>WEKY01021087.1:30310-62331 GCA_013390045.1 Picathartes gymnocephalus | reverse complement strand
AAGGGAAAGGGAAAGGGAAAGCCTCTGCTCTCACTTTTCTTGAGTGAAAGATCAGACCAAGTTAGCAAAGAATTTATGATTTGCCCTTCCTGATCCAAAGTTTGTGGCAGATCCTAGTGGACTCTACATATTGTAGTTGTAAACTGAAGACATCACTGCTTCTTCTCTGTTAAACCTTGTCTGCTTCACTTACTTAATTTTAAAGTTCTTGGTCTGTCACATTTATTTGTAAGTAAACCAAATACAAATGGCTGGGAAGGAAACAAAACAGGTATCTCCAAACAGAGCACGGAGCTGCACCATAGCAAGACAGACTGCTGACATGGATGCACAGAAACTGGAATAAAGCATATCCTCAGACAGAACTTAAAATTTACAATTGCAGATAAACTGTTCCTTCAGCATTTTGGTCCAGATTTGCAAGACGTTATTCAAAGCAAATCAATTCAGAATTAGTTTCTCTTAGACAATGAAATAAATTGAAACCTGTGGAAAACTCCAAAGACTGCTTTTTATCCTCAAAAACATCATCTCATATCCCCTACCCTCAAAGAAATCCCTTCTCCTTCAGAAGAATATTTAATAAAGTATTCCCTTCACAAACAATTGCAAATTTAACAGTTGCCAAGTTCATCCTTTTTCTTACATTTGACTCCTGAATACTAGCTCAGTTCTCTAAACACAAATAACTTTTCTTTAATCATGGCAGAAGAAAGTTGCCCCCTTGTGTGTATGCGCTGCAGCACAGCCCTTAATTACATAATTAGAAAGCATTTTTCCCTCTTAATTCAGCACATCAGATACAGTACAACTGAGGAATGAACTAGGATGCACGGAGATTACAGATCTATGTGCTTTATTTCAAGCTTAAAAGGAAAAAGAAAGGGAAAAAAAATTGAACAATAGTCTAGAGAAACTGATTCCACTCCAAGCTCTGCCACTGAATTTCCAGGTGATGTCAAAGAAATCTCTTAACTCAAAATTTGTCCAGTTTGCCATTAACAATGTAGTTCTCATTTGCTGATCAGTCAAATTAGGATTCTGGCTCTACAAAGGCTCATACAACAGAAAAACAAAAAAACCAGCACATACATAGAACATATGAAATGCTTCAACACCCTGGAAAATAGTTTCTAGCTGTTTTAACTGAAGAAAACTTACTAAAATTAGTAACAATTTAATTTCTCATGATCTCGGTACCTTAACTGTAGAGTGGAAATAAGAACTGGTGTTTCTGTGAAAATTGATTTGGTTTTATTCATCTGAAGGCCTAAGACACAATTGGTGTGGGTGTCTTGAAATGAAGCTAAGGAAAAAGTAGTTACTCTTTATGTAGAAAAACATTTGAATCCTGGAATATGGCCTAAATCATGCAAATATGTGAGGAAAACAGTACAATGAAAATTTATTTATTAATTTTCTCCATCCTGCAGTAAACAAGAAAAATCCTGTGGAAAGAAAAAGGAGACACTGTCACTAATAATATCATTGTGTGTAGAGAATTAAAGTAAGATTGCTGAGAAAATCTGTACTTTCCAAAATTTAAGCACTTGATCTTTTGTTGTAATTTCACCTATTCTAACTGCTTTATAGGCAATGAGGACATACAGAAGCCATGAAAAAACCAAACAAGGGTCAGAGAATTTCTGTTTGAAATACTGCCGTTATAAATATAAACCATCAGTTCTCCACTAAGTGATCAAATATGATCTAAACTTGAAAAAGGTTAGATTTAAAATTTAAGATGAAAAAAAAAACCTCACGTGTGTCAAACCAGACCATTGATACCCTTAGTAAATGAAAGCCAGCAAAAAAAACCCCCCAAACTTCTGAGGATGAAGACAAAAAAACCAGGAACAGTGGCAACAGTGAAGATTACTTGAAGCAGATATTAAGGAATTAATGTAAAGATTTCCATTCGTCTTGAACGGAGATTCATATCAAACAAGAACATTCAAGCAAATTCATTTATTTTTGAAGATATCAAAAAAATTGATTATCTAGTAAAACCTGATTAAATTTTTACTTCAATATAAAGCAAATTTAGTTACATGTGTTTAACACATGTAACTAAATTTTTTTATACTGCATACTGCCATTAAATATGTAACTGTAAATTTTATGCTGAGTTTGTGCTTCTCTTTTTCATACACTGCAGTATCTGGCCTTCTGAATATCTGTGGAGCAACACATGTAATCAAAGTAGTTTGCAGGTTCTTCATATGTTGCAAATGATTATTTAGATACATCTACCTCGGATTAAGCCGGAACTCTATGGTCTGTCAAGGCTCACTAAGTACTACTAAGTACATAAGTCCTTGACATGAACAGGGTATTGTGTCTGTCTGCACACTTTCCACAGGGAATGGCTTTGCAGTGGCCTGGTGTAGTTACCTGATACTTGATTCTTCCAGACAAACTGGAATTCCATATTACTACACCTTAAAATGCTGCAAGCTAAACAGAGACATTAGACATCAAGTTAAATCCATCTGACCTCTGTGGACATCAGGCACATGAATAAGTGCTTTGATAACTTCGTTTATTTTAAGTAAGTGTCAAGGCAAAGCTGTGAGTATTGCAGCTATTCTGGAGGTAAATATTTATACAGATTGTAAGTAAACTGTATCTCCTCCTAACACACTGTGTTGACAATGTAGAAGAATCTATCTCAATTAGAGTTCCTTAAGAGATAATTAAATACATTGTAATGAGACCAGCATATCTAGACTGCTCCTTCACATCAAATCTAGTTTTTAAACGAAAATGTTATTATCTGCCACCTGCCTGTGCTAATATCAATGTAAAATGAGCTTGCTAACATAGATGCATTCACTTTATAAAAAGCATAAATATAAGCCAATGAGCTGCACATGCCTGAGTGACTATATGTAAGTCAGCCAGACACTATTTTCAAGGGTTTATGTAGACTACACATTTCAGCTGTATGAACAAAACATTCCCAGATGGAAAGACACCAATATAGCTTCACTCACATGTACACTAATAAACCACACAGGGACCACTAAATCAATATTTAGGATATGAAGAAAGCATGATTTAAGGCAAAATTTACAAGATTTGCTCTAAGTTTGGCAAGTCTTTTCTGGGCCTCTTTTCACTACCAACTCACCAACTCATCAGCTTCTCTCTCATCTACCTTGTTTTTTTAACGTCTGTCTCCCATTTACTTTCAAAGTCCACACACATCTCACTGAGGCAGTATGCAGCCGTGACTGACCAGGTGGAGGTAGATAAGATATAGCTTTTACCAAGCAGAATTTCAAGAGACATCTAGTAAAGCATGGGAAAGGCAGCCACTCAATCTGCAGCAACTGAGACAGAAAAAAAAAAAACAACTAAGCCGCTGTCTGAGCAATTTTGAGCTGGCAGGTTTTGAGCCTACATCCACCATTGTTAAAAAATTACAGGCATACAGGCTGATCCCCTCAACTCTGTACCCATAAATTTATGGGTGCAGGACGTTGCATTCCTGAGTCAGTTTTTGGAGCTGGTGCTATATTCAATTGAGAAGCCTCCATTTTCTAGGCTATTCTTCCAGTCCTGAATCAGGCAACACTAACCTCAAAGGGATGAGCTTCACAGCAGTTCAGTACTGCAGTTAATGTAGTCACAATAAAGATCTGTGGCACCACCTGAAATATTTAGTGTAAGTGCCACAGAATTCAGGACACATATCATAGATGAGAAATGCACTGACTATCACAGGGAGCCTGCAGTCTCAATCAAAAGAACAGTGAGATGACAGCAGTGTCTCGGCAGAACTGATTCATTCACACTCACATTAACATAGTGGCTGTAAACACTGATGTGTATCATGTCAGAACTCCAGCAGTTGTCTCCTGTGATAATTTGGCACCTGTTCCAAACATGAGACATCAACTACAACATCGTCAACAGCATTTCCTTACTACTACTGCTCCAATGGCTAACATGGCTCCAGTTCTAACCATCAATGCTACTGGAAATAGTGGGTCCTTAATTTCTGCCAGGGGACCATGAACTGAGCCCCCAGGCATTCCCATGCACACAAGAGGGATGGGAAACCCAGAGACTGGTGTCTGGCAGTTTCACTTTGATTCTGCATAGGGATCGTGCTTGGGAGAACATTTCATAGAAAGGAAGTGAATCCTTGTCAGCAGTTAATAGACAACAGAAAAGGATGCACTTGTTGAAAGAGGAAGGAAGGCAGAAAGGAAGGAGGAAAGAAGGAAGAAGGCAAGACTTGGAATTGTTTATAGTCCAGCAAAATGCAATCACTTGGTTCATACAGTCATTAAAGGCACCTCTGAATGATACCTACGCAAGAAGGTTCACCTTTCTATTCCTTTCATGGCTCCCCAAAGGCCTCTTCATATTCCACTGCAGTCCATTTTATTTCATATTCCTTTTAAGTGATCTGGATACTGCCTCTTGTCCTTGAGAAGCTGACAGCAGAACAACATAAAATGCAGCATTTATAAGTCAAAGACAGAAAGAAAACAAATGCCTTTCTAAAACAGAAAACTTGCATGTTGTAACATGCAACTACTTTTTTGTTGAAGGTGCCAAAAGTGTACATAAATTTACAGCAAAAGGTGACAAAATATGTTAGCAGCACTTCATCCATGTTCCACTGACAGTTTTTTATACACTGAAGAGTACTGCCCTCTCATGTTAGTAGGAGCAGTTCACAGAGTTTGCCTGCTTTGACCAAGTCCTTCTTCACAGCATGGCTGGAGGGGCCCTGGGGAAAAAAACCACAAAGAGTCCCAAATCAAATATGTTTCCTGAGTGCTAGGCTGATAAGGAAGAGGAAGCCCGGCTGATTACAGTTCAGCTTGGGAGCTGCTGTTGAAGAGAAGTCCAAGCTGACTGACAGCAGATAGTCAAAATAAAGAAAATAAAGAGGCTTGGACTAGCAGCAATCTTAGCCAGAGCTAGTAGTAGAATATTGGGTAGCATATTCTGGAAGGAACATTCCACTCTTTGGCAGTAGCGCCAAAAAAGTGGGCACTTGACTTCGGCTGGTAACGTTAGTAGATAGAGATGGATGCTCAGTCAGTGATGACAGGATACCTACCCGCTGCCACAGATCTGTGTCAGATATATCACTGAGATTACGCAGAAAAATCCTCAGGAGAAAAGCTAGTGAACACTTTGTTTTCACCACTGTTGTTAACAGAATACCACTTCTGAGATTCAGGCAATATAGGCTGAATGTTGACCTCCTGTATTTCTGCAACAGGCAAGGGAAACTCTCATCTTCCCACAATCAACAACACTCCTGTGATCCCTGTGAAAGTCTTGCTGTAGTCAGTTTATTCCGTAAACTTCATTATGGTGGAAGTAATCAGAAAATATTATTTTGCCATGCTAGTTAAGTTTTATAACACACCTACTTCATCCATATGACCTCTTGAGACAGAGATTAAATAAAAACTTGGGTGCTAGATTCCCGATTACTAGCTAGTAGGAAAAGAGACACACTTGGAAGCCTTGCTGCAGAAATTTTAAGAGAATGTTGTCTTTCAGCATATGGGCACAGAGTCCCTGAGAAGTCTGCCATGAGTACTTCTAGAATTGAATGCCATCACTTTTGAAAAGTGCAAAGGACATTCCTGAGCCATGCAACAATAGGCAAAATAGGTCAGTCTATTTAACAACCTAAAGTGGTCATTGGTCAAGGGCTAACCTTGGACAAAGCATATGCTCTCTTCCTTCCACTGTTAAGAGCTGCAACTTCACTTTGACGCATAGAAAAGTTTATAATGCTTCTACTACATAAAAGACTTGTAGTCCATTGTCAGTCTTGGACTTTAAGTAGCCTAAACAAAATACTCAAATGAATTCTGAAAATATGAAACTACTATCACCTTGCCATCTAACCAGAGAAAGATTTTAAGAAGCTGTAGATTTAACTTTGCTGAATAAAACATATTCACAGTAGCCTTCTCTTGCTTTTGCTCACTGCAAAATGGCACGTATGCTACCCAAAACTGAACTTTTGTTTGCTGTGAGAAAAGACAATCCTAAATGTTTCAACAGGATTTTGCTGTAGAATGTCATATTCAAGACAAGTCTCATACTTTGACATAAGGGATGTTGAACACATTTACTTCATCATACTTTGCCCTTGAGACGACAGTTGAGGTGACAGAACAGTGACCACAGCAACAACACCCAGATAAAATGCCAGAACTTTGCAACTTGCATTTTTTAGTCATAATTTTGCCCTTTTATAAATTTAGAAAGGAAATAAAATTGAATCTAACATGAAAATTTTTATTTTCATTTAAAATTTGAAACATTACAAATGATTTTTTTTCTGATTTATGGTATCTAGCAATAAAAACGCGCAGAACAGAACCTACAGCATTAAAAAATAAGGAAAATATTTCAATTTCACAGGTACCGAAGACACATATCTGCACCAAGGACAACAGAGTTGGCAGTCAAATAAAAAAATAAATAACATATTTTATAATTAACAAGATTTTAATATATCCTACTTTAGTTTTCTTCTTCTTGAAACTTACACCAACACAAGTCAATTTAAGTTTTTCTTGGGGACAGCTAGACTTGTCAAGATTATCAATACAAATCTTAATGACTCTCTACTACTTATATCCAAATGACTACAAACACTTCAGTCAAATCAATATTGCACACTGACATTCAGGTATTTCATGGTATATTAGCGGAAAACATAAAAGGTTGGACCAAAAGCACCACAGCTGCTCAGGCAAATAAGTCCTGATCTTATATTGCGTCTGGGAAAATGAAGGCTGTCATGTCCAGCTTGGACTGAACAAGGTCTAGAATGTCCATCCTGCTTGCAGATATAAAGCAGATGTGTAGCTATTCATATTTAGAACCCTATTTTCTGCATTTACTTTCTGGCATCAAATGGTTCTGAAGCTGCTACAAAATCTAAGGCTCTAAATCAACTGAAGTTATTTAGAGAGCTAAAATTGAAAATACGGTAACTTACATTTTATATGGATAGGGGAGGAAGGGAAATGATTTATACAACTCAAGGCCAAAATTATGACAGCTGTAGCAACCTTTGTATATGTTTCCATCACCATATAATTACAGAAACATAGAATCATAGGAGGTCCCAGATGACTGAAAGCTGGCAAACATCCCAATGTTCAAGAAGGGCAAGAGGAGTAACTCTGGTAACTACCCACCTGTCAGTCTCACCCCAGTGCCTGGCAAAATTACAGAGATTATTCTGTGTGTTCTTGAAAAATACCTGAAGGACAACACAGCTATCATTCACAGCCAGCATGGGTTCATGAGGGGAAAGTCCTTCTGATGTCCATTCATGACAAGATTCTCCACCTCATCGACCAATGGAAGACAGCTGATGGAATCATCTTTTTGTATTTAAGTTTGTCAATGCGGTATTTCACAGTGTCCTGGACATAATGTCCAGCACTCAGCTGGATAAACACATTGTCACAAACACAGCAACTGGCTCCTGCATTGGGCACAAAGGGTGACAGTGAATGGGGTGACATCAGGCTGGTGATCTGTCACTAGTGGGGTTCCACAGCACCCCATTCCAGGCCCACTGCTCTTCAATGTCTTCATAGATGACTTAGATACAGGATTTGTAGGCATACTAAGCAAGTTTGTCAATTATAATTATCTTGGGAGGGGTCATGGATTGACATGGGCCAGATGCCAGGCACCCCTGAAAGCCACTAATTAACTCCCGTCTGCGGCTGAGAGAGAAAATATAACAGAGTCCATAGGTTGCAGTAAGGACCAGGAGAGACCCCTCATCAAATACTCAGCATGGGCAAAACAGGCCCAACTTAGGGATATGAAGTGGATTTATCACAAACAAAACAAAACAAAACAAAACAAAATCAGAGCAGGACAATAAGAAGTAAAACATGCCCTTAAAACCACCTTCCCCCTACCCCTCCCTCCTCCTCAGCTCTATCTCCTACCCCAGCAGTGCAAGTAGACAGGGAATGAGGGTTATGTATGATCAGTTCATCTCCTGTGGCTTCTCCTGCTACTCAGGAAGAGAAGTCATTCCACCATGGGGTCTCTCTCAGAGGAAACAGTTCTCCATGAACTTCTCTGGTGTGGCTCCATCTCACACGCAACAGCTCCCTGTGAATTGCTGCAATTTGAGTCCATCCCACTGGCAGCTGTCCTCCCCAGACTGCTGCAGCATGGGTCACTCTTCCAGGGGTTGAGTGCCTCAAGGACAGGCTGCTCCAGCACAGGAGCAGGGCCCCTCTCTCCACGGGTCTCCCACTGGATCACAGCCTCCTCCCAGACATCTACCTGCTTCGGTGGAGGCTCCTCCACGGGCTGCAGGTGGATCTCTACATCCCCATGGACCTCCACGGGCTTCAGGGGCACAGCTGCTTCACCATGGTCTTCACCACAGTCTGCAGATGAATCTCAGCTCCAGCACCTGGGGCACCTACACCCTCTCCTTCTCCACTGATCTTGATGTCTGCATAGTTGTTCTCATGTGTTCTCACTCTGCTCTTCTCTGGCTGAATTAAAACTGTGCAACAACTTTTTGTTTATCTTTCGTCTTAAATGTGTTATCACAGACACATTACCACCATTTCTAACTGGGCCAGGCTTGGCCAGCAGCATGTTCATCTTTGTGGACACCAGGGATTGGCTGTGCTTAACATGGTGGAAGCTTCTAGCAGCTTCTCACAGGAGTCACCCCTGTAGCACACCCTGCTACCAAAAACTAATGCAAAACCAATACAGGAGGAAAGAAACTGAGGGTATTTTGTTCAGACAAGATGGAGAGGCAATATCTTAAAAGAAATGGTAGATCTGCAATAGAACAAAGCTCTTTCTGCCATTCACTGTAACTTCAGTGCAATAGGCTTAAAATGACTAAAAATATTTAGATTTTGTATCGGGAAAGGCAAAATAAGTATCTTATAGAAAGGACAGTTAAACTTTGAATTAAATTTCACCACCTATCTGAAGAAGATTCTTATTGGGAAGTGTACTACTAACATTCAGAAACAAAAATGCTGATGTATATATGTCTGCTTTGATTGAGCAGTTTTAATTTATATCTTCATAAAACTGTGTTTTCTCTTTAGAAAGATGAGAGGCCTTTGGACTCCATCAGAGCACAGAATAAAAATAACTGTATTTGGTCTGAATAGAACTCCACATAATCACACATCTCTTTTTGGACAACGCCCAAGGCAGGTACAAGGAGTAGTATCAGGACAAACATATTCCCTGTGAAATCTCCCCAGGTTCAAAACATGGCACATAGACTTTTCAATAATGTAATCTCTTGAAGAAGTTTCATTAGGATTCATCATAAACACCAGTTACCTTACCTAGAGGCTTTTTGCTGGTTTTAATTTTTTTTTTAAGAAACAGCTGTGGGAGGAATAAAGATTTTTTTTATTAAAAATGAGTACTTCTTTATACAATGCATGATCCAGTCAGCTGTTGAACCAACACTGATTTTTCTTTAAAACATGAGCAATGAAATGCTTAGGTGAGAATGTGTACTGTTTCATCCTCTGTCCTTATGGATCAAGTTCTCTGAAGCCAATATGAATGAATCTTTGTTTCTATTAAACAGGGTGAAGCTTAAGGAAGAAAACTGATAAAGTACCCATTACCTAGGTTGATATTAATAGGTATCAAAAGGAAGTCTGGCATAACTTAAGACTACGCCATATGTCCAACCTGAATTCTGCTGGATGCAACTTCATTCCCTTCCCTTCTGCCCCTTCACTAGTCAGCAGAGATACCACCATCTCCCACTCTGCTGCCCCTCTTGCCCACTGCCTTCTCTTCTCCAAACTGAACAAAGCAGTAGTTCCCAGTCCTTCTCATATTGCGGTGCTTAAAAACTGAGAGCAGAGTGGGACAAGCCCCTCCCTTGCCTGCATGAATCCCAGGACACGGTTGGCTCACCTGGCAGGCACTGCTGACTCATATGCAACTTGCCATTAACTCAAATCCCAAGATGTCCTTCTGCAGGGCTGCTCTTCAGCCTCCTGTCCCCTAGTCTGTATGTATTATCTCATTCCAGCTGGAGAATTCAGCACCTGCTCTTTATTAAATTTCATATGCCTGGTGATTATCCTGCTCCACAGTCTATTCAGATCTCTCTGTAAGGTCTCTGTACCCTTGAGGGAGTCCACAGCTCCTCCTATATTAGTTGCAACAGCAACTTTACCTAATGTGCATTTGATTCATATGTTCACATCACTTAGGAAAACATTATATATTATATTTTGTGGAAAGCATACTGCCAAAAGCATTAAAAAGGCTTATGTCAAAAACATAAGCTCATACTTTCCCAACTGAAGCAGGAAATGACATGCAGAAGATTTCATCATTTAAGAACGTTCTTTATATCTTGTATTAGAATCTCACACTTATCCATCCATCCTGATAATACCTTGAAGAAATCTTCTTGTTTTATCATTTCTTAAAATAGGAGTGTTTCAAGATGAAAGCTACATAAGAGTGCAAGCCCCTTAGAAATGACAAGTAACTGTGAACAGAGAAAAATCACACAAGTATCTTATCAGAGGACACCACTCTGTGTGAGAGTTAGATCAATTCTGCAGGGGTTTAACAGTTAACCATTTGGAACACCATCATCAGTGGTACCATGAAACAAGACACCTGTTGCAAAGAGAAGTCTATTCCAAAACTGTGAAGCAGTCCACTCACACTGGGTCTTTTGAGACCCAAGTCTTTCAGTTGGCTTATGTGTTACAAGAATGTTCCTGGCTCTTACTGGTTAACATGAAAAACAAAAATGATTTCTGTCTCTTCAGTCACATGGATTTCTCATGCTCAGACCCATTCATGGTATCACAGGGTGCCCACTCCATTATCCTATCAATGCACTGAACTAATACATTCAGACTTGATCAGGAACTACATATTCTTACACAAGCTGTGCCTCAAATTACACTAGTGAAGGAAAAAAGTCACAAAGCCCTAACAAACAGTAATAGATATGCTGTGATAGCTTTAATACTGTAAAAATTGTATCTTTAATAAATACAATTCTTTTTCAATCTTCCAAGATTTTTCTTCACATTCCCTTTTCTCTCTTCAGAAATTCAAGCTATAGAAGAAACCTAGCCTCTCTCCCAGTTTATTTCCCATTAAACCTGGGGTATTTCCTATCTTCAAGGAGCTTTAAATCAGCAGATCAGCTCACATTCTTTAATGGCCTATTAATATCTTAGCTCAAGTGCAGATAAAATTTTCCATACACAGCTACTCAATTACACATCTCATAATAATTCGTCTTCATCTTTTTAATCTTGTTTTTTTTTAATGAAATTTTAACGTGGTAAATAAGCTTGATATAAACTTCAGTTCTGTTTATGCATGGGTCGGTTTCTGGCCTCTGTGGTGGCATATTCTTTCTCAAATTTTTGAAAGTATGTTAGAACAGCTCTAAGAACAGTTTCAGATGTAGTTGTAAATAGTATTGACTGCACCTATCGTAAGGGCCTGCATAACTCACAGCTGCAATTTCCAACTGTTAAGACCAAGATATGCAAAACCAATTATTTTTTCACTAGTTTTGTGTCTGCAAATGCAATGAGAGCCAATTCAGCTACTGAAGTTAGATACAAGCTGAACAAGGGCAAGGAAGCTTGCTCCATCAACCACATAGTATCTGACATACTAGAAATCAAAACTGTTCCAACTTATTACCAGTTGTACGATTGCTTTACAAATGTTTTTCCTGTAAATAGAGCCTCTTAATTTTGGAGGCATGGATGAAAGAAGCCTATAAAAGATTTTAGGAAAATCTGCAGTTTTTTGTTTTTTTTTTTTCACGAGAAAATTTGCTTGGAAACATAAATAACCTGTTTCATTTTGTTTTTTCTGCAGGAAAACATCAAGGTTTACCTGCAGTACATAGAAGAGCTTAAACACTGATTGCATTTCCAGCGATTTTAACTTGCTTAAACACCTCAAATATCTACCCATAACAAGCATAACACATCCTCAGGGTGGCTCAAAGCCTAGAAGGATTCTACAGGTTTGAATTCTAGGATGTCAGGAAGACAGTCTATACTTCTGAAAGATTTCAATTATGTTTAGTTTAGCACTGATGGTTCTCTTTATATATGGAAACAGTATACTTTGCCTTCGATCACTTACTGTTCTCTCACCTGCAGTCTACAACCCAGCTATTCCTTACCATGTCTCCAGATACCTCAACTAAGCAGCTCCAAGAATTAGTGCTGTGTTTTCATTTCAGTTTTACCTTTAAACATAGGCAGAAAAAGTTAGGTACAACAGGAAGCAAAATAAAGACTCGCTTTTATTGTAAATACAATATATTTCTCAGCTGTGTGTGGCACATGGGAAACTGTAGGCAAGTATTACCCTGGGGAGGTTGATTTGACCTCATCTGAGCTGTTGCAAGAGCAAGTAAGAAGGTCTCATTATAACAAATCAGCTGGCAGAGGTAAGGAAAATCTACAGCAGACTCCCTCCCCATCCCATCACTGTAGAAATTACCTCCAAGAAAAGTACTCCAATTTTGTTCAAACACCAAGAAGGTAAAAAATCAGGAAAAATCATTCCTCTTTCTCTGTAGCACTGGAGTATCACACTAAATGCTAGGGACACTGTAAACACATTTTATTTTTTCACTGAAGTTTACACAAAACATACTAATTCAGTTTTTAAAATTCTCAACACAGAAGGCAGTAGTTTGGCTTTTTATTGGTAAACAATAAATCATCTCCTCAATTAAAATCAAGTTCTAACAATTCTGAGAAGTCCACAGGTGGCTGTATTTACTTACAGTTTAATATCAGAAGAAAAAATTAACATTCCAGGTTACTGTAGAAAAAACTGTATACCACACTTAATGGCATACAAGAGTTGTAACAAGCAAAAAATACCCTGTTTCACAAGTAATCTCTCTTCCAAATAGGTTTTAATCTTAGTGCAGTTAGTACTCTGTCCCCATAGGCTACACATTGAGAATCTCTATATACAAAAAGATACATCAAATTGATACATTACTTATTGCAAGATATTAAGGATGCCAGAAAATACACAAATTAAACTAGTTCCCCCCCCACTTGCATACCCTCTTGCTTCTTATTTCTCCCATGAAGCAGTCTCCTCTGGTTCTAAGATTAAGTTTTCATTGAAAGGCACGTACTTCTCTACAACAGAAGAAACAGATGCATTAATCTGAAACGCCCTGTTTCAAGGTAAATTTAGCCTACATTTTTAAAGATCACACATCATGAAAGAACCTAGAGAGACAGGACATTTTATTATTAAATTTGACTGGAAAAACTCATAGTTACCATATTACTGTGAAGTACCATAAACCTACATTCATTTAACCTTTCCAAATAAAGCGACAACTCATTTACAAAAATAAAAAGGGATTTACCATGATTAATATATTTTTGAGCTTTAAAGGCTCCTGAGTTCCTACTGAAACTTACTAAGTCTAGGTAGCATGCAGGTTACGAATGCTATAAAAAAATTTGAATAAATTCTCCTTGTGCCTTGCAGCACTGAGCAAGTAGTTTTGGTGTGAAGTCATTCAATGAGGATTATAAACTACTAGTGTGATATAATTTTGAAAAACAAAGATGTGGTATTAGTACACTGTTCCTCAGTTACCATGTATGTCAAGTTTTATTGTGAGAGATCAAAGGCTAGAATTCCACGCTTGGGCATTTAATAGTACGCTATTAAGCAAAACGGCTAAAACCTACTGTTCTGCTAAACTGCCCCAAACAGCAGCAGCACAGACACTAGTGACATGGGTGATGATGACAGTGGGAGTACACTTAAATTGTGTCTATGTTACAGCTGAGGGCACTGGGATATTTTTTCATACAGCTCTGAAAGAAAACAGCAAGCCTTGAAAGCAGTAATGTATCTAGTAATACCACTATGGTAAGTTTTAGGAGAGAAGACAGTTTCTCTGCCTAGTCACGCAAGGGTCTAACACAGTTCCCAGCTAACCCAAAACATGCCTATAGGGATTTCTAACATATGCATACTGTTTTGTAGAGTATCACCTTAAAAAAAGCTTGATTGTGTCAAGCAAGAAAAATGAAAGCAGACTGAGTGCCACTACAGTCTTTTAACTGGTCACAAAGAAATAAGGAAAAAAGACATATTTTTATATAAAAACCAATACTTTCATATATATACCAAATCTTGACTACTTTGATGTCAATAACAAATGTAAGTGAACATGGAGATAAGAATTTCCTGTAATTGCATTCAGTTTTTTAGTGCCTTCCGTTATGAGTTGCAAGGGAAAGAAACTTAAGCACCAAGTAAGCTCAACTGTTGATTCTAAGTTAAGTAAAACTTCAACTGTTCTTTACTTAACACAGCACTAAACTAAAACTACTAAAAGCTTCTCTTCTTTGTTCCCAGGCTCCAAGCCTGACTATATAGTTAAGCTACCTTAAAAAAAACCCTAATCAACCATATCTCTTCATTACTGCAAATGTCAGAACAAGGTGTAAAGACATCTCCCAAGAATATCTGAGTATTTTCATGAAGTTGTCCTTAGTATCAAGTTGTCTTTGGTTACTTAGACTTTTTGTACTCCCTTTGGTCATTGTGCTTAAGCAGTAACATGAAAACTGATTACCAAGCTTTAGTGCAGATGCAAACAAGTTGAACAAGGGGAAATAAATAAACTTTAAAAAGTACATTCCCAATCAAATTTTTAAAAAATAATTAAAGTACTCTAGTTTTCAAACTATCCTCCCAGCAATGACATATCTTTGCAAACTTTGAACAGCATTTTATCAAGCTGTTCTACAGAGATTTGTGGAGTGAATTCATATTGTTCAGCACTGCTTGCATCCTACATATGAACACTATTTCAAAATAAAAAGTAGCTCTTAAAATTTTAGGAGCTTCTCCCCATGAAAGAGAACACATGAAGATATCAATATACAAAAGCAGGGAAAATTCACCATCTTCACTAAATATAACTGAAGTACTTGCTTGCCTGAGTTCCCAGGATCAAAATAAGGACTTTAATAATTTAGGCACATACTTTCAGAGTGCAATTGAAACAACACTTAAGACAGTTTTACAGTGAAATACTTCAACAAATTTTTTTTCTCCCTCAAAATGAAGTGTTTAGAAAACCGGATTAAAAAAAATCAGAAATATGCTCTCTGAAATTTATAAGTGGGTAATACTGTTTGTTAATGATGATTAGCTATATTATCATTTTACTTCCTACTAATAAACACAGTTGATACTCCTGTAAATAAGCATTTATAAAGAACATCACGTTAACCAGTCATCAAATACCTCAACGTCTAACAAGAATGCTGAATTACAACAGAAGCTAAAAGATTTAAGGAGAACTTTGAGGGAATTCCTCGATATAATGCATCAACTACCTATTAAATTTTACATATATGTATATATGTACTGGAACAGGACTAGTAACATAGGATAATGGTAAATGTCACATAATTCTACAATACTAGGAATGCTAAATGGAGATATTCTAGCTACTTTAATCTAGTGTATGGGGGAGATAAAAATCAAGAGAGACTTTGACTAATGAAAGAAATTAAATCAGAAAGATTCCCATTAAGGAGACAAAGTTAAAGCAGACTGAACCTTTCACTTCAAGTTCCAGAACTGCTGCATCCAAAGTTCCTCCTGATAAACGGCAGAACAGAACATCTGACTTACTACTCCAATACTTTAATTTCATTTGAGACATCATGTATTCCATTTATAAAACTGTTTTGCTTGAGATTTGACTCTGATTTCACATTAAATAGTGTGAATCAATTACTTGCTGTGACTGGAAGAATTAATCTGATCTCTTCTGATACCTGACAGTAGTCAAGTAGCCTTCACTATGAACTATGACTATGATAATCCCATCCATTTTTTACTGTATCTTTGCCTGTGCAATGTGATGGCATTACTCAGTAAGTAAAAAATTTAAGTGTGAATTGCATGAATTTAAGTTTTAATTGATCATATTTAAGGAGTCTAAGGAAATACAACAGAAGTTAAACACAATAAGGAAATACAACAAAATTTTCATATATCTACAAAGCTTCAGAGAGTAGCTCAAGAACGTGAATCCTTCAGTGCAGCAGTACCAAAGTACCAAACGTAAAACCTGGTGCAGAATCATCATGAACTAACTGATGACTACTTTAGCAATAAGAAAGCAGAATGAAGCAAAGCTGCTTGAAGCAGAACTCATAGGTGAGAATACACAGGAAAAACTGAGGAATCTCCAAATTAGGGAAAAAAAAGAAAAGAGAAAGGTAAAAGCTAGTTGTTGACTTAACATTAGCTTCAATAATGACACTGTATTTGTAACAAAAATATCCTACCTTCCTCTCCATTTCTCTGGAACTCACATGTTGAAGACAAATGGTGTTTATCTTCTTGCCCACTAAATTCTTGCCCACTTAAAATTCAAGTGGTCTTGACATCCCTTCTCCAACTATGCACATGAAACACAGTGGTGAGCTTTCTCAGAGAAACTGCTTATCACCCACACTCCTTCACTTCTATCACTAGAAGTACATTCAGGTTCTAAATACAAACCTTCGAGGATGGCTGGCATCGAATAGTGTTGTATCATCATCATCATCATCTTGTTCTAACGGGGTCAGCTCCATGTTTTCTATGTTCGTATCCAAAACTCCATATCTTCGGGTTTTTCTGTTTTGCCTTCTGAGCCTGAAAAGTATTTTAAAACATTCAAGCAATGTAAATATTTTGCTACCTTCTGATCTGCTAATGTAAAATACTGCTATATTGATACTTAATGTAAGTTTTCTAAAATTTATTATAACTGTACACACTTAGTTCTATGAATTTCAGAGGTCAGCCAATTCTAAGGGTCAACAGTTTACATGAAATTATTAAGGTCAATAAGAATGTTCTCTGTAGTTTTGTACAGAATTAATGTAGTGAATACAAAAAGGCACTTAGCATCTAAATATAAGAGCCACACAAAAATATATGCAAAAGCATACTTCTAATATACTTTTACTGAGAAAAAAACTGCCTTGCTACATATTCTTTACGTGTCTTATGCATCTGTAAAGAACAGCAGATCAAATCAGGCAGAAATCAAAGTTATAGTAAAGGTGTAACACAAGTCATGGTTGACACTAAAAATTTTCATTATTGTTTGTGAAGTGTTTTGTTGAGATCAAGTTTAAAAAATCATCTATAAATACACTTTAGAATAAGACAAATCTTGTAGAGTCAATGTCTTGTATGCTTCACAAAGCACGGAAGGAAGAGGCAGTGACTCATGTTTCAGGATTAAGGCACAGTGCTTATCACAGACAAGCAGACTGTCTGCATCTGCTTTTCTCACTCTCCACAGCTTTGCTGTATGGGCGTGGGTCCCATGTGCATCACCCACACAAAGAACCACTCCATTTGGCTTTCCAGAACTACTCTTACAGCCATGGCACAAGCCTTGCTCAAGTTCCAGAACTCAGACCAGTAGCCACTCACCAAACATTGTGCAAAGGCATCTGTTTACAGAATGCTGACAGAGACACTTTCAGTAACTGGCAAACAACTACATGAAAACTATAGGACATAAAAAAAAAGAAAGAATTTATGTCTAGGCACTTAGTGGTAAACTCAAAGGTGGTAACAGGTCTTTCATTTAGAAACTCCAGAATTTACAATCCCAAGCAAGGTAGGTGCCTACAAAACACATTTACAACATTCAGGAACTTCAACACAGAATATTTCAGAGCTAATAAAAAAAAAATTATTAATATATTATGATGTTATAGTATCGTTATCATATTACCTATAATACATTATACTATTCTATACTGTGCATAGTGACTTCTGTGTCCCACATTTAGGCACCATTTTAACTATCTTGCAAGAGATATCAAATACAATACTGAGATTCTCAGCTTCAAATTCTGTCCTGAAACTCAGGTGTAGTTACACAACTTGTTTAAAGACCCTTCTTGAAAGAACACACAACAGAATTCAATCTTGGTTTACCTTTTCATTATACTTCAGTGTATAAAATATATCTCCTTTTGGAACTGAGAAGCAAATATAACCTTGTTAGAATGGGAAAGCGATAAAGTACATAGCCTTCTTCAAAGTTCACCAATTTGTAACGTTTTAAGAAATAATCAACATGATCATTTCCTCCACTCTCAATTATGTTGTGAAAATGCAGCAACTGTTAGCCCAGGCATTTAAGTGCTTAAACACAGAACAAAATACCCAGCTTTATCATTTAAAGCTAAGGCTAGTATCAAAACCAAAAATTACATCTTTCAGTTCAAGACAAAGTCCCTTCTATGTTCTTCATGTTTCATCTGTTCTTTACTCCTCAATATAGAAAGAAGTCCTACACTTCAAAGCACCAAACAGATAAAAATTCTAAAACTTTTAAGATGACAGTGTGATGAAAGATAAGATTGTTTCCTACATATTGTGCCTTTTGTTTTGTTTTCA
The DNA here is from genome assembly GCA_013390045.1 of Picathartes gymnocephalus. Taxonomy (NCBI): domain Eukaryota; kingdom Metazoa; phylum Chordata; class Aves; order Passeriformes; family Picathartidae; genus Picathartes; species Picathartes gymnocephalus. The sequence goes on along the minus strand of WEKY01021087.1, from coordinate 43,821 downwards.
CTAAAGTAGAAGCAAAGCAGTTGGGACTAAAACAAGCATTGTGGATATCCTAGCAGATAAGACACTATTTTAAACACAACAGAAATATGAAATTAAGAAGAGGCAGTATATGCTACTTGTACAGTCAGTATTTCTATCCATCTCACTTTACCTTTTTCCCTTAATGGGTTAAAATGGAAAGTGAGTAGCTACTATGATTTGAGAGTAACCTAAGACAGTCATAGCAAATTGTATATAATGCAACAAAAACTTATCACAAAGCTGGCACAGATTTCTAGATTCAAGCAAATCCTGTTGAAAGAATGATACACGAATCATTTGCGACTCAAATCCTTCTCTATATAAGAAGTAGTTAAAAAACTACAGCTACAGGAATACTGGAGATACTTAAGCAACATACATATATTACAGCCATGACTTTAAAGCAGTGTCCTGAATGTTAACAAAAAATACCTTTAAATGTTTTACACTGTGACTGACAACTGCTCAATTGGAAGGGACCTACACCTACTATCGAGTCAACTGCTTGGCCATCCCAAATTTAAAGCATGGTACCATGAGTATTGTCCAAATGCCTCTTAAACACTGACTCCCTTTCTAAGAAGCCTGTTCCAGTCACTGACCACGCTACCAGCAAAAAAAAAAGCCTCTTAATGTCCAATTTATATCTTTGTTGGTGCAACTTTGAATCATTGCCATCTATCCTATAGCTGAATCTCAGCAAGGAGGGATAAGCATCTCCTTCCTCAGGGACCTGATGGGAGCAATGAGGTCACCCCTAAGGCCTCCAAAAGGCCTCCCCTCTTCTCCAAAGTAGACAAACCCAGAGTCCTCAGCGCTCCTCAGAGGCCAGATCTTCCAGCTGTTTCACCAGCTTGGTTGCCCTAGTCTGGTTGTATTCAAGAGCCCTCATATGCTTCCTATTGCACACAGTACTCACAGGAAAGCCACAGCAATGCTGACCACAGTTGGACAATCCCGTCTTGACTGTCTGGCTATGCTGCGTGAGATGCACCCAAGGGCGAAGTCTGCCCTCTTGGCTGCCAGGAGGCATGTTGGCTCATACTGAGCTTGCTGTCAACCAGCACGCTGAGATCCTTCTCTGCATGGCTGCTCTCCAGTCATTTCTCTCCCAAGTAGAACTAGTGCCCAGTTCCAGCTGCAGAGCTCAGCATTTGTTCTCACTAAATGTCATGCCACTGGCAATTGCCCAATGCTCCAATCTATCTAGATTCCTCTGCAGGGCCTCCTGCACCTTGAGAGACCCAACTGCACCTCCCAGTTTGGTGTCATCAGCAAAGCTGCTAATGGCTCATTAAAGTTCTGTCTCCAGATAAGAGTATTGAGCAGGGCTGGCCCTAGAACTTAGCACTGAGGAGCACCACTGGTGACTGGGCACCAGCCAGATGCATCCTTCTTTATTATAACTCTATGAGCCCTGTCATTAAGCTGTTTCTTCTACCACTGCACCACATACTTGCTTACCCCACAGCTGGAGAGCTTGTCCACAAGGGTACTGTGAAGAACAGCATCAAAAGCCTTATTAAAATCAAGAAACACTACACCCTCTTTCTTCCCTTCATCCACTGGGCAGGCAACCTAGTTGAAAGTTTGCAAAAAGTTTTTATGTCTTATAACAAGATATGTCTTCATGCCAAGGAAATCAATAAAAAAAATGGGTCACTTGCATTTAATCCTTGTATTTCATATACAACCACTGCAAAAATATTTCAGCTCCAATTTTGAATTCAAAAACATATGCTTTACTATTCCAAATTTCAGAAGCAACATGCAGCAGAATTATAGAATACTGTGAGGTTCTAAGCTTCTAATCTACAGTAGCACCTAAAAGACAGCACTCCAGTTTCAAATGCAGAACAGCATCCTACTGCCAAAACTAGAGTATCAAGTAATTATCACTCATCCAGAAAATAATGGCAATATATTATAATTTTCTTCTCCAGCCCCTGCAATGACAAACTTTTATTTATTTATTTATTTGGCCTTTCCACAGTACTACTCACCTCTCCAAATCCAACAGGCTGGTGTTACAAAACACACTAACACTGTGACATGCTCTCAAGGCTTCTCAAGATTTGTAAGATGTGTGGAACAATCAAAATATTCGGGTTTACTTGGACTGTATACCTTAATACATGACATACACAAAACAGTCTTTCAACTGCCTTCCTTAACTAAATGATGCAGATACTAGACACAACAGATATATTTAAATGTAATGAAAAGTACATGGAGAACTTGCTCCATAATTGAGGTGCTTTATGCATAATTACACATTTGGGCCTTGCTCTGAAGAATTCAAGTTAAAGTATGAGAGAGAGAAGCAAAACTATCACAACAAAAAAATACAGTGACAAACACTGTACTTAACTGTAAAAGCACACCGAGTTATGTGGAGAATAGTTTCCATGAGAAACGTAAAGGCAGCTAAGTGGCAAGCTTTACAAGGGCCTTTACCTTAAAAAGACACAAAAAAGGTTAATTTTACTGTGAAAGAAAGCACAAAAGAAAGATGACAAAATCGGGGAGAGGGACAACTTTGGTAGTTCAGCGATAAAGAAGTTTGCAAACTGGTCAAAAATCACTCTAAGAACGTAGAAATAAATTTAGGTGGACTGACGGATGCCAGCACTGCCAAGTCCACCCGGAGAGCACAGGAGGGAGTCGGGGAAGGCCCAACACTGCTGTGAGAATCTCGGTGACGGGAGCGGAGACGACGGAGCTCCTCCTCCCTGCCCACAGCGGGGAGGCGCCACCGGGAGATTCCCAGCGCAGTGGGGCGCTACTCGCCGGCCCCTCCGCAGCCCCGGCCGGGCAGCTGCGCCCCCCGCGCCCGCACGCCCGCTCCCCGCCCTCACCGCACGGTCCGGATCACGAAGTAGACGATAAGGGCCGCGCTGGCCAGCACCAGCACGGATAGGGCGCGCTGGGTCATGGGCTGGCCCTGTTCGGGCGGCGCCGACACCTCGACCAGGCGGCTGCTGCTGCTGCTCCTGCTGCTGCTCCGGGTGGCAGCCCCGCCGGCCGCCTCCGTGGGCCGCGGGGAAGCGGTGGCGGCGTCCCGGGGGCGCGGGGCCGCAGCCTCCCCGCAGCGGGCGGCCTCCAGCAGCACCAGCAACACCAGCAGCGGCCCCAGCGGGAGCCGCGGCAGCGCCGGCGGCCGCATATCCCCCTGCCTTCGGCCCAGCACGGCCGCGAGCGCGGCCGGCCCCGCGGCCGTCAGTGAGGCCGCCGGAAGCGGAAGCCCCTCCACCTACCTCTCCCCCGCCTTCCCCGTGTGGCTCCATCGCTTTCGGGGGCACCGCCCTCTTCGTGTGGGTGGTCAGTGACACTTGGGCGCCAGTCAGGGGCTATTTCGAGTGCAACGATTTCAAGGCGGGGTAGGTTTTTTTAACCTGTCCACTGTTTTAGCCTGATTCTATGGACAAAAGAATCGAACTTTTATAACTGACTTCAGTGAAAGCAGAAATGTTAAGGAAACTTCCCAATGTGACCATTTATGAGATTCCCTGGCAGCCACTTCCCAACGCCAGAGCTGTCACTGCTGACAGCAAAGCCGCCTTCGGGGCGGCAGCTCCTGTGACCCGATATGTCCCCGCTTGTCTCCCCACACACCCCAGTCACACAGGCAGACCGGGTTTCCCACAGCCGGTTCAGACGTCTCGTGTATTGACGGTGCAGTACCACAGAGGCAGCCCGAGCTGGTCCTCCGATACTAACGGCCTACCTGCAGCAGATGTATTGCTCAACAATAAGCAAAAGGATGGTTTGGAAAGTGGTAGGTCCTGAAAACTCTGATTTTTGCTTCAGATGCGGTCCAGTAGTGGAAAGACCAGGAAAGGGATGTGTCTGGACAGACCACAGCCGAGGGTGATGGAGCAGTCAGTGTATTACAAAGCCAGTGAACCTGGAAGACAGGACCCTGACTTAGAGTGATGCCATAGAGTGACTCTGCCATAAATTTTATAGCTCTTGTGTTGCTTTGTTTGTCAACTAAACGCTGTTCTGATAGGATAATCCTCTAGTTGCTAGAATCCATTACAAGATTATTTTTATTGGCTTGTTTGTTTTATTACTGTATACTACAGCAAGGATTTCAGGGGTATAGTGTGCCTACAGAATGAGAAATCCACATTGGTCTTTGTCATTTGTCACTGTGTTGAAGGGAAAGAATAAAATACCAGAGTAGCAAAGAAGCCTTCCACAGAAATATTTCTGCAGTTGAGGTAACATGGGCAACAACCAGATTTTGTTCAGAAGTAGATTCAGTACCCTAGAGGCCTTAAACTTAGCAGTGTATCAATCAGATTGGGTCATATAAAACCACATATAGATTGTGTAAAAACAGTGATTAGTTAGCTTATTAACAAGTTAACAAGTTTAGCGGTTCATTAACTGAGAAAACAGATTCAAGGTCTTGTGTCACACAAGTAGTCTGAATTTGGAAAGTGTAAAATTGATTTAAGTAGCATGTGAGCCATTAAAATATTACCTGTCTCCTCCTTGAAAAAATGTAAGCCTTCTAATGGGAATGTTTCAGGTGATATGAATAACAGATTTTGCTGAAGGTGCTGGAGGGATGGGCCATGTCAATAAGCTTCCGTGATAGCTCTTTACGAGGTTTATGACATTGACAGGCTTAACTGATTCAGGTCTTCCCACTGCCAGTATGTATCAACCTGCTTCTATCCTTTGAATTCCCTTGAGATATATTTTCTCTTGACAAGTCCAAGCCACTTATCCGCAGCACAGGGACTTATGACAGAGGAAAGTGTTATAATCAAAAGTCAAGGAAGAATATTTCTTAGAAAGACAGTCACTGATGTTAAATTGTCCTACAGAAATGGACAATTGATGCATGGACTGTGTAAAGTCTAACAGTGCTGGGTTGCTCACTTAGGGTGATATGATGACATCCGGTATGGTAAACTGCATGTCAGATGCAAAGCATTAGGGGAAAAGAAAGGAGGATTGCCTTGGTCAGTAAAAACTATGGCATGACAGTATTAGAATTTTAAAATGCCCTCTTGGCAAAACTACTATCCTTAAAACCAAGGGTTCTAGTGCTGCATAGGGAAAGTTGGTTTTTTTCCTAAATCAGTAGCTAATGCTCTTAATAATCAGCAGATTAAGATTGTCTTTGAGTTTTCAGATAGAAACCAAAATAGTAGAGCAATTTATGTTCTTTATTTTGAAGCAAAAAGGAATATTGAAGTCCTTGAATATTTGCTTATTTCTTTGGTTTGGGGCGGGGGGGGAGGTTGTTTAATCATTGAAATGCATAGATTTTGTTCAGTATTCAAGTCAGGTATAAATAAACTTCAAGTTTGTATACAAAAACTTGCTTTGAGAGAGCTATAATTCTTTCATGAAGTGTGACGTAACTTCAAACCTGCGTGGAAACTGGCAGTCATTTTTAGATTTTTTTAGAGACCCTGACTGTTAATAATTGTTGTCTAATTTATTGGTTAGAGACAAAGAAATGAAACAGATTTTTAAAAAATTGTGATGTTCTGTGATCATTATGGTGTACAGTAGCTTTTGAAAGATGCACCTTAGGGTTATATATCCCCATTCTGTGTTAAAGTGTAGAACCTTTTTCACTTACAAAAGGAATACGGAACTCTTTAGTCTTAAGCCTAAAAGGTGAAAGAACATGAGTGCCAGTGAAAGACCCGAGACTGTTAAATTGTTCATTTAAAATAATGGAGCTGACTTGAGTTTTACCTTTGAGAAAAACAAAAATAGTCAATTTTTTTTGAGTTCCATAAATCAGGTCTTGCAGATTAATTGCAAGGGCAGAGAAATTACTTTACATGATTATTTGAGTGTCAAGGATGTCTGAGAAGGTCTTCTCATCAGAAAATGAAACAATAATTCAGAGAAAGGCATTTAGGAGCTCTGTATATTCTTCCTTTTTCTCTTTTAGCTAGTTGAACTAAAATCTCATTATATGGTTCCTGATGTTTGTAGCACCAAAGGGCAACACATCTATTTCCTTTTCTCTTACTGCTATCAGTCTGTCTATATCACAGAATATTCTTTGATGGAAAGGGCCAAAGGATCAACAGGTCCAATTCTTAAGTGAAAGGTCTGAACAAGCATCAAACCCACAACCTTGGTATTTGCTAATAACACTCTCTAACCAATCTCAAGTTATTTGTTTTCATCCTTTATGAAGTCCTTGTGGAATGACTTTCAGGTGATCTTGAGAAAATAAGACATCAAGAAGTGACCACGCTTTTCTGCTCTGACAGGAGGTTACCAGGGAGCTTGCTGCCTGCTGCCCCTGTAAGCCATATTAAGCTCTTAAACCCTCAAACTATCCAGTTCATTAGGTCTCCAAATCACCTTCTAGTCTCTATTATTGATGCTACTTGAGGATATCTTTGTGCAAATATATCTATACTTACCCTTGCATAGATCAGAAACCTGTGTGAGTAATCAATTACAAAAACCTCAGTTTAATCTCTTTTCTTTTAATGACTCTTCCCTCGATGATATGCAAACTAATTAATTACAGCCTGGTGCAAAACATTGCAGAATATGCTCTGCAAAGAATTTACTGATCTATTCTGTAAACTTTCTAAGAAAAAGTGATTCATTTTATATTTTGCTTTTATTATAATAGCAAGTTGCTGAAGGTAGACCAGCTACTTTAATTTGTTTCAAAGAAGAAATCATTTTATATTGGTACTGAACTCAGCTGGCTAGAAACTTTCTAACACAGTTTGAAATATTAGAAAGCATGCATTCTTTAATACAACTTGCTGGACTTAAGGAGGATTTTCCTCTAGTCTTATGTAACCAAAGACAGGCAAGTAAGGCTTTTTGTTACACATATTGGTTACATATTTATCAGGTATCCTTGCTTGCTGGATCTCTCTTCGTTGCCCTGTTATGCAAAATCCTATCCTTACCAGAAGTCCTTATTTGGTCCTCAAGGGTCTCTTTCGGGGTCTCTGGTGGTGTTTGATGCCCAGATTGTGGCGTTTGCTGGTTCACCCCCGGTTCTGAGCAAGCACCGTTAGTTTCCAGCAATTTGAAAGGTTGCTTTTATCTGTCTATGCATCCAGAGCTCAGCCCACATCCCCAGGATTTCTCCAAGGTTGTTTTGCCAGTGTTCTGTTAGTAATTAAATCATGGGATGTGGCAATGTATAATTTCCTTTATCAATACACCACTATTAAAAAAAAAAANNNNAAAAAAAAAAAAAGAAGTGGTTTATAGTACCAGTAAATTAACTTAAGAATTTTCAAATTACTTCTTGTTACTGGTCTAAGATAATGTTTCTTGTTTCTTTGGCAAGTTTTCCTCACAATAGTGTCTTTAGGTATTCTAACAAATGTATTTTTCTTTCATAATTCTCACATTTATCTTCAGGTCTAACAGCTTCCAAGAGAATCTCTGCTGTCTACCTACAGATTAAAGCCAGAAGGGGTCCCAGTTTGAATCATCTGTTGTTATAGATGACCTTCTATCATGTTCCCCTGCTTATTTTTTCTTAACTGAATTGATCCAAATCTGTGGTACCCCATGTTTTGAGCCTGTGGACCATTGCAGCCTCTTCCTCTGTCACAGAGACACACTGTAAACTTCCTAGAGGTACTGTCTCTCAGCTGAAGTAAAATCATGTTGCTACCGAACACTATCTTCTGCAGTGCTTTGTGAAAATCTTCTGCTCTCTTCCCCAGAAATCACAGTTCTGTCCTGACCAAGTGATTAGCAAAAGGACAAAAATGCTCCAGTAGAGAGAACCACCATGCATGCCATATATTGACTGTTCTTATGACAACAACTCATTTCTTTTCCAGGCTGCTCTGGTGTACACAGAGACTCACCTGTACAGGTGTGCTACTCCTAGCAAGATCTTTCCACACAGTACACATGCTTGATGCACCCATGGTAGTCCTGTCCCTTCCCGGAAGCCCTGAATATTCTCTACAAGAATGAGTGGCGTATGGCTGTTTCCTGGTGCTGAAAGCATGTGTGATGTCTTCTTGAAAAAGGCTGGAGGCTGGGGCTTCAAAATAAACAGAATTTCTTACCGCTTTGATTACTTCTTAAAACTCTAATGTATCCATTTCAGAGGTTTACATTTATGACTGTCATTAGATGCAAGAAATTTACTGATTAATAGCCATATTTAAGTACTCTCTAGGTTTGTATTACTCCTTCCCATTTAAAGTTATGTTCGCCTGTTTCTGAAACTTTGGTAGTTTCTTTGCTTGCATTCTTTCTTCCAAAAGTGTCAAGAATTCCATATGTTGTGTCAATGGTGAAGTATACTGTCCATAGCTTTAATACACTCCCAAAAGATGATTTTCATGAGATGGGAAACAAAGGGGGGAAAAAGAAAACTAAAAATATATTCTAGGATGTTTTTCTTGTTTTGTCAAAAAAGGGCTTGTTTAAAGAACAATAAAAATACAACATTTATATCAGTTACAGAAATCTATTTTATTTCCTCTATCAAACTGTGGAATGGTACCACAATTTTCTGCTTAGAACTCTTTGGACTATTACCAGAGAATTAATTAAATCTCAGACACTTAGATTCTAAGTATTATGCACTCAACCACTTGATGTTAAAACACACAGGATTACATGTAACTGTATTTTGAAGATGCACAAAGTAAAGTTATCAAATTTTTCTGTAATCATAGAACAGATAGTGGTCTTGAAAGATTACTTGGTTTAATACCTAAAAGGTTTTCAACATAGAAGTGAGTTAGAAATATTTTCAAACACAGCTTACACTCATGAATCACATATCAAGAAGCACGGCTTTACAGCTGGACCTTTATCACACCTTACTCTTTGTCTTCAAAGACACGTAAAAGAAAAAGAGAAACGAAGAGTAGACCATATTGGAACACTAGTTGAAAATATGGAGAAAGCTTGTTTGCTGATAATACTTCTAATTATTTTTTAATATTTGGAGTTGTCACCTGTCAACATTGAAATGCAAGAGACAGGGAAAAAATTTTGATCAGCAACATTTTGTTGAGAAATAAAAGTTTCACAAAAGAGCCTATGAACTGTGTCATATCAAGCAAGATGCAGCCAAAAAATAGAGCCTTAAAGAAGGCAGAAAATTTCATCATAAGGCCTATCTAGACAATACACCAATACTCAGATATACTGTAAATAATGGATTTTAAAGTGGTAAACCAGCAAGATTGTCCTGCACATTTGCATTGTGTTCTTTCTCTAGATGGTCACGTTATAGTAGAAAAGAGAACTTAAAACTGTCATAACTAATCACTACAAAAAATTCAGTCTTAAATTGTGTGATTAAATGCTGTAATCCTTACAGTAATTTGGTATGGGAAGTAATTTGCTATGATGAGTTTCTTCCTCTGTGTCAGCCCTTTTTATCTTTAACAGATTTTCCAATAGGAAAGATTAAGAGTGGCTTTGGCAATTTTTTTCACTCTATTTTATGTACAGGTTCCTTACAGGCAAATATAAAGTGAAGCTGTTGACATTGCTAAATTAGGTTCTTAAGAGTTACAGCACCTATCTTCTCCATCTAAAATAGATTAGATGAGTACTTAGAAAAAGGGGAAGGAGGGGGATGAACACTTTAAAAATATCTTATGTGAGATTTTATTTTAAAAATGTACCTCTCAGAAAGCTTGAAAGTACCTTTAAAACTGTAATGTCTTTGTAGCCTTTTAATACCAGGGAAAGATACTGATTTATGTATTTGAATCTGATACTTTATCAGAGAAAATTGAGCTAGCAACCCTTTAACAATTATCTCCCACACTTCTATGAATATTGTAATGCCTAATTTTTCCTGTGTAAGAAAGCATGTGGTATTGATGCCTTAAGTTTTACGTTTTTTTCTGTTCTGCTTTAGTGTGTAGCTCTTAGCTTCATATTAAGTGTTACTAAGTTCTCTTCACAGGGTACTCAGACACAACAATTCTCTCTAGCTCAAGATTCAAGGACAATTATTCCAAATCTCAGGCCCAAAAGCATAAACAAGGTAAAAAAGAGGAGGGCAAGCAAGGAGGATGGAACTCCATAATTTGAAGTTATTAATTGGACAGTTAACCTCAAGATGCAAATGGAACATAACTTATAAAAGTGTGAAACCCCGTGACCAAAGCCCTTTTCTGCATCCATTTTGAGGCCCATCCTGGCAGGGCTGCAGCCAGGCCCTTGTATTGCCAGGGTGTGGCCTTTGAAGGCCTTGCAATAAATACCTACTTTATTCCTCTAATTTTGTCTAGCCTCTGTTCCAGGTCAAATTCTAAGGCATCAGTATCAGAAAGATCTAGGAGAAAAATTAGAGAATGTGGGATAAGTTTTCGCTGTGGATGGAGGCAATGCAGAAGTATGTTGACAATAAGTGATGTCTGTAGTAGAACTGCTTTTCAGACCACACTTCAGATTCAATCAGAATTTTACATGCTCATTTTAGTGTCTCACTCACTTACTCACTCACTCACTCAAATGAGTGCCTGCCTCTGAGAAACTTTGTGACAGTTTATATATATATTGATATCATTCATGATACATATTTCAAAATGTAGCTTTAAAACATAATTAGACATATTTTTAAATTAAATCTTTAACAAAAAAAAAATAGTATTCTAAAAAATAACTTAGTACTGCAGTAAGCAGAACCCTACTAGAAGTTGATATTATGCACCATGAACACTTGCTAACACCTAGACTTCAAAAGTGTCTTTTGGGTTGGTATGAGAGGCAAATCCCCACTGTTGCTGCCTCTATTCCCTGCAGAAAAACTGAGTAGATGGTGTTGATGCATGTAGCTTTGCTCCTCCCTTCACCTCCACACATCATTCACCCAACATTTCTCAATATGGTGTGCATATTGCACCCCTCATTTATCAGCTCTGTCTCTTCCCTTTCCTGATTGCGTCAGAGGGCTGCAAGTAGGTTCCTTGTGCCTGTCTCTGGCAGAAACCAAAGAGGTTAATAAACAGCAGCCTGCTCATCAACTCTGAGAGGCTCTGAAGAGGAGAAGAGTGGTGATAGTACAGGTGGCATTGGACCTCGATAGGGGAGGGGAGGAGGAACTCAATGCAACTCAGTCCTTCCCACATACAGGCCATCAGTCACTCCTTTTCTTTCTGTAAGGTAAGCAATTCAGAGTCTGTGTTGGATAAAATGCTTTCAGACTGAGTCAGTAACTTGAATTCCAAATGATAGGTATAAAAGCTGATGATGCAAGTGTATGACCTCCTCTCTACCAGATAGTCTCTGGAAATATGTTTAGGAGTCTGAGGACATCCTGTACTCCTTCTTGAGTGCACTTATCATCTGCTCTCCAAGCACAGGCACATTTTAAATGAGAATAAAGGTGAAGAAAGGGTGATGGGATATAAAGTTAGAGGATTTTCAAATTTCTGAGGAGTGTGTGTTTCTGTATGCATTCCTGTCTTCCACAGAGCACAAGAGCTGGGAATTCCCAGGGGCAAGAAATCAGGAAAGGAAGACAAGAGATTAGCATGGCTGAGTTGAGACCTGCTGGTCAGACTTAAGGGGAAGAATCAAATTCACAGGCAGTTGAAGCAAGTACAGGTGATCTAAGCAGAGTACAGAGATGTAGGTTGTTTAGGGATGTGACAAGGGAGGCCAACGTGAAGCTGGAATTGAACCTGGCAGGGAACACAGGAAGGGCTTTCTACAGGCATAGAAAAGGAAGGTCAAAGGAGGTGTATCTCCCGCAATACACAATGTTGGAAAACTGGTAAAAAGTGATGATGAATCTGAGATACTCAACAATTTTTTACCTCAGTCTTCAATGACCCTCTCTATTCCCTCACCTCTCAAGTCAGTGAACAGCGGTATGGGGGCTGGAGGAGCAAAATCCCTCCCTCTGTAAATAAAGATCAGGTTTGTGACTGCCTGAGAACCTTGAATATACATAAGTCTGTTGCAACCTGCTGAGATGCATCCTGAAGGAGAAGACGAGATGTGAGTCCTGGGGGAATTCGCTCATGTAGTTGCCAAGGCACTCTCCATGATATTTGAAGAGTCATGGCACTCAGATGAAGTTCCAGTTGACTGGAAAATGGGAAACATTGTACCCATCCTTAAAAAAAGGCAGAAAGGAACACCCTGGGAACTGTCAGCCTGTCAACCTCACCTCTGTGCCTGGGAAGACCATGGAACAAATTCTGCCAGAACCTCTGCTAAGGCACACAGGGGACAGGGAAACACAGCTTCATCAAGAGTAAGTCCTGCCTGATCAACCTAGTTGCATTCTATGATGGTGTGGCTACATCAATGTACAAGGGAAGGGTTCCAGATGACATTTATCTGGACTTCCATAGAGATTTTGGCACAGTCTCCCACAGCTTCCTTCTCTCTAATTTGGATTTGATGAGGACTGTTAGATGGATAAGAAAGTGATTGGATGGTCACATACAGAGGGTAGTGGTCACTGTCTGGCTGCACAAGTGACAAGTGGTGTCCCTCAGGGGCCAATATTTGGACCAGTGTTATTTAATATCTTCATTAATGACAGAGACGAAGGGTTTGAGTCACCCTCAGCATGTTTGCAGGTGACACCAATTTGAGTGATATGGTTGACACACTTGAGGGACAGGAAACCATTCAGAAGGACCTGGACAAGCTCAAGATGTAGCCCATGGGAATCTCATGAGAGCTACAAAGATAGTGAAGGACCTCAAGGTCAAGGCTCCAGGGGGTTTGAAGAGTGGCTGAGGTCACTTGTTCTGTGGAAGCCTGAGGAAGAGGAGACTGAGGGGAGACCTCATGGCACTCTGCAACTTTCTTGTGAGGGGAAGAGGAGAGGCAAACACTGATCTCTCCTCTGTGGTGCCCAGTGACAGGACGCGAAATAGGCTCCCAAAGGATGTGGTCACAGCACCAGGCCTGACAGAGTTGAAGAAGCGCTTGTACAATGCTTTCAGGTCCATGGTGTGATTTTTGGGTATGGTTCTGTGCAGGCCCAGGAGCTGGGTTCAATGATCCTTGTGGGTCCCTTACAACTCAGCATATCCTGTGATTCTGTATATTAACACATTGAACTTGGTGTTTTGTGAGATTTCTCCACCCCTGACAGATTAAGAACGCAACCATCACTTCAACCAACAGACATCAATATTACAAAAACCACGTTGAAGCTGGCTTCTGTGAGAAGCCACCATGTCCAGCAGAGCCAATCTCTGATGGCTCTGAAGAGGGACATGCTGCTAGGCAAAGCTGGGCCAGTTAGAGTGGTTGGTAATGCCTCTGTGATGACCTATTTAAGAAGAAAATTAAAACAAAGTACACACAGTTTTCTTCTAGTTAGACAAGAGGAGGAAGTGAGAACATGTGAGGGAAAACAACATGGCGGCACCAAGGTCAGTGGAGAAGGAGGGGCAGGAGGTGCTCCAGGCACCGGAGCCGAGATTCCTCTGCAGGCCGCGGTGAGACCGTGGTGAAGCAGCTGTGCCCCTGCAGCCCCTGGGGACCCACGGGGGATGCAGAGATCCACC
>WEKY01021087.1:10849-30262 GCA_013390045.1 Picathartes gymnocephalus | reverse complement strand
ATGGCGAGATCCACCCGCAGCCCCGGGGGGAGGTGCCCGTGCCGGAGCGGGTGGGTGCCTGGAGGAGGCTGTGATCCTGCGGGAGAGCCGCTGGAGAGAGAGGGACCTGCTGCCAGGCTGGAGCAGCCTGTCCTTGGACACCCCAGAGTGACCAATGCCACAGCAGTTTTTGGGAGAACTGTGTGCCCGTGGGAGGGGATCGCGTTGCAGCAGTTTTGGGAGAACTGGTGCTTGTGAGATTGGACCATGCTGGAGAATTTCACTGAGAGCTGTCTCCCGTGGGAGGGACGCCACAGTCTCACAGGGGATGGACTCCTCTCCCTGAGCAATGGAAGAAGAACTTGGGTGACGAACTTGCCAAACCCCTCATGTCCTGTATCCCTATGCTTTCAGTGGGAAGGAGGGAGAGGCTGGGGAGAAAAACATGTTTTAAGGGCTTATTTCAGTTCTCATTTTCCTCCTCTGTTAGTAAAAAATTCACTTTGTACCTTTAAGTTTGAGCCTGTTTTGCCCTTGGAGTGTTGCCTCTCAGTGGTTATCTCAACTCATGAACCCTTTGCTAATTTTTGTTTTTCCTTCTCTCCTCTGCCCAGATGTAGCAGGGGGGAATGAATGAGTGGCTTTCATGGGTGCCTTGTGTTTGGGCAGTGTCAAACCACGACAATGGAGAAGCAATGAAGGAGACCTTTTCATAATTGGATCATCTTTCCTTACCAGTCAAAGGCCAGGAATGGATTTTCACTGAAAACTATTCCTGTCATAGCTATTCTGTCCTGTCCTGTGCAATATAAGGGATCTGAAGAGTTCTATTTTTCCCTCCAAATTATACATTGCAGCAATCAAAAGCTAAAAGTCTCTCTTGCTGAGAACAGCTGCTTTGGATGCCATGCCATGCTATGCAGTGCAGTTATGCTGCTCCACTCAGCTGTCTCTCTTCACTCTACCAGAAACACATAACGAAGACTTTTATTTTTCCTCTCCACTATCTTAAGGATTCCAGAAATCATTCTGCATGCCACTTTAACATGTATTATTCCTTTTCTATTTGTCCCATGCACTCACTTTAATTTGTGAAATAGTAGATACATCCATGAAACACATCTTTCTCAAAGGTTAGACATAGTTTTAGTTTCATCTTAATCTGGCGTGGGAATGCCCTCTATTATGTGTTCTTAGAACCCCTTGGCTAGAAATACTTAATTGCTTGCAATACACTAAGTCTACTGATTGGCTTCAAAACTCTTGATGCCTGTGCCAACTCCCCGCTTGCCATTTTTCTGGTTTTTACTTTTCCCTGTTACTATGCCAGTCCTTGTCTGCCACTGTTGCGGCACGGGGGCAGGCCAGCCCGCAGCGTCTCCCACTGCGGGGTCAGAGCTCCGACGGTGGAGGCAGGGGCTTACCACGTTCCCACGCACGGCCGATGGAATCATGGCCACGGAGACAGGAGGGGTTCTTCAAGCATTCCTAGCAGCTTTATTGGCAGACGCCGGTACCCCGGCGAACCTTCGATACCTCACATGCCAGAAGAGAAATGAACAACCCTCAAAAAGGCCAAGGGCACCAGGTTTTATCCCAGGATAGCAAGGGGCGGTGGGAACATCAGAATCCAATGACTTGGGGTCTGGGGGTGGCACACAGGAGGGGCCAGGGGAATGAGGGCCAGTGGGAGGACAGGGGTGAGTGGCCAGGGGGGGCAGGGATCAATGGGGCTTGGAACCTGGCCATGTAAGGCAAACAGGGGAAAGTGAAAGTTAAATAGATTCCACACGGGTATCTAAAACCTCATGGGTGAAACCAGAACCCAGGGGCCGTCGTTGCAGGGCGTCCACACGCCACACTGGGCTTTGTAATTCTTTTTTGTTCATTTCTGGTAAATTAAGCTTTCTGTATTTATCCATGCGGATTTCAAACTTACCTTTTATACATAGCTGCTATTTCCTCTTGGAAACAAAACTGTATTTACAAAAAAAAATTTTATCTCTGCCAAGTAACGGAACAGAATTTCATCTAATTTCAGTAAGAAACAATAAGTTGTAAGAATTAAACATGAGTATTTGCTCTAGAGCACCTTAATTGGCTCAGTGTGTTTGTTTTTCCAGATTTTTTTTTGTTTCTTCTAGTATTAGCTTTTGAAAATCATTATTTTTTATACAAAGCCTCAGAATTTTTTAAGTTCTCCAAATTATATTCATGTCTTCAATTCTGCAAAGCATCAAAACTAAATTCTGCTGCATGCTGTCGCAGACTGAAGAGACTGAAGGGACAATGTATAATGCAATCATGTAGAAATCAACTGCATTTCTCATTTTCTTATTTATTAAATCAGTGAATTCTCATGTTATTGCCTTGGAAATTAAACTCAGTTTATTTTAAACCATCACCACACTTCTATATTTTTGTGTGCTGTGGGTTTCTGGACTAGTTACATTAAGCTGGTCTGATAGGAACCACAGATCTACAGACTTTAGTGGCTATATAAGGAAGACTTGGACTGTAACAGAGATGATGTTAGGGAGTTTTTGAGTTGTAAATATCTGTTGGATGGCGTGACCAAAATCCTTACCAACCATACCATTAAGACAAACACTGCAGTGTAATTCTTAGTTTCACATTAACACTCCATTTAGAAGATAGGGTTTTTAAATCCTCTTCAAACATATTTTCTTCAGGCTGGAAACAAGCATATCTATAGACTTATGGAGGTAATGCTGAAAATATTATGAATTCTCTGTGCTGTTCTCCATAACAACATTTATATGAAGATCACAGGAAATTCTTTTCTGTATGAATTTTTTCAGTCTCTATGTTTATCACTTCCCTAAACCAAATCCGCGGATTTTGCGCCATGGTTGCAAAAGGTCCTGCTAACAAAATAGTTCCCAGCACAAACCCACATACAGGGGTAAACTGTACCCTACCACTGTAATCTTTTTGTCATTCAGTAGAGTGGCAAAGGCTCTCAGGAAGTGGCTTGCACCAAACCATGAGTGCTAGT
Organism: Picathartes gymnocephalus; assembly: GCA_013390045.1. Taxonomy (NCBI): domain Eukaryota; kingdom Metazoa; phylum Chordata; class Aves; order Passeriformes; family Picathartidae; genus Picathartes; species Picathartes gymnocephalus. The sequence goes on along the minus strand of WEKY01021087.1, from coordinate 27,264 downwards.
CTGCACAATGGAGATAAACACAAGGATGGGGATGTAGTAGATACTGTACCCTAAACACCGATTGTAAGCAAAAGCCTTTGCCAGTGAGGGGTAATTCGGAGGACTCCTGTGGCTGTGTTTCTAGAGTTAAGTCCTTGGAGACTGCTATTCAAGACATCCAGGAACACATGTGTGGGAGCTGCCAACTCTAGCATTTCAGTTTGATACAAATACTCAATTTATCCCCATCATCAGGACGCTTTTATCTCTGGAAAAACAGCAACCCACCAAGTACAGATTTGTTTATTTTAAATAGTCCTCTCTAATATGTAAAACTGACTGTAGTTACAAGATAATTTACAGTCCTGGAAAATATTGGTATTAATGCCCTTCTGAGTCATTCTCTACTAACTGCCCAACAGTATACTCCCTTGATTTTAGGGTTAGCTTATTGATCCATATTGTGATAATATTGTACATTGGAAAAAAAATGCATGCAGCATATACTGTGTATTAAAAAAGCATATGGTTCTGCTAGTATTCGCAGCCTGGAAATCAATGATTATGTGGCTAATCAGAGATCTCACTTATTTTCCATGCTATTGTACATATTTCATGGAATTTTGCCATCCATTAAAGCTGATGGAGAAAAAGCATGTTTTGGTTTGGTTTCTTTTCTTGGCAGTGCTTAGGGAGGTAGAAAAACACAGGGCATTTGATGGAGCATAACTAAGCCACTCTCTCCATCCTCATTTTCCTTTACCCATTTTTCAAAAGGAGAGATATTTAAATAAATAGCGGCTCTTGCCACTAGACAGACATAGTGACATGATAAATCACCCTCAGTGTGATGAGCAGATTTGCAGTAGTTTTTTTAGAAAATCAATCTGCAGTTAACCATTTCACTGGTGTATATTTGCATTTGAAATATGTTTGTCAGAGAAGTTTTGCCAATAGGTCTATCAAAATAATCAGTACAACATTAACTTAATTCTTTTATCTTTCCTTCTATTAAAATTCTAATACATGTTTGTTTCCCAAAGACCCAGTGTGAAGCAAGCAACATGTTAAAATAAAATTTAAAAAAATGAAAAGGAAAAGAAAAGCACAGAAAGCATAGATGTGTGTAAGTGAAAGGGCAAAACTTAAATATGAATATGAATCAAGTAAATGAGTAAAAATGTGGAGAAAGAGCTAGCACCAGATTTGGAAGCTTATTAACAAAAGTGGATTTTGATGACCTAATTTTAGAAATATGGAATGATTCCATCACCATACTAGACAGAGAGGTTTCACAGCAGATTTTCACTGTTGACTTTACTATATCTTCCAATCTGCCTAACCTGAGAAAATCTAAATTACACTTAGATCTAAAGTTCCTAGTCCCTTTATATCTCTGCCTTTCTGATGTGCAGAACTGTCAGTGTCAGAAAGGCTTGTCCCAATGCCAGTCAGGAGTGGGTGCTAGCAGGATTCAGTCAGGACAACCACACAGAAGCTAATTTAAAAGACCTGCTCACCACGTAATCCAGAAAACCAGAGTCTGCTGAGACCAGTACACTGAGAAGACTGCACATCAAATCCTGATGTGTAAATCCTTTTTTGGAAAAGGACGGATCCATTTAGAAAAAAACAATTGTAACGCTGGAGTAGGATAGGAAAAGATAGTTTGAGACACAAACCTCTGCTTTGCATTAACTATAGTGAGCTTAAGAAAGTAGTTTTTGAACTTTCTGGCCTTTATTTAGCTCATTTCTGCTAAGCCTGTCCTGAACTATGAACTCCAGTAGCTGAAAGAGCATTTTGTCTGGTAGTCCAAACCTTGAACTCATCCATGAAGCCGGTCTGCCCCCCTCACAGAGTCCTTGGCACTCTCCACCACACGCAGCTGACAAACTGTTGTTCAACAGTGATGCAGTTCTTACAATATACCATTATTACTTGTTTTGTTGTTGTTTTCAAAGGTGATATAGTTTTGTGTACCATACTATTATTAGTTTTAATGTTTTTGAAGAAAATAAGCACTTGCATTTTATCTTTTTCTTTTTTTCTGTTTCCATTTGTAGGTTGCTTTTCTTTACTTATATAGACTCTATCCCAAATTCCCCACTGTTGAACTAATAGGGAGAAGTTCAAGTATGAGAACATTTCTGAATGTTTACAATGCAAAAGCATCAAGACAGCGTGCATTCAGACTCATCTTGAGGGTCTTTCTTGCACATGAATTGCACTCCTCATACATGTACACAGAACAAACTGTGTTGAAGCTGGCGACTGCAGTGGCATAAAACCAGGATGAAAAAGAAATGCATTAGCTATTCACCTAGTAGGGTACTAAAAACTAAATTCACTGCTAAATCATATTAGCAATTCTCTAATGTATTTTCACAGACTTCAAGCATGTTTCATAGGAATGCACTTTCATGTCTCATTCAGGAATTTGTAAAAATGTATTCGTTGCTATTTAAAGGACTGTTAGATGAGCTGAAAAGTATTTGAATGTGCTTTTATTAAAAAGACTTACAGTTATTCAGTGAATGCTTTTGAGTTTCAAGTTCATTAAAAATATTTACCTTTTTCTCTCTACAAATTATAGAAATCATCTGGATTTTTTGTATAGTTTGATTGGATGATTTATGTCACTAAGGATCAGATAACACACAGGGAACTCAAAATTTTATAGTGAAATATTTGTGCTTTTTTCATTTATTAAATACTAGCAAAATCATTCATTATTGTTTCTGTGCTTTGTCTACACAGTCAAAGAGCCTCTGTGTAGAAGTGGATCAGGAATGCATGATGGTTCTAACATCTCGGTGTCACTGGTGTTCACAAGCTGGTTCTTGGCAGCTTTCATCTGCACTGAAAATCAACTCTAGACACCTAACTGTTAGGAGATAAGCATGGAATTGCCTAAATTTTGGAAACTTCAGCTACTGCAAAAACTACATTGCACCTTAAAATTATGTGTTTATCCCATTGTCTATCCTGAAAGATTTTATCTGGGTAGTAAATTTTGATACTTCTTAACTCTACTCAAAATTAAGGCAATCCTCAATACCATTACCATTACAATACCTGAAATTTTCAATGGTTAAACACATTTATCTGAAAATGTTTCTGTTTTCAAACCAGAGGAATATGTCAATGCTGAAGTATTATCTGATGGGTTGTTGGGCAGCAGACTGTACCTGCTTTATTTCTTTGAGGGGCTTGTAAATAAGGATTGATCTAATTTTTGTTTAATCCCACAAAGCAGTTTGCAGGTGCAGGTGCAGGTTGAAACACCACTGAACATTGGTGTTGGGCCTTTATCTTCAGCCTTTCCTACTTACTAGCTTAATGTTTTATTTCTTGCTTGATATAGATGCTTATATGGAACATATTGTGACTGCTGGCCCTCTAGTTAATTGCTGATCACCTGAAACTGAGAGGAAAACACTTAAATCCACTTGTGAGGAAAACTGTTCGTCTGGGGGAAATTGGGAAACGTGCTAACTCAGTGTGACTACAAGGAGAATGGAGAGCCAGCACATGGTCTAAATGTGAATGACAAATTAATAATGTTATTAACATATCACCTAAAGTTCAGGCATCAAACTGGAAGTCTTACAGGAGCAAATGTCTTTCTAAAGAAAGACACCAGACTTTTTTTTTAAACCTATTAATATATTTGGGAAACCGTAAACTGGCTTTTGTTCTGCATATCTAAAATTTGTCTTTCTCCCAGTTGAATCAGGTTGCCTAGGAAGAAGGTATTGCGTACGGTATTGGGTTTGTGTGGACAGTTTTTGGTAGTGGGAGGGGGGTGCTGCAGGGGTCACTTCTGTGAGAAGCTGCTAGAAGCTTCCCCTTTGTCTGACAGAGCCAACGCCGGCCAGCTCCAGGACAGACCTGCTGCTGGCAAAGGCTGAGCCAAGCAGGAATGATTGTAACACCTCTGTGATAATACATTCAAGAAGGAAAAAAGGCATTGCACGTGGGTAATTGCATCCAGAGAAGAACAGAGTAGAGAACAGTGAGAGGACCAACTCTGCAGACCAGGTCAATGAGAAGGAGGGGGAGGAGATGCTCCAGGTGCCAGAGCTGAGATTCCTCTGCAGCCAAAGATCCATGGGGATGCAGAGATCCACCTGCAGCCTGTGGAGGAGGCCCATGCCAGACCAGGTGGATGCCTGAGAGGAGTCTGTGAACCTACAGGAAGCCTGTGCTGAAACAGGCTCCTGGCAGGGACCTGCAGACCCATGGATAGAGGAGACCATGCTGGAGCAGGCAGTGCCTGAAAGACCACCCTATGGAAAGGAACCCACATTGGAGCAGTTCATGAAGAACTGTAGTTTGTGGAGGACTCTCTCCTGTGAGAGGGACCTCATGCTGGAGCAGGGGGAGAACTCCTTTACCTGTTGCAGCAGCTGACCATAACCCCCATTTCTCATCTCACTGAGCTGCTGGGGGGAAGGTGGTAGAACCCAGGAAAGAGAGAAGGGTGGCAGGAAGGTGTTTTAAGAATAGTTTACTTCTCATTATCCTGCTCTGATTTTGACTGGTAACAAATTCGTTAATTTCCTCAAGTGCGTCTGTTTTAACCATGATGGGAATTGGTGAGTGGCCTCTCCCTGTCTTCATCTAAACTCATGGACCCTGTCCAGTTGTGGAAAGGAGTGATAGAGTGACTTCGGTGGGTGCCTGGCACCCAGCCAGGGTCAAACCATCACATATACCTTGATGCAAACCTGATTGGTGTGGCTGTTGTCCTTGTAAGCTGTAAGAGCACTTGTGACTTCAACATTTTACATGTTTTCTTGGCACTACATGTAAAACACTCAAGGATACCTGGAAATGGGCTAGGAAGTCAAATTGACAGTAATGTTCTCAATGAATATTCATGAATATTTGTTCTGGTTTTGCTCAGCAGTATTTCAAACAGATTAATTTGTAGTTAAGATCTGAGTCTGTCACCATCTACCACAACAGATAAAAAGAAATGGATCTGTCTCAATAGGGAAGTTTAAGATAACAGGGTAAACAGTTCTGCATTATGTTCTGGCTTAAATAAATGTGATTATCCTCTCCTCAGTTTTAACAGTTACCACTTTGCCCTTGCTGACAGTGGTTTACTTTCTTAGACTGAGAAAATACCTGATTTTTTTTTCATGAGTTTTCTATACAATGGCTCTGTGCACAGACTTCAATATAATAATTTTCTTAAGCGAACAGACTTTAAAGTTTTTTTTGAAGGAAACATGATATTGCTACTATAAAGTATAAAAAGGTTTTAGAAAACTCTGCTCAGCAATACTGAAGATGTCATGTATTTTTATGAATGAAGTCAATAAGACTGTTGATTTAATATGCATATTCTGTATAAAATGTCCACATATATTCTCTCTCTCTTTACCTTGAAATATGTTGAATTGACTTGGAAATAAAATACAATTTATTATTTACACCATTAAAGTAATCAAAAGAATACATTATATGTATATATTTGTGAAAACGTTTCACTTGCATTTCTTCTACCAGTCATATACAGCCATATGACCTTATAGTCCGTTTCATTAAGATGTAAGTATATTTGCCACAAATATATGTAAATATTTAAAGAACACAAATATTTAAAGAACAAAATGTCTTAAAATTAAATTTTTATTTTCTTTTTTCTCCAAATATCTTTTTACTTCTGTCAGTTCTTTTTATTTCTTGTAATAAGAAGATCAGGGCTTGAAATTTGTGGTGGATTGACTTTGGCTGGGGTGCATGCTTTGGCTAGAGCTCACCAGGGACAAACTCTCTGCACACCTTAGGAACAGAAGCACTGTGGGATCTTGGAAACCTCTCTAAGGGAGACAAGAAACAGAGGATGCAGTAGCATAAAGGTGCTGTGGTCTTGCAGTGCAGACATGTGTATGAAAGCAAACCAGTGGGAGACTCCAAGTGAGAATTACAATTTAATAGGAAAATTAAAATGAATGCAATAGTACAAAAACACTGACAGAGTCAGAATACAACCTGACACCCTGTCAGTCAGAGTGTTGGTAGCAATCTGATTAAATGGTGGCTGCAGTCCTCTTGGAGTGATAGATGTGGTTCTAGCAGTGATCCTGTAGAAGGATGTGGTTTTGCTCTGAAGGTCCAGTGGTGGTATAGAAGGGTCTGGTCTTCCTCTGGGAATCCAGTGGAAAAAGGCTGCTCATGGTGTTCCAAACCTCAGATTATATCCAGGTAGGAATGCTTGGCTCCTCCCCCTGGGTGGAGCATCTCACAATGGGATGATGTCATTTTATGAGTCACGCAGTGAGACTCACTGGTCCCTTAACAGGAGATGTCCCCCTGGAGGGAGGATGAGTCATGGAAGACATAAAGAACACTGCCCCACCTGGTTTTAACAGATGGTAATAGAATACAGACTTTTGGTTACATCTCACATTGTAACCTAAGACATTATGAATCAAAGGATAGAGCAACACAGTTGTGGAGAGATTTTTCTCCATAAGAAACAATCCAGCTGATGGGAACTAAACCAAAAGAATGATCCAGATGGCAATCAAAACCGAACTTTGCTTCATGAACTCGAAAATACGCATTATTTTTCATACCCTTGGATATGCTAATGACTGAATTCACTCAAACTCCACTCAAATGTGAAATTACATTAACTGTTAGAAGAATATATAGTATATAATATAAAAATATAATTTAAGCAGGAAGAGAGATCAGAGAAGATGCCATCCATCCTGTCCCACTATAAAAAGGGGACTCGGGGAGGATTCTTTTCGATAGATTTCTTGGACAAAGATAAAGTGCAAACACAGCAACATTATATCTGAGAACTGTTTATTGATAAAAAAGGGTAAGCGTTTTTACTAAAAGGGGATAGAAAAAGGAGCAGAGAGGGGAAAAGAGAGAAGAAGAAAGAAAGAGAAGACAGGGACAGCGTTACCACAAGAACCCTGAGAGTCTGTCCTCATCGGCTTAGCAGGCAGAATGTGTGTGCTGCAAAATGCGGTGCATCCACTGCAGTGGCGCCCACTCCGTCGGGGAGGCAGCAGAGTGTGAGGTTTTGGTGGCAATGAGCTGATTCATGGAAATGGTGAAGCAGGGAAGCAGGACCACAGGGAGGAAAAGATAAGGCGGGAGGGGGGACCCTACAGGTCCCTACACCCTGCAGGTGAGCCCTAACTCCAAGGTACCCAAAGAAAAAATGGCTTCCATTGTGTCAGTTAGTTGCTTTTTTTATGTGCTAAGGCTCCTCCCACAGCTCAACTTCGTGGGCATTTTGGTGGGCATTCTTTGCGGGCATCCATCATTTGCCCCTCTGGCAAGTGGGGAATGGTGGGGGTGTCACTCTCAGTCCAATTGTGGAAGCTTTCTCTACCCTGGTTGTCTGCCAGACAAAGCCTCTCCAGGGACTGGGCTGCCAGCACATGTACAGTCTTTACAGGAGTCTTTCATCTGATGTACATGTTGAGGCATAAATAAAAATCAGATTGGTCCCTCTCACCATCATAATTTCCAATGAATTCCAATTCATTAATGGATTGAGCCTGCCTTCTCCCTCACAGGGATGCCTGTTGGGTAAGAACCATATTCTATGTGTGCTGAGTGATTATGTTGAGCCAGCTTTCATTGGTGTTTAGATTTTGCCTGTATTACACTTCCATCTCATTCTTGTAGGCAGTATACTATCAACAACCAGGCAATCTCTGAACTTTAACCTGTCACAGTCTTCTATTGTCACTGTATTTGTTAATAAAATGCTTTATTCGATAAACTGTTAAGCATGAGTCCTTCAAGGACACTAGCAGTGGCTGGCAGCATGTTACATACTTGACAAAATTGGTAGTACCCCAACTAAGAGTGGCAACATTGTCACTGTGTGACCTTGAATATGTTGGTCAAACCTCTGTGGGCTGGTCAGTGGGGTCCTGTCTTGGTTTGAAAGACAGGTGTCTGCCAAGGCGGAAAGGTCGGAACCTCCTTTGGAATAGAAAATATTACCCCCTTCCCTTCGAATTGTTATAACTCCGAAATTATGGGGCTTTCAGGCAAAGATAAGGGAAAAGGAGTAACAGTTCTTTACTAGCATGTATATGGATAACAAGGCAAACAAACAACCAGGGCAGCAATAATAAACAGACCCAGGAGCCCAGTGACAGCCTTCTCTCGTCTGACAGGCACCTTTCCCTCGGTGCAGTTCCGCTCACAGCCAGCAGGGGCGCGGCTGGCTCCCGGCCGGGCAGGGCGGATGTGATGGTTCCCCCGCGCCTGCAGGTGACGCTGTGGCGCCAGCTCGGCCGCCTCTCCACATGGCGGCAAAACTGGCGGAAGAGATAGGAAAGGCTTTCCTTTACAAACCCACCAGGGGCAGTCAGTCGTGCTGCCCCTCAGGGTGGCGAAATGAGCTGTGGCAGGAGCCTCAGAAGCAGCCATTTGGGATGGCAGAGGCGAGCACACCCAGGGCAGCAAACATAATATATCAGAAACTCTGCAGCTGTAGCAGGAGCTGCAGGGTGTCCTGGCGGGCCGGCGGTGCTGGGTTACAGCGTAGTGAAAAACCCAGAGCGATGGAAGAAAAACGGCGGGGCTGGGCAGAGGCAGCCTGCCTCCCAAACGCAGCCGGGAGAGGCTCCCTTGGAGGGGCTCGGGGCTCAGGGTGCCAGGTGTTCCCCGAGACACCTGAGTAGATGGTGAGGGTCCTTTCCAGTGAGGTAGGGTTCTATTAAGATCTCAGTGCAATGGCTGCTCCTATGAGCAGAGCATTACTCATGCTAGGAGAAAATAGATGGCAACAAAACTCCTTAATGGTGGCAAATTCTTCCCACAGCAACCATAGCCTGTCTCCACTCCAGTCCTGAGAGGGAGAGAGACCAAGGAGCTAAGACCAGCCTCTCACCCCCCAGCCAAAATCTCTGCTCTCCTCAAGAGAAAACCCCTCAGCTGCCCTCCTCCCCCAGCCCCTTGGCTACATCTTTTGTTCTCTTAAATATTGGTCGTTATCATCTCTTAGCAACAAATGGGACAAAATTCTCTGAGAGAAAGAAAAAAAAAAAAAGAAAAATCCTCACCTCCAACAAGTCCCCATAATGGGGCACTGAGAGGATGGTTGGGCACAACAGGCTTATCTTCCCTGGGGGTGTTGATAGAGTGATCAGACATAAAGGGTTCAAAGAAGGCCCCTGCCTTTCATATGATACTTGGTGTTTTCCTATCTCATGTTTGTTTATTTTTTTCCTATTATTTTTGATTTTGACAAAACTAAATTTTCCAATTTAAAAAACAGTACGTTTTTAAAACATTCTCATTCTGCTCTAAAAAATTTAAACATATCCCTCACTTACTACTGTACTATTTTTCCATTTCACTAGTGACTCCATATAATGTGACCAATATATTTTGTATGAAAATTTGGCAACTCCAGAGTTTCTGCTCTTAGAGTGGTTACTAGAACTTCTTGATGGTATTGGTATTGTCATTCCAATCTGTCAAAATGACTTAAGGTTACAGGTTCTATACAGCCCACTACATCATAAACAATAATCCAAATAATTTGGGAGATTTTTGTAATCTGATAAGAACAAGAGAATGAACAACTGTAATATGCAGCAGAAAACAAGCACCAAGGAGAGAATACTATGAATGGTGACCTAATTCAAATTAACAGACTGGGTAAAACTTCCAAGAACTATGTAAGAAATCAGTTTGCAATACTTTCACATGAGATTGGTTGGTATTAAAGTTCCAGAGTCAAATTTAGCAATACTAAGTTGTAAAAAGCTAAGAAGATATTCTGCTAAAATGATTTGCTTTGCTGTCATTAAAACACTGAGTTATTCAAAAGAGGTCTTTTCTGATATCTAACTCAAAATAACAGGTACAAGAGACACAGAGACACTTGATTTCAAATAAGCTGTAGTTGCTGTAGCAACTCATCCTTTCTTTATTTTTTTCACTGAGACAGAAGCAGTTGAATATATTTAGTGTGCCACAGAAGAAATAAATACTGGAGGAAACTTTTTAATGGAGAACGATTTTGATAAGGAATACCTCTTGTCAATGATTCCTTCAGTTGATAAAATATTTTATTTAATTTTTTTAAATTATATTTAATTTAGAACAAAAGCATGCACTAAAGAAAACTCAAATCAAGTTATTTTTCTGATTTGAAAAATACTTTCAAGGTACTGCTGAGGAGATTCTTTGAATTTTATAAGAACAGGTTTTTTCTGAGAGGAACCGCAAATGTACTTTGAAAGGAAGGGCATAAATGTAGATAATATTCCAGCTGGGAAAGGTAGTTTGCACTCCTGCCTGCATATAGTTTCATAAAACCCCAGAAGTACCAAGTCACTCGAATTTGTCAAATTGATATGTGGTCCAAATTGATGTGACACTACCTAAGTTTGAAAAATTAACAAGCTGTTAACAACATGAGAATATATTCTGCACAAAATAGTAATCTTGTTTTTCAAATTGTCACAGAGAATTGCTGTGTTAATTTTATTTAGTCTAGTTAGCCTCTTTGTGCTTAGTGCACATATTACAAATTTATACAGCAGAAGCAACCATTCAGTCTTTTTCAGGCATTTCTTTGAAGAAGGAGCAGGTATGTATTTCCATTACCTTCCTATGTCCTTCCCCTTTTCAATCTCCTCCAGAAGAATGTAGTAGACACTAAATAACAAATATTTTGACTTTCAAGGTTATTCCTTTCACTCTCAGTGTAATACAGCACTGTGTAAGACTACAGTACATTTTCTGCAAACATTCCTCCAGTTCAAAAGTAGAGCTTGATTTGACTGTATTCATAATCCTGTTGTGTTTACTAGCTGTGAAATGCTGAAATGCCTGATAGATAGCTCCATATATGCCTGTAAAAAAGAAATTTTTAAGGTTGGCTGCTTCAAGATATCCTACAGGAAATTTTATATTATACATTAGATTTTAAAATTGACAGGTTTGCTCTTTGGCTGTGCTGATGCATTGTGCTTATAGCATCCTGTCCAAGATCTGACAGAGTAACATGACATGTTGAGCCCATGTGTTCCATATGAATTAATAATTTCAGTTAATGGCCTGTACCACATAAAGTTTTCTCTGCTGAAATGTGTACCAAGCTTAGAGGAGCAAGCAATATGAATGTTCTTCAGTCCTTTCCTGAGCTATTTGCAAACCAAGACAAAAAGCCCCCATTGATACATCTGCTGCCCGTTAGACAAATGGAGCATTTGGTGTTTCCTCTACTGATTTAGACAGGTCTTTGCTGGCTCCGTGGCTGGTGTAAGATGGATTCAGCAACAGTTGAGTGTCCAGGATTCTTTCTCAGATGGTGTTTGTTCAAATCCAGATCCAGTGAAAGTGTTGCCCATGTTCTCTATTTCATGCAAAGCTTCTTTTGCACTTGATTAGCAGGTGGGTGTGAAGGATATATACTAATTTGGGTTACAGTAGAAGAGCAATTAAAAATGCAAAGGAAGAAAGTTGGTTGCTACCACCTCAAGACTTAAAAACACAAAGATATGACAGCTAATGATTTTAATTGTAATAGAGAAATATGGATATGAAAAGAAGAACTGTTGAGACGTTCTCAACACGAAGCTTAGGTTGAATAAACCTTCGTTAGAAAGCAATCAACCTTGTGTGATTTCACTGCATGGGAATGTAGGATTTTCAAAAGCATACAGACTGGTTTGGAAGCCTTTATATCACTATTTTTTAGCACCTTCAGTGTGGAATAAATTTGTAAGTAATGATGTGATGCTGACATACCTTCTTGGCATTCAGCAGTTGTCACAAGAAAATGACATGTACATAGTAAGATGCACAGATAGAAAAGGTCAAAATAAATCACGATGCAGGTTGAAAGTAACTGAAAACAAATCTAACTTATATTCATTAGAATTTATACTGCTCAAAAAAACCTTCCTCAGAAATTCCTGAATATGATCTAAGAGACAAATGCTCTTTCTATTTGCAGTTCTCTGAAGGTATTAATCTGCAAATAAAAATCATATGCAGCATACTGTAAGTTAATTCCTCCAGTCATGTGTCATTACACATGCTGCGGTCAGGGTGATCTAGTGTTTATTTGCGTATATGAAGTTTCAGACATCGAAGTAAAGATGATGTATATGTCTTGTGGAGTTTGTCAAAAAGCTTAGACATCCTGTCAAAACCTGGAGAATGAGGCACTTAATTGGGGCAGGGATCTTCGAAATTTCACAGAACAGCTTTGAAATTCTGAGCCTTTCGGTTTGTTGGAAGAAAGATGCAGGGCTTGATTCAGTTACTCATTCTGGATCTGAAAAATGTATTGGTGGGGGACAGGCAATCCCACTGAGGTAAGACATTACAATTGCAATGCTGTGTGGATGATAAACCTCTCATTATACCTTCAGAAACCTTTTTGACATCTTCTTTTGCATATTCTGTGTTCCACTGTCTACAGCAAATCAACATGGAGAGAAGATAATTTAGGAAACAGCTCTGCATAAATAATTTTTACTACATAGTGTAGATTAATTTTAATAACATCAAATATCAACAAAAATGTGCTGGAACAGATTTTAATATACCAAAGGTAGATATTTTGGGGGTTTTATTCCCTGAACTGCACCTGAAAGAATGCTGTGCTTCTGGGTAAAAATAACTTACATAGCATCTTTTTCAGCATTTAAAACCTGATCTATCACCCTTAATGCATATCAAGAGACACTCATTCTAGAATCGTTTATTTGGATTCCACAGCTACGAAAGGTTTTGTACCGAGAACTGGGGAGGACAAATTATTTCACTTAAGTCAGCTTTTCTTCAGATTTAGAAAAAATTATTTGTGTCTGGAATGCTCAAATTAGAAGACCATTCACTATCAGCTGATAGTATCTACAAACAAACTTGAACTTCCTATGAGTATTTATTTACTCTTTTGTATGTTGTTATCTTTTTCTGTTATCTGCTTCTGCCTTGTTGATTAGCAAGGGATGAAGAAAGATGTGGGAATCTTTAATGAAACGTGTTAGTTACTAATTTGCTACATTGACAGGGTAGACAGTAGTTCTGTCTCCAAGAATATAACTGGATCAAATAAAACGAATAATCGTGCTTGAGGAAGATGGATTGTTTGCAGAAAAAGGTAAATTATAGCTGAAATTGAAATGAATAGACTGCAAACATACCTGCACATGTGAAGGAACACTCCATGCCCACATGGATGCAGATCAGCACAGACCTGGAGGTCACTATAAACTTGCAGCTTAGTGCAGCACAGCACAACTTCGGATAACTTACATGAAACAGAGTGGCTTTGCTTCATCGAAAAACTCTATGACTGAGATAAACTAACAATATTAAATTGACGTCAAATAGTAGAGCTAGGGAACCCAAATCTCACTCACACACACACAGTCACACACACACATACACAGAATGGGTCAGATGGAAAAGAACCATGATGGATTATCTGGTCCCACCTCCCTGCTCAAGCAGGGCCATCCCAGAGCACATGGCACTGGATTGTGTCCAGACAGTTTTTCAGTATCTCCAGTGAGGGAGACTCCACAACCTCTCTGGGCAATCTGTGCCAGTGCTTGCTCACAGGCATGGTAAAGAAGTTCTTCCTCACACTCAGGTAGAACTGTTTGTGTTCCAGTTTCAGTCCATCTGGAAAGCTTACGTCAGATAGCGGAGACAAGAGCTTTCATGGCTTTCTAAATAGATTCCAAATAGGTAATTGTGTCTTTCAACATTACCAGAACATCGTCTACATCTAACACAACAGTCATTATAACAATTTCTCCCTAACAGTCTCTGATGGGTCCAGCTGTCATAGGCCATAGCTCATAGATATCTCCAGTTCATGTGACTCACCTCTGCCCAGACATAATTCTTCCTGGTGTAGACCTACACACAGATATTACAGTTCCTATCTCCTGTTTCTACCACTGCATCCTTCTATGGGATTTCTTTGTGAAGGGATTCCAGGAGAGATCAATGAACTGCATCTTTAATTCCAGGACACCGATCTCAAACTCCTGCATCATTAAATTCTGCTAATATAGCTATATATTTGTATCTACGTCTAAATATGTATCTATATGTAAGAGATACATACACCTATAACTTTTTTCCCCTTCAAATCATATAAATGACGAACAGCTTGAGAAAAGACAACTTCAAAACTTGAGCTATCCACAAAACAATGATACAGACAAGTCTAAGCCTTAGAGCATATTAAATCTGGGCTAATGATTCCTAAACAATAAATTACATAATGAATATAGGCTGTATTTTCCAAATCATCCATGAAATATTTTCTGATTATATCAAATATAATTTATTGCTTGATTTAGTTAGTTTATTTTCAGGATAAATTATGAAATAGTTAATGGTTGATGGATAATAGATTCTCTGGAGGGATTTAATATTCAAAATTCAAGTGGCTTTTGTTACTTTTAAATGGAACAGGCTGATGCTGTTTCAATTCTTTATCTCAATACATAATGCCTAGAATCCATTACTCATGTAAATATTTCCACTCTTAAATTGATTCCTTCGTGTGATTCTGAATATTATCCTGAAATTTACTCCTTCAAAAAACGCTTTGGTTCTTCAGAACTTAATACACATATTATTTAATAAAATGTATTAATGCGGCAGCAATGAGAATGGAAGGTCAATTTTCGGAGAGAGTGCAGACAATGTCCTCAGTTATGTTTTTAATCAAATTTTAATTATTAATTAATGTGTTGAATTAACTTATGATTAGTGGTATATTCTCCTAATAGTATCAGTGGTTCTGCAAAAATGCTTAACATGCCTAAAAGAGTATGTGCAAAATAGGTTTAAAGAAACGATACATGCCACTGCCTCCTGCCTTCAAACTGTGCTAAGTCAAGCACAAGTACACGGGGATACATGACAGCTTTTCTCCTGTAAAAACAAAGGAATAAACAAAAATTCAAAACCCTGCATATGTTTTATTTTTGTCCTTCCATGAATAAAAAGAGAACTGAATAATGTAGAACATCAATGTTTTGGCACAGACCAACTTTTGAACTGACTTCTCACAGGCAACAAAGCAGCCATTTAACAGCAATATTAGTTTTCAGGTTTAACCACAGTTGTGCATAATCCCACAGCAGTGTCCTTCACCTCTTGGGTAGTTGCCTGCTGCACTGTCATAATATGTCAGACAAATTACAGGCTGAAATGGTTCAGAATTTAATGGAAGTCAAATTACTGTTATTTTCTTCTTTGAGAATATTTTGTGGCAAGGTCACTGACTTTGCACACTATTTAAGTCTAATTTTCAACATATACTTTTCAAAATTAAAACAGTCTTGTCCTCTCCTGACAGCCACATTAGCACTTCATCTGCACACGTCACAATACTGTCACTGTTTAATGAATAATTTTCATCTTCATTTCTGATCATTTGAATTTGCAACTTCATTAAAGATATATTGATATTTTTAACCTAGCTCTTAGTGGTAGAAGAGAGAAGCTGTAGTGTGTAATTTTCATGCTTCCTAGGAATTCCTCCAGAAGAGGGAAATGGTAAATCTGGCTTGCTCTGAAAATTATTTTCCAGTTAAAAAAAAAAAAGTAAATACTTTTAAAAATTTAAAAATCTGCATTGATGTTTCATACAAGCAGAGTTTCAGGGTTTTCCAGGCAAATAAAAATTGCACTTGCATAGATAGGTAATTCCTGCAGTCCATATTCTATAAACTTGATACATCTGCTATTTTTAAACATTTGCATACCTCAGCTGTACACTGTATGCAAACATATTTCTGTCTGAAAAAGCATGGATAAACATACAGTAATCCCACTCATGAAAAATTTGGTTTTACTTGGAACCTTGTTTTATACAGGAAAAAATTTCACCTCTTGTATCTGCTGATACAACAGATTGCTGAGACAACCCTGTTGCAAGTATAGCAAACCCTAGATAAAGCTATTTTACATTTTCTTCAAATGGTGGGTGAGTTTCAATGCATATGAGAAAGTATAACTTCAGAGTTTCATGATGCCATAATAAATTTTTGTCAAACTTTTGAAATCTAGACAGAAATTCCACTACTGACAGAAATTCCCACTTAAATATATTCCCCTACAGACAGTTAATACAAGTGTATATAAAGGCTTACATAAATAGTCTTTTCATTGCCCCAACACAAGATGCAGAGAAGTCAAGCCATTATTTCCACTGCTTTATTGTATATACTGATTCTACTGCTCCACTTTATCACAATCTCATAATTCTAAAACTGAGACAACTCAAGAAGTCAAAATTATATGCAATATATATAGTACCTTTCTTAATTACGCAGATATATTGTGGCTTAATATATAAAACATTTAAAACTTTTTAAATCAGTTAAGGATACGTATTAGCTGCCTTTCAATAGGATTCTGAAAAATATTTTAAAACAAAT
>WEKY01021087.1:828-10831 GCA_013390045.1 Picathartes gymnocephalus | reverse complement strand
CTGAAAAATATTTTAAAACAAATTAGGCCATGATTATTACCCTTTGTGACTAGGTGATTAGCAATGCACACGGTGCCTTTTAACTAAGAAACCTGAATTTAAAATACATCTGAATTGTTGCTACTGAAGAATGTTCTAGTGAACTGACCAGGACTTATTCAGAAAGTAGACTTGAACAAGAATGAACACAATACTCATATATGTACACAACAGTAATAATTAGTACTTTGTAAGCAAAAACACAAACTCAAGAAACTACCAGATACAACAATTTCTGTGAAACAGTAATTTGGTCTTCATTTAATGCTCAGACCAGTGTTTTTTGCCATATAGGTCTCCTTCATGCTCATGATTGATATAAAAAGTTATCCAGAGGGGTTTTGATAACAGGTTTTTTTGTCTTTTAATGATCTAGGCCTTGGTTAACACAAACTAGTAGAAGTTTCTCATGGTAGAATCAAATATTTAACCATTTAAATGATCTCTTTTACATGGTATTTATGTGGTACTTTTGTACTTCACATGGTTTCATTTAGCTTCACAAAACTTCTTTGAAATAAAGGCTTTGTAATGCTTATTTTCTAATGTCAACCTGAGACACAGAGATAAAGGTGAAAAGTGCCAAGTTATTCAGAATATCCCATCAGAGATGTAGGACTTGATTTTACAGGCCACCCAGCATTTTATAGGACTTAAAGGTCCAAAAAAAGTTCAAAGCAAAGCTATTGCTCAACAGTTTTTAAAATCAGACTCAAGATCTCGTCAAACACTTAAAAAACTAGGACTATATAATTACAGACAACCACAGAAAAATGTGGTGTAAATTATTTGACTCTTTTCACACAGCTTGTGCAAAAGGAAAACATAGAATGTGATCCTCAAAGCTATTATTTATCCCTTTGAGATTTGTGAATAATAGATTATTTTTCAGAGCTCAGGAAGAAAAATTTGAAAAAATTTTCTATGGATTAAACCAAAATTATTTTCCTATTTTTATGGAAGATAACTGTTTTAATGTAGTGAAGGCACCTTATATTACAACATTTTTAAGTAAAAATAAATATTGTTAGTATCATTTACAATGTAAATGAGTTAGAAAATGCCATGGAAAAAAGTGCCCTGTTCTCTCCCCTTCTAAAACCATTCATGTTTTTGCAGGTTTATTTAAAATCAACACTTAATATTCCATAACAGGGAGATTGCTCATTCTTATATCAGTCTCCTCATTCTCTGGACACTTTTAAAGTTTTTTCAATAAATAAAGGAAATGCATGATTCATCTCCTGAGCATCTAGTCTACAAAACAACTGAGACAAGGTCCTCTGGAAAATAAATTCTTTAGTTCAAGGTTGTTAATTCTCAAGTATTGAAGTTGCAAGGCAAGATCCATTTGTCATTTCCTAATTTCAAATACTTGATCGAATTTTCGTGTATGCATGCACAACTTATGCATGAGATTTTAAGACGGAAACTGATTTACAGTAGTGATAGGAAACAAAGAGCAATGAAATGTAAATATCTTTGGCTCGTTTCAAGACTGTGGAAAAGGGACAGCTCAGAACTGTCTCTCAGCCTTCTCAGTCCTAGCTCTCCATTCATTCATTCTAACCACCATTAACATCTTATCTCAGCTTCTTTGCTTGGCCAGTTCAGTTCTCCACTTGACAATCTCAGACCTACTTCTCTCCTACCTGTCTGTTTCATTCATAGTCCCAGTCACCATCAGCCTCATACAGCAAACCCACTTCAGTCATTTTTCTTAACTAGCTGTCCTCCAGTATTCTTCAATTACCAGTTCCCCTTTACTTTTCTACCCTGCCATGTGTTTTTTAAGCTTCTTGTTCAACTGGTAAAAAATTCAACAGCCAAAGCCGAAGGGGCATCTGAGTTCTTCTGTTCTCACAGCATCTCTAAGCTTTACAAATTTGACAAATTTGCAAAAACTTTCACAAAGATGGCAAAATGTGCCCTACACAAAGGACACATCTGCCAAATTTTAAAACTTACAAAAGAATGTACCATATTATTTCAAAGTAGATATTTCTCTTTTTTTGTTGTTGTTTTTACTTTTTATTTTCTGCTTTGTTTTTCTTTGGTTTTCCTTTTTTTCCTTTTTTTCTCCTTTTCTTTTTTTCTGGTTTTTTCTTTTTTGTGGGGGGGCAAACCTCTTGCTTCTGATCTTGTTTTTAGAAATAATGTTATTAATAAGATTTAGTCAATGTTTTCAAGGCCCTAGTGGGTAGATTTATTGTACACATGTAATTTCATCTTGGTTTGGGCCCATGACAATATTTTTGTTCCATCAGAGCATGACATAAAAGGATTTATGTTTATTTTATATTTTGTATACTGCACTGTATTAGCTCCAGGTAGACAGATGGCACCCGATTCTCTATCTGGCAATAGAGAATTTAATTTTTATAGAGTTTTAAAAAAAGAAAAAAGTGCAAATCAGTAGTGAATTTAATGTCCCACAATTGAGATAAAACCATAATGGCTTTTCTCTAATACTTGGAGTTTAACATTGGATTTATCCTCTTGTTAAGCTGTGTTTACATATATACTCAGAAGAAAAAAATTGCACCTCTAATGATTAAAGTTTGGCAAAATTTCATCAAGAGAAAACAGGCTTTTGTATTACAAAATGTCAGTTACACATGTGATTAGCAACGTTAAGAGTCCAATGTGTAATAAAGAAGGTATTAAAAATTAAGGATATTCAAAGCAAAATCTAGATTCTAATGTACTTTCATCTAGCAGAATTCTAAATTTATCTAGTGAAAACTGCAAATACTCAGTGTGCCCACTATTAATTAAAACTCAAGGAAGCAGAGCAGAAAATATGTGATATGTAAAAGAACACATTAAAATTCCCTGGCAGTGAACACCAGAGTTATAATACTGATTTGGATGTAAGTGAAAAGAAAGAACTTCTTTCCAGTAATTTTTTTAGAAGTATTATTACCTACTCAAACAAGAATTATACTATTAAAATAAAATTCTTAAAATTCTCTTCACTTCTCTAAAGTGAAGAACCTAGTATTTAGGAAAGAACTATTGCAAAAAAAATGCAATTATAAGTGCTTCTAAGATTGTAGAGTGAAGTATATATGTGGTGAAAATCTGTGCATATAAAAAGGAATTACTTACTTGAGTGAGAATTATTTAGCAGCAAATGGAGCAGGAAAGTTAGATTAAATTGAAGAATGATTGACACCTGATCTCCTCGGAAACAATACAAGAGCAAGGAGCTCATAGCAACTTTTTTTTACCTGTTTCTTCTTCTCCAACACCCCAAATACTGTAAATCATAGTGCATTTTTAAAGAATAGTAACAAATAAGAACAATTCAGTTATGTCTATGTGCAGAAGAGAAGAGACAGCATGGAGAGAAGTTTGGCTAAGAAATTTCACATTAGTGAGAAAGAAAAACATCTTAGGGCAAAATTCCATCCAAGTTCAGTAGAAAAAGGAAGATGCTCTCTCCATGGGTTGGCATAATCAATATATATTGAGCTCCAAGTAATGAAATAACAAAATAAGTAAAATTCATTATGATGCTCAGAATGTGTCATCCAGCTGGGGTCTAGAGAGCCAATGCAACTCCTATAGAAGTCAACAGAAGTCTTTGGGCTCACATGGGAGGTATCTGAAACTATGCAGTTATCAGGTAATGTTATTGGGAAAGCCTAAAAGCTCAAGTATTTTAAAAATAACTGGATTAAGCACAAAATAGAATATCAAGAGATAGTAAAACTCAGTGTTAAGGACCTAGCTTCTAACTCTGAAAACAGTGTGAAAACTCTAAACTGAACACATGGAACAAAAAAAATCACTTCTGAATCTCCAATGCTGTGGGTTTGATAAATTATTTACTGTAATATTATATATTGTAACACATAATTTACTTTAATTCTCAATCTATGTGGAAAATGAGAGCTATTAATAAGACAGAACTCCTATTATGTATTTCTATTAAAACAGGGAAGAAGAACAGGGAATAACAAGAGATCATCAAGTAGATTGTATGTAGATTTGACAAGGTATTTCTGTGAATACCTAAAATGAAAATGGGGAGTAACTTTAAAATTAGTCTCAGTCTTTCTGCTAATAATTTTCTGTGTGGACCTGAAGTGTAACACACAAACCTGCGTTATAGGTGGCTTCTGCAAGATCATGGCAACAAATTATAGACCTTGCAACGCTTGATTTTCAGGGTGATGTACCGGAGGGATGAAGACTCTTTTTGAGCTCAAACATGAAACCCACAGTCTTCATTTAGGAGGCCTTCCACCAGAGGATTGTGCATGATCCACAGTGTTGCATAAGAGAGTGTAAAACTCTCCCCTCAGGAAGGTACCTGGTCATTCAACCTGAACCTAAACACTTATCAACCCACTGGACCCCGTGTTTCGCAGGTTTTCCCCCATCCACGTTGGATCAAGAATGTGACCATTGCTTCACCAATGGACATCAAAATTGCAACAATCAAGTCTTGTTGCTGCATTCACAGGTGGTGATACCTTTCTAATCTTATCCTTTCTTTTTCTTTCTTTCTTTCTTTCTTTCTTTCTTTGTTTTTCTTTCTTTCTTTCTCTCTCTCTCTCTCTTTCTCCTTTCTTTCTCTCTCTCTCTTTCTCTCTTTCTCTTTTCTTTCTTTCTTCTCCTCTTTCTCTCTCTCTCTCTCTTTCTTTCTTCTCCTAACTACTTCTTTTAGAAATATATTTTAAGCCAGACTAAAAAGTTCCATTCAATGCCTTAGTAAGGGCCTTGTTGTGTCCGGATAAGTTAAAGTTGGCTAAGTTTAAGTTTGCTAAGTTGAAGTTTGTGAAGTTCCTTACTTTGTCTTGTTGTTGGCTTAAAATTTGCCTACTACCTTATTCTATTTTAATGTTCTAAAGTTTGCAAGATTGCTACTGAACCTCCTGAGAATTTTGGGTTTTAGGCATTGCAGGTGCTGTAAGACCTCCCTTTTCCTCTCCAGCTTGAACAGCCCTTACTCTCAGCCTGTCCTCACATGAGAGGTGCTCCAGATCTCTTAAGCCAAATTAGAAATCTGAGTAGCTGTTACAAACATTGTAGTAATCAGAGGTAAGTTTTAGGCAAAAGTTAGAGGGGTAGAAATCACGTGATATTAGCTTGTGATTTGAATCAAAGATGCCATGTCCCCTACATCATTATTCCTCTGACAAAACAAAATTACTTATTCCCTGAAACAGCCTGTTGTCTCTCAAGAGCAAACTCTTGTATGGTTTCTACAGTTTGCTGAATAATGTAGCGCATAGAGGGTCAATAAGAAGTGGTGGTGTCAAACAGTGAGTGTCAGTAGTGAGTGATGTTACTATCCTTTTCTTGACCCATGAACTTTCTGACCTACTTTCTCCCCATGCCTTGCTGATGGAGCAATTTCATGGGCACCTGGCAGATAGCCAAGGTCAAATCTACACAATATATTTGCTACATTTAAGCTTTGAAATCACACAAGACATCATGAAAAGTGTTTGTGATGGTTATTTCATTTGCAGAATTCTTACTAAAAACTAGAGGAAGTTCACTGCACTAGCATGTGTATAAAATTTGAAACAGCATAGTCTAAAAGAGAGGATTTTTTTCCCAGTGATCATGTACTGCTGCTGCACACACATCCACATGTGGAGCATGTAACTGATTAATTTGGCAAAACATAAGTGACCTGTTCTTTTAGACATCCACAGAGGTATAGCAGACATGATAAAGGACTAATATGCCTCAACCCTTCACAGAGGTCAGTCAGGATAATTAAACTAGCGTTAAAAATACCGTGCATATGTGTAATGTGTGCAATGTATGCATAAGCATTGCTGTCACTCTGAAGATACAGAGCTACTAAACAGGTGGCCTCTCATAGGCCACAGTTTGTTGAAAGTTTGTAATTCTTCAGCTTGAGAGAATTTCTCTAAATATTAAGATAAAGTGTTCAACTAATCAACCTCCACCCCCTGTTATGTGCAAGACTAAGCACAGAAGAGCGAAGAAAACTAATTCTCTGTGAATAAAATGGATTGAAGCCAGAAGGTTTAGAAATATACCCGAAAAATTAATTAAAACCAAATGAGGTTATATGTTGATACCAAGAAATTGATATATTTTATATAATAGTAAAAGAGGCAAAGAGTAAGGAATAGAAAAAGAGATGTGTGGGGAGGGGGAACAGGGGAGAGCAACAGGGATTAGGTAGAAATAGATCACCCATCTGAGGGTCCCAACGACATTTCATTGATCCCCTCCATCTGGTCTTCTTGGTGGTGAGGGTCCCCCGTGGCGGAAACTATAGAATCCAATCGATTAATACAGGTTTGGACAGATGAGGATGCCCAGGTCCTTGCCCTGAGGAGGGCAGGTTTGACCCCTGTCCCTTGCAAGGCTGTGGATCTGTTGCATCATTTGCAGTGCTCTGGTGCAGGGTCTGGGGACTCCTTTGGGAGGGGGCTGTTATGGGCCATGACACCCCCTCTGCTGTCCTTCATGTGGATGCAGCTTTCCCCAGGCTGAAGGAGCCTCACAGCTGAGCTGCTCTGCACAGCAGAGGATGGGTGTTCACTGCCTCTGACCAGAGTCTTTTTCACTACACACCCCAAACCTCTCCTCCTCTGCCTTTTGATGTAGGGGTCTGTGTGACCCTGACAGAGGATAAGCCTAGGACTGTGGTCTCCACCTCGAGGTTGTAGGCTTGATCCTCCTGTGAATGTATTCCCCCCCCAGGCCATACATGAGTCACTTTATCTTATCTCCATCAACTTCCAGTCCAGGACCTCAGTCAGGAGGTGCATTCAGGGTATGGTGGTCTTCAGTGCAGCTTTTGTTATACAGTTTTGCTGTAACAGGCAAAAATCCTTCATGAAGAGGTTTAAGCCATAAACTATAATATTTTAGTCTCTGACAACCCCCAAACCAGGCTTTCCTTTGTCCATCTTTGCTGAAGAAAGGGGAGGCAGTCCTATTCCTACTGCAATCCTGTACTTCAGATACAGAGTGTAGGAAAGGGAAAAATAAGATGTCTGATCTCTACCACTCGGCCACTTTCTTCCTTATGGAGGACATTAGCAGTAACACACACTTATTTATTCAACACAAGGATAAAAAGCCATGTTAAGATGGGTGGGAAGGTTTCAAGCTTCAGACTAAAATGCAGATGATGAAAGCTGAGGTTTGCAATATTATGCAGTATGTCGGTTTCCCCTTCTGGCCATGTGCGTTTTTACTTCAACTGTAGTTTTCAGGGAAGATCTTATTAGTCAAGCTCCCCAAAATCCAATTAACCTGGCAGTCAGCAAGGATGGAGTTTCTAAGCTGTGAATGGGGGTTCTCCTTTGACTGACTTGAAAACTCGACCTTCTGAATCAAGCAAGTTCTTGATTTGGGTTTGTATATTCTCTCATCTTGGAAAAAAAACATGTTGGCCCAAAAAACCTGTCCTGATATAACCATCATTAACATGAGTCTACTGTAGCAAAAATGTTCAATTTCTACAAATCTGCATTTGCTGAAGTAAAGATGTGTGTTCATTGAAACAATCCCTAGATTAATTTACATATTTCAGAAAAAGCAGGCAGTTCTTGAAATCTTTGGTGTTAGTTCCTCTTAGGGGCAATCAAAGGACTGACTCTTCAGGCAAAAAGTCTCCTTGCTAAAACCATAGAACTTTCACAATCACTTTTTAAGTGACTGTCAAATTATGAATTTTCAGTGGATCTACATTAAAAAATCCCTCAGGCAAGTGTCCAGCAACTGAAATATTGATATTTACATTTGAACTACAATTCTAGAGATAATTTAATTACTTAATTTCCCGTTTCACCAAGCTTCATGCATTTAATCAGGGTCTTGATGAAATTTTAATTTATAGAGTATTTTAATGACAAATATTTTGACAAATTATTTTTTACTGGTGCCAGGATATGAAATTAATTTAAATGAGGGCAGCTTCTTTTTTTTCTGGTACATCTAATATTTATTAAATCTAAATATTATCAAAGTTATTTGAATTTCCTAAGCAGGATGAAAGCTGTCCACATTTGATTTGAAATACCGCTACTTTTCACACTGTTGTCTTTTTGAAAGGGTAATTCCCTAAGTGTCTAATTGCATTGATTGATAGTGTCAATGTATAGTCCAACATGGCAAGAATAAGTAATTATGCTTTAGATTTCACACTCAAATAGCAGATATAGCTCCTTTCAGGCATCTTTGCAGAATTAGCTTCAATAAATTATTTTAGCATCTCCCCTTTTCTTCCATGTGAATCTCAATACTACACACAGAGGAAAACTGGAAAGGGAACAACAATGAATGGGCAGGCTAGTCCTGTTAGAGCATCAAAAAAGAGCTGGGAAAAGGTCAACACTCCTGGAATATATTGGTAACAAATAGTCATGCTATGTGACAAAGAGCAGTTATTCAAAAATGGACTATAGAATTAATGTCTCTGAATCTGACTTCTGAAATAAACTTCATTTCCTGGAAGAATTAAGAAACATTATTTCTTTTCATTCTTATACTAATAGGAAATTATGGAGGTTGGATAGTTTAGTGACAGAGTTTTTATAAACCCTGGTTTTGTCCAGTATTGGGGAGTATTTACCCACCTCTGACTAAAATTCACTACTTTTTTAAGATTTTAGCATTCTTTATTATGCTTGAAAGAGGGATAGATGTTAAGCTGCATGACAGCCATGAAAGTATGGCTTCTCAAGAAAGCCTTTTGTTTTTTCTTTTGCTGATCATAACATTTTTCTTGCTGTATCTCTAAAACCATTCTTCTAAAGAGTCTCCTTGTTTCACTTTCTAACACTAGAGTTTCCACACTGGAGTTATCTCCTATCTATTGACACAAAGTCAGCAGAATGCCATTTTAATCAAATAAACCCTCTGTTAACATATTTAAGCCTCTCACTTGAAAAATTAGGGTTTTAACATATATCCTAGTTTTTGCTTGTCTTACAGTTCATATAAGCACTATCATTTCCTTGTTGCTTTAGAATTGTTTTTTGTGGCATCTTGAAGGATTCATCAGTCTATACTAGGATCATGTTGCAGGAGGTTATTGTTGTTTGTGTGATTAATGTTGTTAATTTGTTCTATGTAATGGTTTGTTCTTATGTTTCCCCCCGGGATTTATAACTAAATGGTTTTTCCTAAAATGATTGATGGATTTCCCCTCCCCTGTCTAGCTCACTTTTCCCTCTCTCTCCCCTGTCAATTCCCCAGAGACCTACCTCGTTCTCTAGAATGTTCTATGTTCCTCGAGCACTGGTTGGCTAATAAGCCAAAGCTCTGCCTCCCCTATTTAGAGATTGGATGTTAGCATGGTCAATTATATTGTAAGTCCTCCCCTGGTTGTACCCTATTGGTCCTCACCCTGAACTCCACCCACTCCCTGAACCCTTTATCCGTCCCTGCTTCCACTATTCAGTGTCTCTCTGACCCAGACCTTTCATTGGCGAATAAACCTTTGCTGGTACGTGGTTCTGGTCGAGAGTCCACCTCCTTCTTTTTTATTGCTTGAGCGCGTCTTTACAGCTTGCCCATACGTGGCCACTGCTTGCTAACCACAAGCCAACTGGGATCTCAAAGCTTTACCGAGACTTCCCCTTTTTGGCGTGGTGCTTGTGCAGCCGGGCTCACAGGCAATCGCGTCAGGATCAGACATAATAAACCACCAGAGCTTGCCATTAGATTAATGAGTGATCCAATATTTACTGGATACAATGAATGCCAGGTTCCTAGCTGTTGGTCGCTTTGTTCTCAAGCATTTATCTAGTAAATCAAAATCCTTCTACTATCTACAAAATCCATTATAGAGTTTGTTTTTCATATAACTAAATTGACATCTCTATCCATATCCAGTTCTTGTCTCAGGAGCCTAGAGCTGTATCTTAGTATTATCTGAACAGAACTTCATTTCTTCTTTTGTCTTTCTCAGAGGATGTATTTAAACCATTCCTTGATCTTTCCCAAAAAAAAA
>WEKY01021086.1:69628-98038 GCA_013390045.1 Picathartes gymnocephalus | reverse complement strand
GCTTGAAAGCTCTTTTAGTTTTGCTAAGTAACATGTTGATAATTAATACCTCTGGTATTAATTCAAACAAAAGAATTTAACTGGATAGCAAGCATTTTGAGGGAAGGACATTGCAGATTTTTAATGTCCCTAATGGTCTTTTTCAGTCAATCTATACAGAGCTCTTCCCCCTGCTGTTTGCCTTTAAAATGACTAAACAAAAACATCAGTTATTCATGCGGCTGCACCTCTACATAGAGCTCCCCATGATTAAAAAAAAATAATAAAAATCAACAAACAAAAACAAACACACATATCTAAAAAAAAAAAAAAAAAAAAAAAAAAAACCAAAACCAAAAAATTCAGACAACTTCCATACATTCCCATGGGCCATGTCCCAGCAACTCTCTCAATCATTTCAGGCAGAAATTTTATATGCTAATTAGAAGTACACAACAGGTTGTATTTCTGGAAATTAGTATCCCTGAAAAGAACTCAATAGGTTGAGAGTCTGACCCTAACTATGAACTTAACAACTTAATTTTAGGTGCCACAGTTTGGAAGGACTGTCCATAATATATAGATAAGACAAAACGTATGTGGAAGCACTTCAGGTTGCTCAAGCAGAAAGAAGCAGTTGATTTAGCTATCAGTGACACATTTGCAACCACACTGGATGCTGCATAAAAAATTACCCTGGGCACACGTAATGTACAAGTTTATTTCCCTGAATTCTGTACAACTTTACTTTATGGCAAACATTAGAGGAAAACTCTGAAAGGAAAAACAAAACCAGTCAAATCAAACCCTCTCCCCAAAAAAAACCAAATAAAGTGCTTGTCAGATTTCCTCAGCCTTGACAATACAAGGTGTAGTTTGAATGTTCAAAATCTGTAAGGTCACTTTATCAAGGAGAGAAAGAGGGGAAAAGCAGTAACTGGTATGTGAAAGCACTAGATCACTGCAGGATTACAATAAAGCTATCTCTGAGATAGAGCACAGCACTGCCAGAAGTAATTAGTACTCTATCTGGAAGATGTATATTACCAGCAAGAGATCTGTGATTACTTCTAGTTGGGCTAATGAAAGACCTGTGCTTATCCCTATTCCAATTCATTTCTACTCGCTCCTATTCGGCTTTATCAGCACTGGGATTAACATCAGTAATGGGGCTGTGTGCATATTTACACACCGTAATTAAGTGCTGGGGGAAGACGGAAGGGAGCTCTTTGAGATCATTTATTAAAATGCAGGCACATTGCTAATCAGAGTCAAAATGCAGGGAGAAGTTATTACAAAATAAAAACCCACTCCAAGATGACAAAACAAGAGTTCTCTGGGGCCCTCCTTGGGTGGATGAATTACTCAGGATTCACTGACAGCATCAAAGGGACTCTGGAAAGGGCTGGAGCACCCATCTGAAAATCTGTGTTACAGTTAAGGCTGGCTCAAAAGCTGTGTTTCAAGCAGAGGAGTAATTCACCTCTGCCACCCATCACATCAAAGAAAGGTGAAGATCTTGGCCATTATGGCCTGGATTCAGCAAAGCACTTAAGCACATCCTTTACAATGAATATCTACTTGATCTCACCCCAATCCAAAAAGCTGCATAAAAATATTCTTAATTCCAAGGATAATTTCCCTTGATCTAAGCCTCTGCTTAACCTGACCTGCTGCTAAAGCTCAGTTTTGCTGGTTTCAGTGCCTAGCTGCATCTGCATGTTGGCTGTCAGGTTGGGCCCCTCACACTGAGGATTTTGTTAAATCGTGGAGCAGCTCATTCACTGCAATATGTTCTCCACCAAGATCTCTCACTTGAGCAGATCTGCATAAATTTGCTTTCTAGCAAACATTTGGAAGGCTGGAGATTTTATTGGGTAGCGCTGGATTTATGTAATTGATAGAAACTAGTCTGGTAGAGATTATAGATCATACAGAAATCCATCAAAAAAAGACTCCTCTGGCCATAACATATGTATTAAGTATTTGTTATCTATCTATTGATAAGATTTACTAGATCTTCCACTTCCAGATAAGCATTTGAGGCTCAATCAGGATTTCGGTTTCTTCTCAGAAGTTACAGTGACTGGACTTTTCACAAGCCCACAAGATTTCAGGTGAGCTATGTTCAATGTCCTAAAGAATATTCTTCTCCAAGGGTTATCCTTGAGGTCCAGTATTTTTATAGCTCCCATTAAAAAACACCGTAAGCTTTCTGCCTTGTTATTTACCTCCTTGCTTTCCACAGAGCAGTTACATTTCAGTAGGAAAGCCAGTACCAGTTACATTCATGCTTTAAAATCTTTAGCAATTAATTGCATTTATGTAAGTGCCAAGAAATTTTATTCTTGAGACTATTTTACTACCCTTTCTACTGGAGCCAGTCTTTGCACACCACATAAACACACACACAAGCCAAAAGCCAGGAATGACTGTACTCAACAACACAGCTACGAACCTCATCAGGAAAACCACGTACATTATAAACATTAATTAATTTCAGCCACATGCCCTCCTCAGTGAAGTGGGTAATTACTATCCCCATTTAGCCTAAGTGGAAAAACTAAAGGAGAATGATTTGCCCAGGTCAAACAAGGTGTATGGCACAGATCAGAGCACTCGTAAGTCTAGCCAGCAAGCCATCCTTTTCTCCCTAAAACCCACATAATTAAATTCTTTCAGTCCAGTATGCAAATTATCAGAAGTCAACATGATGAAAGCAAGGCTACAGTTTCTTCCTCAAACATAAATAACATGTCCATCTCCTCACTTGCCTACTTTTAGTATTCTTATGAATATTCACATCAGAGTTTCTCCCTCAGAATGCTCTGGAGAAAAAAAAAAAGAGTAACGACCTACTTAAAAAAAAATATCTAATGACCTACTGCAACTTGGAGTCATTTATTGGCTGTAAGGTGATTAACTGTGTATGCATTGCCTGAAAGGCAAAAAGCAAAATCTGTGGACTGGGTCCAAAGAGAGCAACCAGGTTCTGATGATAAAGAGAGATCTGCCTGCAGTCAGGAGGTTTGAACTGGCAACTTGACAGGAGCTTAAGAGATTCATCTAATTTACATATATATTTGAATTTTTTCTTTTATGGGGGGGGAACAGAGGGAGGGACAGGGTACATCATAAATAAGCCCAGCTTCCTTGCTACAGCAATAGAAGCATTTTGTTAGCTGATTTCATCTGCAATATAAGTCTGTCGCTAATTGTTTCTCTCTGTACCCCAGGCTTCAAGGAAGTAAGTTTGCTGATGGGTTAATTCAGTAGAAGAATTAACTCCCATAAACACAAAGAATGATTTGGGTTGGAAGGAACCTTAAAGATCACCTAGTTCCATACCACGCTTCCCACCCTGCTCCCTTCACAGTGGTGCTTCCTCTCAGCCCACCTCAACTCCCTCGTGGGTTAAAGTAGGGGGCACTAAATTGTCTTTTATAGGCCTGGGTGGAATAAAACCTGCCCACAGCTCTCTCCAAAATCGCTAGAAGGCAGAGCCTGCAGTGCTGACTCTACCACCAAGTTTTTTCCATCAGCCTCAGGAACCTCACATCACACTCTTATCACTACTTTCCATTTCTTTACCTCAGCAATTCTGTCAGACGTGACCAAGGGATGTGGTGATCAAGCCGTATCAGCTCATTAGTCCACCACTAATGCCTTCATGTGTAAAGACATCTCTTGTTTACACAATTTATCCTTGACACCATTTCTATTTACATTAAATTAAAATTAATCAGCCAGGCACTTGCCACAGCAACCCATGTAACTCAGCTTGGCAGCATGGTATTATCAGTAGCTAAGCAATATTAGCTTTGTATGATTAGGATCTCCTGGGAACTCCTTCCATGAGAGGACTGTAGGTGTTGTAGTCATAAAACATTATGCTCCCTCCTAAGCATCTGTATGACAGCCTTTTGCAAGGACAGCACAGAAAACTGGAATGGCAGCTCAAACATGATTTATTAGTGTGGACAGCACAGGTACACAAGTCCTTAAGTTATCAACTCATCCAGCAAGAAATCCTCCAGTTCATTAACCCTTTCAGCAGGTGCCACAGTGCAGGCACTCTCACTGCTTGCTGTCAGACATCAGACTGTCTGTGGGTCAGCATCAGGGAGGGTTTCATTACGTTGGCTTTTTCCTTACTTATTCTGCCCCCAAGATGTTCAATTCTTCAGACCTTTGATGCAAATTATCCCCATGTGTTTACTAACATTTTAGGCCCTAACTACTGTAGGAGCAACCCTGCACTGCTGTTGTCAGGTTAGTTGCCCATCCTGGGCTGCTGGGTGCCAGCTGGCAAGGGCTGACCACAACATCTCCTGGTGCCCTGCTTGTTTACCAGAAATAAATTTCTGTAAACATCCCTGAACACATGCCAGAGGATTCAGATAAACCACAAATTTCAGGACAAAACTAAACCAAAAGACAGTAATGCATTAAAAACAAAAAAATCTTTAAAAGCTAAGTTTTCTGTCTCTACTGCTGTCTTAAAGATTGGGATGGTAATTTCAAAGCCTGTTAAGGATAGCATCAGAACAGCCTTTGCACCCAGACAAGCAGATTGTCCCAGTTACAGGAAAGGTTCCCTAAAGGTAGAGCTTCTGCCAGAAGAGAGAGCAGCTGTTGCACTGTAAATAGAATCAACTTCAACATTAGATTACAACCAATGTGACAGGGTTTTGTTTTCCCTTTACATTCTCTGCTAGCCAAAGAACATTTCTGCACTTAGGTTTCATCCCACCTAAAGGCAGGCTATTAACCAGGATGGTTTCCCAGGAAAAGGGCAAAGCACACACACAAACAAACAAAAACATTTTTTTTAAAAAAAGGACATTTTTCCTACAACTAGTTTCAGTGCAATGAATAACCTAAGCCAACCTATGCATTAATCATTTTCTTAGAGACAGATATGCTTGACTCTTGACCTGCAAAATTACTAACTTATCTGGACACATGTGCACACGAATGCAAAAACATTTACATAAATCTATACTTGTGTGTGAAAAAAGACTTCTTAAATCAATGCAAACCCCACTGACATTTCTCCTGTGTTTTTCATATCTTTTACTGAGGCAGAATGTTCGTGGAAAAAAAAATTAATTTGCCCATCTGAAGCAATTCACTTCTCTGCCAGCATTGCAGTGATGATTTTTCTTTTTAGTTTTAAAGATAAAACTTTTTTGTTTTGCTGGCGTGGAGAGATTTATAACCATTTGCTGAAACCTTAATTGACTTGAGAAACCATGGGAGTTGCCAGATAAAAACGATTCTTGGTAGGAAAAGCCAGGATAATATGAATAGTTTCTTCCAGCTTGGAAGTCTGCTGCTTCATTTTTTAATTAGTCATATTGCAGAAGGTTGGATTAGTCATGGAATCACCTAAAAGCTGCCATAAAAAACCTTGCAATTTTACTACTGAAATTACACATAGGTTCTAAGATTTGAAGAATCTGACATCCATATCCCATATATTATGACGCTGAGTAAAACTTGAGACAATGCATGCTATCTTTAAGAGGCTCCTATACCTGAAAAAGGAGGAAAAAAAATTGTTAATTTATGCTAAACCTAGCCAAGAAAGAAGGGTGTTGAAAGTGAATTTTCAGTAGGATCTGAAGAAGAGAGAAAAGGGCAAAACTCTGTGCTTATGAAAAACAAGTGGATCACAGCCATTATTAGGCATCAAAATGAGCCAGGGGATGCCTTCATTGGTTTCACAAAGATCTGATTCAGTCACATTCAGTAGAAGTGCAGTGTTTTTACTGCTGCTTGTGCCACTCTGGGTGTACAGGCGGCTGCAGGGGAACAGGCTGAGGCTGCACTCTGACCTGAGATTTGTCTAAAATCTTCCCCAGTTTTGTTATTGTTACAACTGGATTGAGCCAGTGTGTTACAGTGCTACTAAAATAAGAGTTTAGAGAAACAGAATCAAATCAGACATGGGATATAAATCACTCTGCTTAAAAACAAGTACTTTTATTCTCACTGTTAGAGCCCTAGATCAATTTAACAGACCTTTCACACCCCCAGGAGGAATGGTCACAGCCACTTTTTCTGTGGTTTAATCGTAACGCACGCAGGATTTCAATAAATCATCCCTAAGCCTGAGCTGCCAAGAAAGAACAAAATGTGTCAAAGCACAGTGTAGTGCCCAGGAAAGGTCAATACGAGGGACCAAAGGCAGTGTGGACCATGAGCCATCACGAACCATGCTGAGAACCCTTTTTTGCTTCTGGAGTACCTGCACCACGTCGTTCTTGCTTAGCCATAATAAGAAGAGATCAGAGGGATCATGAACATTAAGGTGTCCTCTTCATTATGAGCTCCAGCATTCTCTCAAGTATTTTCCTACTGCAATTATCACGACAGCATTCCCTGCTGTCATGACACTTTGTTATATTATAGCCCTAAACACAAAAATAAACCTGCTAGTACCAACAAGATCTCCGTGTGAGTGGCTGTGGGGGTGTGAGAGTTAAGGAATGGCAACACGATCACCCAAAAATAAAAGGTTTCCATTCTGGAGTCTGAACCTATCCACCACTGACTGTACCTGGTAAAAGCAATATAAACCAGCAAACTCAGTAGGAGCAGGCCTCATTCCTTTAAAATATTAAAATAGCAGTGCTGCAAGTACTATAGACTAGAAGAGGATGTGAAACTATCAGCAAACGACATTTAAACTGGAAAAGTGACTTGTCTTTATCCTTATTACTGTGAGGGAGAAAAAGAATAGTATAATCAGTGTAACATATCCAAAGCAACTACATTTTATCATCCCAAGCTTCATCTTTGCAGCCAAAGAAGGATTTATGCTGATTGATTGAAAGCATTACCTAGAGTTTGTGCTATGCTTTATTTATTTATTTGCAAGGAAGGAGGCTCAGCACTCATTAGGTATTTATTGCATTGACCAGTTTTATCAAGGCTTTTGAAGTGCTATAAAACAGGCTAATCAGGTGAGCAACATTGATATTCATGCTTAGAGTGGTTACAAATGAATTGATCAAGTCCAAGGAAGCTTTCAATAGACAAGGTTTTGCAGCCCAATACTTAAGAGATGCTGAGGCTCTTCTAAATATTACCTTAAGGATATTAACTGGGAACTTCCCTCTGTGAAAATAAGCTGCTCAGCAAGTTTGGTTTACCCCAGAGAGGGCTGCAAACTTGGAAGAGCATGATTCCAGTGTACTCCAGTGTCATGTAACTGGTACATCTCTAACGCATGGATGGGAGGAACAAATTTGTTTTTACAACAATGACAGGAAAGTCATCACTTGGGCAGACCTGCAAGGGCATGTGTGACCAGCTTCAGACACATTGTGGTGTTTAGAAACATGTCCACAAGAACACAGTGCAGCTACAAGAGCAGGATACAGCAAAGGCACCGTGTATGTCCAGCTCCCAGCTGGGATGGAACATGGCAGAAAAGGCATGGCAGTACTTGGTGTTTCCTTCTAGTACTCTGCAGTGTAACGACAGCCAGCAGAATTTTTTATTTACAAAATAACAGCAGCATTTTTTCATCAATACTGAACCAAGCCATCTTGTGCTGTGCTTCAGGCATTGTTACCTTTCAGATGGATGTAAAGCCAAGACAATGCCCTAATCCCAACAATCATTAAAGATCCATCCTACTGCATTTTTTCATTAATGTTAATCCTGATGCCCTGGCCATATTCCCACTGAGATAACTGCTATTTGCCTCTGCAAATTCCTCCCTTTGTTTCAACAGGGCCTAAGCAGACAAAAATCATCCCTATGTAACACCACCAGCATGTTTATCCTGTTCTTTCCCCAGGTTCTCACTCGCTGTATTGGGAACAAGGCGTACTCCTGTCTCTTTTAGCAGCAGCATTGCACTGTGCCATTTCAGCAGGGGATGGTGCAATGCCCCATGCAGAGAGCAAAGAGGGGGTTTGTCAACACCAGACTGAATATCCTCCAAGTGCTAAGAATCTCCTAAGTAAGCCGAAGCAAACACACATTATTCAATGTTAAGTCAGGATCTCCCCAAGCATAAGAAGGAAAAAAAACCCAACCCCGATACCAAGGTGACTTTTATCAGACAGAGCACTGAAGACACATCCTTGCTGAGGAGTGAGTGGCACTTGAACGTGCAGACACCACACTGCACCATACAGGACTCTGGCACCAAACGCCAGGTTCAAGACTCAGGGAGATGGTATGCTTACACCTCTCTTTCACTCTCGTTTTTAATTGAAATTATTTTATGTTCAGGAAGGTTGTTACTCACTAAGAGTAGGCCCCACCTCTTGGAAATTAAGCTAAACTTCAGGAATTTAACCTGGTCATACTGACAGTTACTCTGGACAATGGTGAGGCACTCCTAGAAGGAAAAGTCTCTAAAAAACATTTAAAACATTTTCTGACTCCTCCTTTGCAAGTTGCAGCATCTCCTAGCAGGAGTTCTGGCACTAGCTTTTACAGTAGAGCAGTTTTTTCTTGCCTAACTTTAAACACAGAAGAGGTGTTTTAATTTAAAAAGGTATTTGTCCAGAGCAAGTGTAGCAGAGACTAATCTCTCTGTTCCTCAGAGCTGCCAGCACAGTCTCTCCAACAAACATGAGGGATGTGGGAACTATTTAAAGAAACCCTTAGCCAGCTGCATGCAGCTCAGTGGACGAAACAGTATTCCTACAACCATGATATATAATTAAATACGCAGGGTGGAACATCCTTTCCTCGACATCACTGTTTAGTGGCACAAGGTAAGAGCCATCAAGTTACTATATGAAATTCCAAACTATTCAAAACAGAGGAGAGGGATAAGGGGGTAAACCTACAAACTGTGACCTGTTAACGGGGTGTTGGCTTCTGTTCAGGTTCCAATAATCCATGGGCACAGGGGGTTCACTTTTCCCCTTTGAGCTGACACAGGTCAGAGAGGCCCTGCCCTTGTTCTCGGATCACCAGGCTGCAGGTGCCAAATGCTTTTCAGTTTTTGGGCAAGCAGCATGCTTCGAATCTGCACGTGGCATACTCAGGACTGCTCAATGCATAATAAAGTACCTTCTTTTTGCAACCTCATCTCTCCTTTAGGTAAAGCATGGACAATTTTAAGGAGCAGTTGTAAGATTTTTTTTTTTCTCTCACTGCTGAGCTAGCACAGCCAATACATCATCACTCCCATTTTCCTCCTTCC
This sequence comes from Picathartes gymnocephalus, assembly GCA_013390045.1. Classification (NCBI taxonomy): domain Eukaryota; kingdom Metazoa; phylum Chordata; class Aves; order Passeriformes; family Picathartidae; genus Picathartes; species Picathartes gymnocephalus. The sequence continues at coordinate 88,881 of WEKY01021086.1, read as the reverse complement.
CACCACTGCTTGTCAGTCACAATTAGAGTCACTGCTCAGATCCTGGATTGCTGCTTATGAACAAAGGCAACTTTGAAAAACAAAAAAGTCAACTTCAAACCATCTGATCTCTCCTTTCATCCCTAGCCAACAGCAAACAACACTAAAACACAACAAAAACCAGATGTTCATGCATTCAACAGAAATGATCAGAACATGTCACTGTCTTAATCCAAGTATTAAAAATGCAACAGTCAAAATGAGGTATTAACAAGGGACAAAAGGACTTAGAGAGTACCCAGTGGTATTCCCATTATTACCCAGAACTTATTTTTACAGTTATTGTGCTTTTTGAAAGTTTTGTAACAGATCATTAATTTGACACAGAGCAGAACCTTTAACCCAAACACCATTCTAGTTTTGGAGTGGTACTAACCTAGCTATACAATTTGTCAAAATTTTACCAAAATTCATCAAAACAAATTCTTTACTATATTCCAGAAGATGAAAAACACTCTGCAGATAGAATGCTGGATATAATTCAGTCAGTAAAGACATTCATGTTCATCAGAAATCAAAGGTAGGAAATGAGGTTCAGCTTTGCAAGCATTTAAAATTTGAACACAACATGACAACTTGCTTTTCATCACCTCCCATGAGCATTCTGGCTGAGGAGACTGCAGGATTTGCAGCAGAGACTGATGGCAATGCCCATGGATTAAGGCTGGCATTGGAGAGACAGGTCATAGTTTAATTCCTGTTCTACAAAAAAGGTCCAAAGCTGGACTAGAGATGCTAGAGCCTAACTTCTTAAACCTAAACACGGCAAAGCTCTACCACTGATGGTGCTCTGTATTTCCTCAGCGGAAGCATTATTTCAGTAGTTGGTCCTGGCAGAAGTTGGGTATAAGGTCACGATCCAAGATTCAGTGGGTAGGTTGTTCTCTTTCCCCTTCATCCTCACCAGACACCAATTCATCCAGGTCTTAGACGTGGTCTCCCAGTTCAGAGAAAAATTTTGGAAACAAATCGTCAGCAAAAAATTTTCCTCCTACCCTAATAAACTGGTACTAACACCTGAGCGATATAAAACCCATGACCACATATTACTGATAATCAGCACATCTACAAATTTAAGATTGTGAATATTTAATATCTAAATTCAAAATAAGGGGAGCACCCAAACAATGCCAAGGGAAAAAGGGAAATAAAACCCATCCACGGGTTCCCTGACAGCAAATGGTGCCACAGGAATGAAAATTTTGGGAAGACTTCTGTGTTGACAGGCAAACATCAGAGGTCAGAAATGCTCTGTATGCATGTCATTACCTGCAACACCATTTCATTGCAGCTGACATGTCTACAGCAAGAACTTCCAGCTGCCAATGTTTACTGAGCTGAAAAAGGTCAAGGAAATAGAACTGACCTTTTCATGTGGGCCTGCTAGGTAAACATGAGCATTGCTGGGCTTGAAAATGGATTAAAGGGGGCAGAGGGGGAGAAAAGCTCTTACAAGAGCTTCCATGGATAAAATCCAGCAGTGCCCCCACTCCATCTACTGAGATCTCAGCAGTCATTTGGGCTTCACTTTGTTTTCAGAATAGGGGCTTTTGGCCAAGTGTCACATGTGACAGCTGGAGTGGGTCCATACAAAGACTGGAAAGCTTTCCTGCTCAGTCACCTAGGAAGGCACACCCAAGATGAGCCTGCAGGTGCATCCTATACCTTACTGCTATCACCACTTGAGAGACACAGAAACAGTGGCATCAATTTTGCATCAAATCTTGATTTCCCCATGGTCCTTCCTTTAGGGAGAAGGGAGAACTTTGTCTCTTGAGGCCAGGGACAGAAGCTGCCTTAGCTTTGCATAGCCGGGATTTCATCAGTGAGCTCCTCTCACACCCCAACTCTTCAGCAGTAAGAATTACCCAGCACTCTCTCTCATTTCAGCACACAGCACCATGTTATCTCTGTCAGTGCTACTAAGACCTCTTTAAAAAGTGTCAATAGAACAGGATTGCAGAGAGCTGTATTTGCCAGACACACTGAACATGCCTGATCCAACATCAGCGTGCTGCTTCTCTGCCTTTCCACAGGAAATGCTGAGCAACTCCAAAAAGCTCAAATTATATGAAGGCAAGCTTAGTCCAACCCTTAATATTTTTAAGAAAAGTATCAGACCAAGAGTTGACGTCCAGGTTTTCAAGAAATGAGCATTCAGAACGTTAAAGACTGCATGCAGAGTGAGAGCAACTGCTGGGTGATGTCCTCCTCTGAGATCCTGACAAGAGTTAAGACACTGGGGGAAAAGCACAGCACCGGTAATGCCTGGCCTTTGGATAGAAAACAATTTTTCCCTGTGCTTTCAGATCTTGTCTCACTGCTTCCAGACTGTGGGGGACATGCACAGAGAAGAATTAAGGTCCTGTCTTAGTTTAGGGCAAATCTGGGAGGAAACCTCCTCAGGGGGTTCCCCCAGAAAAGCAGATCCAAGCCACCCCTCCCCCCAGCTGGTTCGGGAAACAGAGTTCCTTGGAGAAAAGTGGAAAAAACTATTTATTTAACAAACAAAACACCCTCAAGCACAAAGGATGAACAACACTACACAACAAAACCTCTCGCCGTTCTGAAGAGATGGCAAACCCAGAAAAAGTCTTTTCCGTGGATGTGTCTTTGGTTTTTCTCTGTCTCTCTCTCTCTGAGGCTCGGGCCCGGCGTCCCGGCTGCAGTGCTGCTTGGGGGGAGCCCCCCCCCCTCTCCGGGTGATGGTCCTGGTGTCCCCGGATCGAAAAACAGCAGAACAGTCCAAAAAAAAAAATCTTTGGTCTCAGCTAATTAAAAAAATGAGCCAAAAAACAAAAGAGGGGGAAAAACTGAAGGAGAGCTCTCCGCTGCCTGTGCAGACAACTCTGAGTCCAGGAACAGGAATGCTAAAGGCGTTATCTCTATGTTTTGAAAACAACTGCCTCAGATGTTCCACTGCTTGCTTCTCCTTCTACCCCCTTTGCTCTCAGATCCTGTCTTAAAGGTGCAAAACTTATTTCTGGGCTAAACAGACGAAATGGGGATAAAAGCATCATACAGTCAGCCTAGGACAGGTCCTTACACAAACAGGACCAGCAATAGCTCCTGTGAAGTGGGAGGTACAGTGCTGAGCAAACACAAAACCTGCACTTTTAAAACCATAGCAAAATTTGTAGAAGTACAGCTACTCAACTTGTTCTGGTCATATCAGCAAGAAGCTGCTATTGTGAAGTCACAAATAAAAATGGACAGCAGCCAGCAACGTGAAAGATTCATAATTCTTTTTTTTTTTTTTAATATAGCAAAACACTGACTCAAAAAGCATATTCATCATAACTGTATCATTCTTTCATAGCATGTTAAAATTCAACATTTTTGTGACTTAAAAGCCTGCTGAGGCAAGTGACTATCACAAAGTCAAATGGACATGAAAATAAACAACCAGGAAAAGAAATACAGACTGACCAGTAACACATTCAGAACAGTCCTGCCATTTGAAGAGAACATGTCATTTCACAAGCCAGAGCAGTATTTCCCTTTGTGTGGTGGTTTTTTTTTTTATTTTACTTTTTTCCTAGAACATTCAAGTGCATCTTTAATGTATTATTCAAACAGAAGCAATGATTAATTAATCAAAACTCCGTTGTATAGGGAGAAGAAAACTGGGCTCTTGTGCAACACCCGGCCAGATGCTCCAACTTAAAGGGAATCATAAGGGAGGATGTGTCAGCAATAGTGCTTAATTATGCAGTAAAAAAAGATGGAATTCAGAGACAGCTTTTAGGGTTTTAGCAGCATCTCTTCTCAGTGCTTCTCTTCACCATATATCAGTTATGTGCCCAGTTCCGTATCCCATCTACCAGAGACACTGCAGCAAAGGGGGCTTGATCCAATCTCATGGAAACCAGCTCACACGGAACCACGAGCAGCTGGATTCAAAAGTGACCAATGAATTGTCCCTAAAATATGCTGCTTTAAATGACAAGTGTCCCTTGCGTGTATTTTAGGTAAGGAAGAGAGACTGTGTAACAAACGAGGAATCAAATCTGGAGTTAAGAAGGCTCTTCTCTGCTTTTGGCTTTGTTGAGCTACATAAGCCTACTCAATTCTTGGTGTTCCTCTTTCCCACACGGCATCTTTTAAAAGCTGAGAATTCAGCCCTCAAAAAAAATTACTAAAAAAATAAAAGGAATTTAAAATTTCTTCAAATGCTTAAAATCATCCTAATATATTATCCTAATCCCATCTAGGGCAGGTTTGAGCAGGGCTGTTCCAAAAAGGGGACAAATTTCTTTCCAAGTTTGTCATGGGCAGGAGAGGAGTTGAAACCTGCAGCACCTACAAAGAAAATGCAAACTGGGTATTAAGAGAAAATTTCCTTAGAGCAATAACAATGACATATGAGAACTGGTTACCGAAATTTTCCGTGGAACTTCTATTCTCAGTATCCCAGACCTTCTGAAGCACAGGTCGGATACACTTCTGTCCAAAATAGCTCAGGTTATTTGGCTGTATACTTTTTTATACTTAGTATATTTAGCTCTATACTTTTCTATAGTTCCACATATTTTAAGATCAGAAATTTAGAAGTTTTAAATTAGCATCTCTTTTCCAAAGGACTGAGCTCTTCACTGTTTCCATTCATGAAAATAGTTGTGTTTGTGTTAATTCAACTATACATAAGAAATAGGTTCATCAATTTTTTTTAATGTTTTGCACAACACAACATTTTTGCCTCTGGTTAATAATCCAAATCAGACACTACAGCCCAAATACCTGATTTTTTCCCCTGTCATTTAAAACATAAGGTAAGGTTTTAAGAGATTAAAAATAATGTAACAAAAATATAGAATGAAAAAACTGTTCACTACTCATCAGTCCTGGAGCTCAAAGACCACCAATTTGGCTCCAACCAGTGTTACTTCTCTTGAGAATCACTATCTGAATCCCATAAGATAGCAAAAAAAACCCCAAACAAACAAAAAAAACCAGCTATAACAGACCAGTGAGATATATGGTTCAAATACATGAAAAATCTCAAGGCAGAAAATGTATCATTTTGAAAATGCGTATTTACTTACAAGTCTTTATTGTCCCCTCAACTCCATATTTCTTTCCCTATCCTACTGCATCCTTCTCAAAGTCACACCTTTCCACTTTCTCAATCACGTGCATTATCAAAATTGCAGTATCATGACACGGTAATGATGCAGACAGCAATGGCATTAGACTCAAGGAGAGTTATCCAAGAGGAACAGACAACCACAGCAATGCTTCATCAGCCATACTGTTAAACTTCCTAATTTAACTACCTAAATGAGCAATATGGTTTGTGCTTTTCCCAAGAAAACATATACCTGTATGCAGAACACAACCACCAAAAAAAATTAATGTAAAATTAATTAGTCAAAAATACACAGTATGAGCAAAACAAATGCTTGCTGGATACTTTTTCCAGGTGAGAAGTAACTGGCAGATGCAGCTGTCCATCCTGAATTTAAAGAGATCATTCTGCTTAGGTCCCTTGAAACAACAGTAAAATCAGTTTGAAAAAAGTGAAGCCAATTACTCATTGTTTGTTCTTTTTCTGAAAGCTGACAATTGCTAAGGGCAAAGCACAATGATACAGAGATATCTAAAACCACCCTGCTTGAATTAGCCAGTACAGCTAATTAGTCCAAATGGCCTCAGGTGAAACCAAGGTGACTGAGGAAGCCCCTGGATGACTGGTAGCCCTTCTGCATGACTATTCTTGAGTTAATTAGCCCTTTCAAGAAACAGGAATAATTAGTGTAATTTGAGTGCCTTGCTCCAAAGGGCACATCACCTCCAGGTCCCTCTGCCTGGTGCTGCAGCAGGCAGACCTTGAGAGCTGGACAGCTGTGCTTCTACCAGAGTCGTGTCTATAACACATTGATGCTGGCAAATTGCTAAATCCTCCTCAAAAATTTAATTCCCATGCTTATTGCTGCTCCTTCTCCATTTGCTCTCTGTTGTTACAGATTAATTTTTTTAAGACCTATGTCATTAGGGCTTTGGCTATTTTCATTTTTAACACGGTGACATGGGTGATACAAAATGGGCTGTTTGTAGGTATATAATGATGGTAAATGGGTTGTTACATCATCCTTCTTTTGATCAAAGTAGGTTAATTTTACTTAATACTAGTTATGACAAAAGCTAACCTATAGGTTTCCCTATAAACTGATTTTTTCATGCCACTGAATCAGGAATGACTGGTTAGCAAGTGCCAGCAAGACTGGTCCTTTGGTTGGTTGTGAACATTAACATGTTTTAATCCAGCCAGTCTAAACTCTTCCAGTTTTTCAGAAGCTGGGCATCTCCCTTCAACACCTCCCCTGAACTCCCCTAGATATACAAGCTCCATCAAGTATGTGTATGATTGTGTCCTTTCTTCCAAGAATCCTCTCTGCTGCCCAAACCATTGCACACCATTATCAGCAGAGTCCAGACCCTCAAACTAATAAGGACAGTCTGAAGAAGAAGCTTGAGCTGATTTTCTTTGCCCTAGTCAGTATGTACAGCTCTTTTTACGGTTGCTCAAGCATCTCTGTGAGGTGTATGACCAGGAGGCAGCTGTCTGACTCCACTTTGTGAGCAGCTCAAGAGGGACAAAAAAAAAAGCTCACCAACATGTCTCCCCCTTTCGAATAGAGCAGAGCAGTTAAAAAGAGTCAGAAAACAGTCATTACAAACTCAAGCCTTGCTTTCCACATTTGCACATCAGATGTGGTGATGGAGATGGTCAGAGTAACAAGATGACACAGTGGCAATGCTAGAGATTCCCCAAGAAATTCAGTCCATGTTTGGCATCCTTTAAGGGAGATGAAAAAAATGCACTCTTGCTTTCTTCTTCACTGGGAATGGAACAAAACTATTTAATTTTAGAACAAGAATCACCTCGTGTCTTTCTTCTAAGGCCAGGCAAAGGAAGGTTGGAAAGTCACAAATCTAATGTCCACAGGCAAAACCATGGCTGTGTCACTGCTCATCACCAAGGAGTGGGGACAGGTGACAGGTCTGGAGCAGAATCCACCTCCACCATGCCAGATACATCCCCAGCCTGATGACATCCCTCAGGCTTGCTCCCTTGGCCAACATGGTCCTACAACTGCCAGAACAGACAGCAAGGGGGTAGAGCTTTGCTTTATTGCACTTGTCCGCCTGTGCCCACAATAATCAGTGAGGAATGACTTTGCACTTGAATTCAGATTTCTGTTGGAACTCCTGCCTTGGACACAAACCCATGGAACTGTCTCCAGCATGGATACTGCAGGGGTTCATCTCTGCATATCCAGATGCAAAGGTCACAGCTGTACAGTCACACTGCCAGGTGTCCACCATGGCCAGTTACCAACCACTGATTGATTCTCTTAATTCAAGTGCCTGATCCCTCCTATTACAGCTCCTCTTTCTAATCCCACCCAGCAGATTATCCTTCATCCTAAGGACGTAGGATGCCCTTTGCCAGCTGCATCCAATCTTGCACCTATTCTTCATCTCCATTTCCAATACCAAGGTACTTTGAGATACCTCTTCACACAGATCAAGGATGAATATTTAAAAACCTGCCACTTGTGAGCTCTTCCTCTGGGACCTTCCCTCCAAGAAGCCCATCTGATTTCAGTATCTGGTTTCTTAATAAAGGAGGGTACCCAGTTCCCTGGATCTGCTCCTGTTGATACAGCCCAGGATGCTGTGAGCCATCCTCACTGCCATACATGTGCTTGGTTTACCTGCAGCCCACCAAGGTGCTCCCTCTGCAGACCTGTTCCCCACTCAGGCTGTTCCCTGGGGTTTATTTCACACCAGGCCAAGAATTGTTTAGGTCCCTCTGAATGGCAGCCCTGCCCTTGAGCTATTTACTGACTAGGACCCCAAATCTGGTATCATTTGGGAAATGTCATCTCCAACATTTTTTTTTTGTCATGGCCCACTTCTGTTTCCTCTACACACAGGCACTGAAAACTCCACCCTGATCATGGTTTTCTGTACTGTCTGACCATATAAAAGAAGCCATTCACTGTTAAAACATTATGTGTCAGTCACATCCTCCAGGATCATGACTGAAATAAACTACAAAACTAACCCTTCTGCCTTCATGAGGCATAAAACCAGCCTTTTATACATTGCCTTTAAGAGTCCCTTTCTCTCCATGCACCATCCTACCTGAGCTGACAAAGAAAATTGGATGTAGCCTCACTCAGGATTTTTTTGAGCATTCTCCTCAGCTTGTGGTGGGTAAAAGTACAGCCAGGCCATGCCACACTGAAAAGTGACTTTGACTGTCAGAAGCTTCTGGGGAGGTTTGTCAAAACTGCCCTCACTTTGGTTAATTAGCCTTTTGCCCTTATTTACAGTGCACCTTACTGCTTAACCCTTTCAGCATTTAATTAATCCCTTTTCCAACCAAGCTGAAGGCTAAGGTTTGGCCTTGGGCCCCTTCGTCTGCTCCACATGAGCTCATTAAAAAGCTGGTGTTCTGTGAATGTAAGAAACAGACAACAAAGATAAAGAGGTGCTAAGAGGTAAAATGAAAATTATAAAAACACTCAGTTTACGCAATTAACAAGACCAGTGTTTATTTCTAACCCTTCCAGGATAACACTTTTTTGCTCACTAGTCTTGCAATGGTTAATCACGGACACCAACAATGTTTTGCTACTCAGCAGCATTTCGTGAGCTTCCTAACAGAGTTTAAAATAAAATAAAATCAAAGAGGGTAGGAGCACTTCTGTTAGACTCCCTTACAAGAAAAGCCTGAGCTTTTCTCCATTTTCCATCTATGCCTTCTCTAAAAGGGCAACAGGAAGCACACAGATAGCTCTGAAAGACCAACACTGAGATTTCTCAACAAATGCTTGTCTGTCACAGTGAAACCAACTTCCTGAGCATAAATTATTCATGTTCAAGGATAAAAGTATCAGAATGGATAACCCAGAAGATTAGGACATTTCTTACATGGCACTTTTCTCCTTCTGCAGGGCAGGCTGTTTCCGTTATTTGTGCTTAAAATTTGCCAAGAAAGTTAAACTCAGCCGAGACATCTAAACGTCTTTTTGGATCACTATTTTGCTTCTCTCCCTACTACTGTTCATCATATAAAAACCTTCTTGGATATTTCCACATCATTTATTCAGACCAGAGACACAAAATACAGAATTCAAGGGTTTCAGATTATCAAACACCACAGATTGCAAACTATGACTTCCACCAAATGGGAAATGGGCACCCGACCTCAGAACCTTCTTTCAAAGCCAGTCACACGAGCCATGATGGAACTGTCTCCGGGTTTGTGTTTTAGGGATGTTCTTTCATCACCTACAGTGCTCCTTGAGTAGCCTGGGAAGTCCTTATTACTCTGTAATTGATGCTATCACCCAATAACAAAAAGTATAATTGCTCAGGGTTACACATATGGGGGAAAGTAAGAAATAACTGGAACTGAAGTAGGACAACTTTTTCCTAAATTAAAAGACACCAGCTGAGGGAACAGTAAGCTACAGATTCACCCTTTCTGTGAATTACCTCATACATTTTTAGGTAAAGCAAGGATCTATCACTTCTATGTTCCTATTTAAGATGCAAATCCACTGAAGTAGTCACAGAGGTGAATTAGTTTCCACCCTCAGTTAGGGGTCAAATTCATCCATTTCTGCATTTTCTCTAACTCTGGAAATTTAGAACTCTGTTCTAAACCCTGCCTATTACACATTCCCAGCTATCAGCAGCAAGCCTCTGGGCTGCTTTTATTCAGTGTTTCTCGTTTTGTATTTTGATGCATGATTCATACAATATTTGATTTACCCCTTCATTAACTTGCCTCAAGTAGAGAAGGTTGAATGCTATTAGGTCAAAAGCATTTGAAAAATTTCCTTCTTTTTGGTTGATCTATTCAGTGAATCAATATTCTTCCTACTCAACCAGTTCTACTCTCACGGGAAGTCAGATGTTCATAGCCCTGACCTTAAATATTGGCCCTTAGCACATCACTTAAAATGATAGACAGTAATTATAGAACTGGTGGACAGAACTGTCAGTTGAGAAAAAAAACAGAGACAAAGATGATCGGAAAAATAACCACAGATAGCCTGATCTCAGTGTAACAAGATCTTATAAAAAGAGTGATATATTGTAGTTTGCTTCTGATTGGATCTAATATTTTTACAAAAACCTATGTATGTTTCAGCCTGGAAATTCTGATTATAAAGAACTTTGATTCAATTCCTTGTATGTCAGACACATTATTCCTTCCCCTTTCAACTCTTCCAGTCAGACCCTTGGAATCTCAAGAGCTCTAGGGTCTATCTTCATGTGACCAAAAAGATACTGCTGCTATGTGGTATGAATTCAGACCCTGTACTCCAAAACGAGAGTATCCTCTGAACTGTCATTAGCACCATTGCCTCATTTGAGAAGAACAGAACTGATTTAACCTTTTTATTTTTATTAAAAACAAAAAACAACAACAACAAAAATAGAACAACAAAAATATCCCTAGGTGCTAGAGTGGTCACCTAAGCTCTTCAGTACCACAGGAGCCACATTTGCACAGTTCAAGACTCATGGATTTAGGATTCTTAAGTCTTCAATGATTCTGGTTACACACCTCATTAAGCCCTGAAAAGAACTAGGCTTGTTTAGGGCAGGTGCTCTTGCTCCCTCGAAGTCACACGGCTTCAAGATATTTGTTTCTCTGCTTCCAGTCTTTGCTTTTTATAAATTATATTACAGCTAAAAATTTTTAAACCACAATGGACAAGTATTCTCCCCCAGCATTTCTCTGGCTGGTAAACATTTTGTTGGCACAACACATTTTGCAAAAAAAGACATTCTAATTCAGCCTACAAAACAAAAGCTGTGCCTCACTACTGACAAGAAGTGCAGTACTGCTACAGGCATTTTAATACACAGCAATTCTTTTCTATCTGCCTCTGAGACCAAAAAAACTAATCAAGGAAAATATGAAGCATACTCCAGATATATTTCCTCCTTATCTCAAGCTGAGTATGCCATGAAATGCCCCTCACATAATCCATGTGGTTTCCTATTGGCCTGTCAGCTTACTGCTACTTCAGCAAACAAGGCTTTGGTTAAACCAGCAGCACAGGATTCAGAGAGGTCTGTTAAAAACATATCTATGAAAACAAATCCCATTAGCAACTTAAGAGAAATTTTTCAGTAGGAATTACAAGCATCAGCTTCCCTGTTTTGATGATACCTTGAAAGATAACAGCTACAATTTCTCAAAACAATGTCCCCTTTTCCAAGCCCTTTTCTGCACATTCAAGAGAATTTCTTAACAAATGCAATTACTCCAAGGTGAATAGAGGTGGACACGTAGTGCTATTCCTAGTCCAAGAAGAACACAGAAAACTATCAGTTTTCAACACTCATGTGAAAAGACACACTTTTTTGAGCATAATGTAAAGATGTCTAGTTTTGCCATAATTATGTTTTCATAGGAGCAGGGAAAAGGAGGTAGTGTTCCATATATCAGAGAAATCCTGAAGGTTCAGAAAATTCTTTGAGTTGAAATAGCACATAGGTTATGACAGGTTTTTCACTAAACTTTTGGCTGTGACAATACAAGTGACTTTGTGGGCCTCAACTGACATGGACATTAGCACCTTATTCTCTTTTTCCTCACCTCCCACAGCCAGATTTGCACAGAACACATTGTGGCAACGAACACAAACGAATGAAGTCGTCAAACTCTTCCTGACCCTTACTACAGAAGAAGAATTAAGCAATGGGGAATTTAATTTGTTCTTCAAAGTACTCAAAGTGAATTGGGGTTGACATGCAGGGAAAAAGATACTGCTTTGCTTAAAACAGGTGCCCTGCCACTACTGAAAGCTCCTCCATGGTACTTACCTCTCTGCTTTGGAGCTCAGGAGAAAGAGCAGTGCTGGAGACAAGAGCACTCAGCTGGCACATCCAGTATTTCCAGGCAAAACACTTGCCATGTGCCTTCCCCAAGCTGACCTCCACCCATAATTTCAGCTGACGAGTTTTTCAGACAGTTTGCAATGAATTCACCAAGTGGCCATGAGTCCTTCACCTGAAAATTGCTGCCATGTGATTTATATAAAATAATCAGCCCGAGTTCTTTTGACTGGACAGGTGTGTCCTGGGGTACGTCTCCAGAGCCTTGGCTACAGAAACACAACTCCACAGTCTCCTCTACACATCATATTTCATTATAATTCTACATATAAATCAATATAACTAAAAGCAAGAAACTCCCCATGGATGTCATCACAACTCAGCAAAACGATATATTTTACTTGCATAACTCATTCTACACTATGCTACTCTAGAACAGATGCCTTTTTATTATTCTATTTAGAAATAAAAGAACTTTCATTTGAAATATTTACCAGTCCAGGATGGTGGGTTTTTTACTCAATGCCAATTTTAATTTACCATGTAAGTCCTAATTAGCAGATATAGTATTTTTATTTCAGGCAGCAACTGAAGTAAGTTCATTTTTACAAGTATACATTTACATGATTTAGATACCAATTACAAAGTATTAAGAGCATAATCAACAAGGTTATCACAGCAAATTTGTGACTTTTAAGTCTTTGACACTTGAGGCAAGGTTCAGGACAGCTTTAATTTATCAGGCGGGAATATTTTTTTTTATTCAATATCAAGTCTTTCAGAATTCAGCTCAAGCATGGATTTGGTTTTTAAAAATCAGGTGAACTGCTTAGTCATAACAAGCATCAGATCTACTTTAAGTACCTTAATATTTACCTTCATGTGGTAGTGTTACGAGATGATGAAAAAGTAGCAGCCTTAGCCTGAAGATGTATAGCCTGCTTCTGGACTGCTGTGGCCCTCAATAACGAGAGTCAGAGCAGAAAATCTCAGTAAAGTGGTAGATCTTTGATGACCCCTCTCCTCCAACTCCGCACGTAAGTGGGTGATTTAAGCTGGACTGCAATACAGAAAGATCTCCTAAGACCCAGGTAAGATGGTGATTGAATGGCCCTTTCTCTTCCTGATCAAAGAGGGAAGTCAAACTCTGTCTTTTAAGCAGTTGATTTTCCTCAGCTATCCACCACATGAATAAAAGCCTTTGAAACAGTTGGTCCAAAAGGAAGTACATCTCACCTGTCAAGAGAGATGAGGCAAGAAAAGGTCTGCAGACTGCACTGGCTTTTAAGTGTTCAGGAGCTCTTTGTGCAAGTATGAAAACATTATCATCGGCTTCCAGATCAAACTGCTGCACAGAAAAATACTATCTGCATGAGGAAAATCATACCTGCAGATTTTAAGAAAGAAGCCTTCCCAACCCTTTCAATTCAGGATTAAGTTTAAAAAAAGAGCATGTAAAAACTCAGGGTTAACAGTCACTGGTAACAGACCATTGCCAAAGACTGTGTCAGCAGTTCAGGGAAGATCCATGTGGATACTGTCTCCAAGAAATCTTGGGTCATTTGGAGCACAGAAATCATTCATTTTCCACAGTAGATGCTACTTGTTACCTAAGACAGAATTTGGGATCATTCTAGATTTCTAAGGCTCGTTGTCCAGACTGAGCTTGCAGACCCCCATTATTCTCAGTGTAGGAAGAGGAGAGGGAGATCTCTGCTGGCACAGGGTTGAGCAACACGCAGCTAGCCAAACCCTACATGGCACAGTCAAATACAGACTGCTATTAAATGCTAAATAAACTATTTCAACACAAAAAACATCAGGCCTCTTGCACTGCAGAGCCATTGCTGGATATGTAACCTAATAGTTACGCCTGACAGGTTTCCATATTGTAGAAATAGAATTTCAGCCAGCATCACCTACACTGCCTGAAACTCAAAACCAGATGCACAGCAGAGGAAGACAGCAGCTTAAATATACAGCTTGGCCTAGTACAGAACCTGAAGATCAATAAAACTTTTTTTAGCCCATGAAAGAGCAAGATGCCAGCACAAGACAAGAAAACAAACTCTTGTAGATTTGATCCCACCCTGCCTTTCTCATAGCCACGGACAAGTCAGCAATATCAACACTGCAGCAAGTGAAGTGCCAATGAAATGTCAACATACAGAAGTTAAGTTAAAGAAGAATTCCCAATTCCCACTGATTTTAGAACAAAACTTCTCTTACAAGGTTATCTTTTATTTTGGCACCTAACTGTACAGTGATATTAACTAGAAAGTTTTGTACCAGAATTTACAAAGAAGCTCCTCAAAACCCAAGACCTTTGTCTTAATATTTCGTTCAGCAACACTAAGTTCAGCAGCAGATAAGAACAAAGTTAACTTAACTCTAAAAATTAGACAAATTTTTTTATTATCAAGTGATAAAATTACTTTTTGTCCCAATTTGCTCCCATCGCTCCTGTCTCTGCCAAGACTGAATTCCTTAGAAACTTTTTTATTAAATATATCTACTCTAAAATAATTTTCCCCAGGAATAATTATATAAGAAAGAACTTCCATGTATATTTAATTAAATCTGAAGAAAAACTTTACTGTAACCAAAAGGTAGTTTAGCCCTTCCACCAAGAACTTAGCACGTAATGCAAATGAAAAATTTCAGGAAGTTGCCTGGGTTGAGTCCATCTTTTTAACAAATAGAAGTTTAAGCAACTTTCTATTGTATTTCAAAACAGAATTTCAATTGAGAAGCAGACTCAGCAATGTTTCATTTACCCTCTTAAACTAAAGAAGGCCTGATCTACAGGTCATTAGGGGACAAGAATTGTTCCAACAATGTCTGTGAGCATTGTATCAGGCTCTTTGAGAGAGCAATAATTTCTTTTTGTGCCGTACTTTCAGACTAGCAAGGGGAAAACCATCTTGCCAACAGCATCAACAATAAAGTTTGTGCTCTTCAGTGAGTGCTGAATTTCAAAGGGTGTTTCTTCCTCAGTCCAACTTTGGATACCTTGTGGAAAAACAACTGCTAGTAATACTTGACGTAAGTATTGTGGCAAAAGAAATATCTAACTTTAAAAATGCTGGTGTCTGTATAAGGCGGAGTAGTCAAATGCCATAGAGAGACAACTCCCACGTTACAGTGGTGGACAGAAGGTGGTGGAGTTATTTACAATTCAACATGGACACAGCCCAGCTCACAAGCCCATCTGAACAGGGAGATGGCAGAAGAAAGGGACATTAAGGCACAAGAACAAATATGACAAGACATTTCGGTGGTCTTTTTAATTGAACAATTTTTAACAAAAATTTGGATGTGGAGGACATTTACCCATAGTTATGTTTTGGGGCTTTCCTCCTCCTTTGTTTTCTTGGATTTTTTTATTAAGCACTGCATTTTTCCTTTGGAAAGTTAGCGCTTTTCAAACATACTAGAAGAACAAAACATAGTTAAAAATGGCTTTGTCAAACATCCATTCGGGGTCCCTTCATCACTGTACGTAGTTCCCTACAATTCCAATATTGAGCAGACCTGAGAAGCACTCCTGAAACAGGCACAAATATCTTGTTTGCACATTTCCCCACATAATCAGTCCTTGCCCAGGATGAGAATCCGCCATGTCATGCATTCTCTGGGTTTACTGCTGTCAGTTCATTTATTTGCAGTTTTAGCACTATTCAGCACCTCATGCTGAGCTGCCTTTCCTTACTGTGAACTGCTCCTGGATTTGTATTACACTGCTATTTGGTTTGTCTTTTAAAAAGAAGAAATTGGGGGGGAGGGGCCATTCTGCTTTCAAACAGACAGGCCACTTGTATCTTTGGAAAATAAATGTGTGAAGACATTCAGAAGCATGATTGTTATTTTCTTTTTAAATGGCAAAATAGACTTTTTTTTTTTTTTAGCTTTGTTTTGCCAAAATTCAGAAAGAGCATTCAGTGAAGTGGTGAATTCAAATAATTGTCTGCACTGTGTGCAGAATGAGAGAGCCAGGCAGGAAGGGACTGTTCCCAACTGTGCTGGTAAGCTGGGTGCATCACGCACTGCACTGCTCCTCTTTATCTCAGCTGGATATAACCCCTCTGGGACACATTGCCTGGTCTGTGCATTTTCATCACCTAAAGGAACCGTTCCAGTTGTCTACTCTGGCTCTCCCCAAGGAGTTCAAAGCCAACCCCTGAAGTATAGCACAAACTATCTTTTATTAATCCATGGAAATTTCATGCTTTGGATCTCTCATATTCTTTGAGATTTCATCCACTTTCCTCATTCTTCCAGACCTCTGCCCAAAAATCCTCTTCCCTATTCTGAACGCCCCCTGGACATGTTCCCTTGGCAATCCCTTTGTCTCCTGCACAGACCTGGGCCACACATCCCTTCAGCTCCAAACTTTATTCTGGTGGTTCTTTGTGGGCAGTTGTATCAGTGGAGATTGTCAATAGCACAGGAATTGTCTGTACAGTGGGAACACAACCATGACTTCCTCTTAAAGGACTACAGCAGCTCACCTGCAGCCAGCTGAGGTCCTGTTTTTGACAGGAGAAGTGCAAATATTGCAGACAGGACACACATGTCCCTTGTCACATTCAGTACATGGCACTTAAAGGCCAATTTTCTAATCAGCTGTTTTGTTGGTAACATTTTGTGCTTTCCAGGTGAAAAAACCAACCATGCACAAAAGCTGCTGTAACACCACATTACATGCTTTGGATATGGGATTTGCAAGGCAGCTGAAATGGTAACCTTTGCTCTCAGCTACTCCATTGATTCAAGCTGCTAATGCTGCACATATGAACAGAACCCAAAACTAAGGCCAAACCTGCCAGAGCTGAGCCAGATCCCCCATCAGTAGAGGGGGAATTTGTAGCATCTTAGAATCTACAATTTGAAAGCTAAGTTTAAACAAGCAAGGTTTTGATTTGGACAAACTGGAACTGAAGAAGATATGGGCAGATTTTCAAGCCAAACCCTCAAATTCTAGTTCTTTAGGCTAGGGATGGTCAGGGCTTGCACTAACCTTGCATGGCTACCCAGACAGAGGCACAGATGATGCTGTGTTGCCTGCCCAGTGATGTTTTCCACAGCCACCTCCCAGCAGAGCTCTCCACAGCGCGAGGTCTCTGGCTCCTGCCCTGGTGGTCCAACACAATGCTTCCTTTAAACTGCTTTTCCCTCTGCCCTCCTTGCAGGGACCATCTTTATGGGTGAACATCTGATGGGCCACACTGATGAGCAATCTGGCACTCTCCAATCCAGCTGTTCAGCCTGCAGAGCCAAAGGGAGGCTCAGTTCTAACACTGCAAAGGGATTTAATAACCACTTGCAAAATACTCCTACCAAATAAAATCCTGCCCCTTAAACGATTTGAAGCATTTTTCATGCGCAGCTTCAATCCAGGAAACTAATGAAAACAACACAAACAAAAGGAGATTAAGCTTCTGAATAACAATACAAATATATGCAGACAACTCAAATAATTCTTGCTGCTTTAATTCCCTGGAGACATAACTGCACATATTACACAAAGCTTAGGTATTAAAAACCAGTGTTTCCAAGCAATGAAATTGCTGCCATAAACATCCCTGGATCCACTTTTAGAACTACTCTAAATAGCCCATCTCTGTCTTGGTTTGCTGTCAGGCTTCCACTGATTTTGTGAGCATTTTAACACTGCCTCACCTCTCCACTTACCTTGGGATTTTACCCTGCATCATTCAGGATTCCTGAGGCTCACCAGCCAGGCCCACATTCCCAGAACATCCTGATCATCCTGCCCACATTAGCTCCCAGTTCAATTCCCTTCATATCCTTCATGGCTTTACTTGCTATGGTGTACCTTCTAAGTACAACCAACCCCTTGGCCAGCATCTCCCACACTGGGCCCTTTTATTAAGTCCTGAATACTCCTTCAATATAAATACCAATGCCTGTCTATGCTGCGCTTCTGGCATTTCTAAGTGTTCATTAGTGTGGTGCCCAGATATTAAGCAGTGTACTTTCAGCTTCATTAAATATAATAAAGCAAAATCCTTTCTTAAGACACTTTTTGTGATTGACTGCTCTTCAAATATTTGAAGAAAATGACTAACTGGGAATTTTGTGTCAGAATAATTTGCAGGTAGAAAGATTCTTAAAATGAATTTTCTATAGATTATTTTCAGATCCTCTTTCTTCTCTCCCTTCTGCATCTAAAAGGGATTTTTTACCAGTGCCGGGGAGGTCGGGGGGGGGAAATCAAACCAGTACCTGCCTACTGAATCTGACAAGTGACATCCAAGCAGACTGATGGAAGTAGAGTGCCCCAATTTCTCCTTCTCAGCTATACAACCTCCTTTACTTTTAAGTGTACTTATGGATCTCTGTGGACACCCCTGACTGCCTCCATTTCTGGCAACTGGGTTGGAAAGCTCTTCCTGGCCTCACATTTCTATCTGTAAACAGATGGGGAATGGGGCATGAAGCATCTAAGTAAGCAGCAAGAGAGCTGTATTTCATTCCAGTTCTCCCCAAGCTTTTTAAACCCTTTGGAAAAAAACAAAACACCAAACTTTTTCATATGCTCCTAATTATTTTAATATTAATGAAAGCAATGGCAGCCAGCTCTAACGACAACTAATCCCAAACATTTCCTATATTGGCTTTGTTTAGAACATTGTCAATAGTGTATCCACAAACCAACCAACTGCCAGGGATTGTGCTTGGTAACCACATTTTACATTAGCTTATAGGGAGCTCTTAGAGTCAGAGACCATCAGCAGCTATAACATCAGAATACGGAAGTGTTATTGTGCTATTTTCTATAATCTCCCACATGAGAAAACTTCATCTCCTCAGTAAAATGCTTTCCTGCTCTACACTTTTGACCAATGTGATTTTCTAAATTAAAGTATTGACACTACATATTCATAAGACAGTGTATTTAAACTGGAAAAAGCTGAGCAGGTACAAACTACCCATCAGCAACTCACCCAGTAGGAGCATTATTATTAACCACATTATTCTTTCAAGGAATGAATCCCTGAACCCTGCCAAGAATTTAAGCCAGACTTAAACAGCCTCATTCAATGACATACCACAAATATTTACCTCTTTTCCTGACTCAACGTTTACTCCATGCATCCCAAAAGAATTTTAAAACTCCTTTTGCCCAAACCCATAAACCCTTCTTTATCCAAGTAGTCCTTCTTGTATCCCTATTCTCTGAAGTTCCAATTACTTGTTGAGTGAAGATCAGCAGAATTTAACTGGCTCAGTGAGAGAATCAGTTTTTCCACTGATGCATAGCAGCAGTTTAACAGTGAGTATCAACAATACAACATGCTGGCTTCTGAAAAAAA
>WEKY01021086.1:38042-64452 GCA_013390045.1 Picathartes gymnocephalus | reverse complement strand
AAAAAAAACCCACCACAAAAACCCTTCGGAGCTTTGTGTAATTCATGTTGATTGTGAAGAACTGGCCTCCCACCAAGTGCTCAGCTGCTCCATAGCTGGGAGGCCTGTGCTCCTTCCTGCCTATTTTATTTTGATAGACCAAGACTCCCTGGAGTTTTACTAACATATTTATACACTATGTGGGTTATCCCAACAGCCACCAATAAATCTTATTATCTCTCCTCAACAAGTCTTGATAGCACTGAGTGATTGATGCACTAAAACTTGGTATAAACATGGAGATAAACATCCGCCATTCCTCTCCTTCCTTGTCTTTACAGCACCAGCAGTTTAGAAGTGACAACCCATTGCTTTACTTTTAGCCCAGCTGTTCTAAAACTGCGTGAATAACAACAGAGGCTATGCAGAAACACTGGTCTTTACTTCCAGGGGGAAAAAAATCTCCCACCACAGCCCCTCTTCTTAAAGAAAGTACATGGATAGTGCTCTTAAAATTGGGGATGATAGATGTCTAACAGCAGTACTCAATTTCTGGTTCCTGGAGACTGCTACACCAGATTAAGGCTACGTGAAGCTGTGGTGCCTTCCTTGGGAGGAAGGAGAGGATTTGCCCAACCAGAGTATTACATGCTCTGCACTTTTACCTACTGATCAGCAGGGCATGCAGAACACTGACTCAGAGATTCTGACAGAAACCTACTCGTCCCATGGACAGCTGCTGCTGCCTCAAAGAACTGGCATTGCAAATAGACACCAGTGGAGACATTTTAGAAAGGCTGCCCGTCGGGGTCAGCAACTTATGAACCCAATCCGGTGTCCCAATTCCATTCTTCCATTCAAGATGGATCAGCTCCCCAGCACACAGCTATGTGAAATACACAATCACTTTATCTGCTAGAACAGAAATTACCTGGTAGATAAAAAACCTGAAGGGTGTAATCAGAGCTATTGTTTCCAATCTGAATGCTTATGTGCATTTTCCCCTGCTACTGAGGTTCTCTTCAATAGTTTCTTAGACCCTGTCCAACCCTGGGCATGGGCAGAACAGAGCATCCCTTTCCACTCTGTAAACACTGCAACCCAGAGCTCATGCTCAGGAAAAGCTGCAAGCGTACACATACACATAATCCTTCAATGTTCTTTCTCAGTTGACTTTCTTTGTTACGTGACAAAAGACACTCATATATTAAAGTGAATTCAAAGCATAAGAGAACACAGTGATCTGTAAAGTCAAGTTTAAGAGACAGGTTATCTTTCTGATAACTCCTTTGTTATTAGTAATAAGAGGTGGTCAGAAAACCTATGGCTTTCTTTTGCAAGAAAACACGTCAGAAAAATAATTCTCTCTAAAAATGTTCAGTGAAATCTTTGGATTGAATTTTGATTTCATTTCAAGACTGAGTTTTGCTTTGACCTTGATTGTAAAAAGAAGGTTTATTTACGTTTCGATACAGCATTTAAAGCATAGGTGGAGACCAGAAAAGGGAATAGGGGTGACTACTTTTGCACTTTCTATCTCATATATTTACAGTAGAAAAACTAGAAAAGGGTAGGGGCCAAAATTAAGAAAGAATGACAGGGTTAGGATGATGCTGGTTTTTAACTGGAACCAGGAGTTTTAGTCATGTGAAGTGAAAAAAACCAGTTAAACACTATTTCCTTCATATAATTTGGCTAAAACATACAGTTCTGTCAAAACAAATACATTTTTGCAGTAGATGTTATCTTCACTTCCAAAGAGCATTAGCATTTGAAATATCTTATACTGAAGAAAAAAAAAATATTCCACCTTCTTTAAATCCCTAAAAATAATTAAAATAACAATTCATCAGTTCTGCATGGTTTAAAGGAAAGCAGATGTCCAGTATGCCACATTAGTTTATCACATGGGAAAATGAAACATGAAGCAAGTAGGAATTTATTGTGTAAGTATTATAACCACAAATTTGTCTCCCTTTTTACCTTGGTAGTAAGTTAATCTCCTCACCTTAGTATATTTAAGGAGCACACAGGAAGGCTAAGCATGGAAGTAGATTCGCTTCACCTGCCTGGCAATTTGGCCCCAGTCAGAGGTGCCTCAGAACAGCAGGCAATGGTGTTGCATCATGGTGAAATTCATCTCTGCTTTTCCTACTTTTTTAGGTATTTGCTGTATGCTAGAGCAATGGCCAGAAAAATGCCCCAGGACTGGGAGGGAACATCAGCTTCTTCCTCCACCACAGCAGAAACCAGTGACTGTTGGTGAGAGCCAGCAAAAGGCAGTGATACCCAGCCTATCCCTCAGCATCATCTGTAATAAAATAAAACCAGGCAATACAGAAACTCCAGAACCACTTATCTCAAAAACACCACATTAAAAATTCTCAACCTGAAGTGTTTATTTCTATTTAGATGTCTTTCAGTTTTGCTCAGTTCCTGCCACAAACTCTAGAGCAGCAGGGAGAAAGCACTTAAACTGTCAACCCTGATGTGCTGTGCCACACTCACACCTACGAGAGCCACGGGGTGCTCAGCTTGCTGCCAGCTTCAACAGAAACTAACAGGGCACCTGAGCTGGGTTTAAGGCACTGGTGGCTTAGGGGGCATTTCAGCAAGATCCACTGGGTTTGCTTTGGCATGTGAAGTAGGAGTTTGCCAAGTGCATCCTCTCCCGGAGTAGTAATCATCTATAGCATTAGCAGAGTTAAATACTTCACTATTCCAGCCCCACACAGATTTTAATCTATTAGTGGAAAAGGAGATGCCTCCATCCATGCTGTAGGAGCACACACACTCCCCTGCCTACAAATATATATAAAGCCCTTTCATTTTATGATCAGTATAATAGTTCTGTGATAGAGAAGGCTATAATATTTTATTAATGTTAAACTTGTTCACCTGGGAATCTATACAAATCACAGTAATTTTGTCTCACTAATGTTTGTTATCAATCTTCTCGTCTCAATAAAATGAGAGCAAAATATTGCAGAAGTCCCTATCACTGAATTTATTATTTTTATTTTCTTCTTCTATTTTTAATTTATTTTTCACCCTTCTCTCCCCCTCTTGTCTGGGCTTCTGTCCAAAGTCACAATGAGTTGAGAATAGGACGTTCAGAAAGTATTTTATAATTCTTTAATCACCTAACTTTGACATACTCTAGTCATTTGGGCTGGAGCATTTTGATATAAGCAGATCCCATGTAGCGACAGAATCAGGTCAGCAAGGCAATTAATCATCTCTGCATTTACACTCTCAGCAAAACAATACAAAAACAAAAGAATGGGTAGAGAAGATTGGAGGAGGGAGACCCAGCTCTGATGGGCAAATAATTGGCTTGGCTTTGCTTCTGCAGCCACAGAGGAAAGGTGCACAGCTCCCGTTTCTGAATCACTTTCGCAGAACCAGCCTCCAGGGACACACAACAGAACGCGGGAGGCTCAGTGTCCACTGGCATCCCAGCAGCAGGTTGCAGCAATTTTCTGTGCTTAGCTCTTCTTGCATTGGTAGGGGCCTAGTATTCTAAAACAAGGAGTTTGATACTTCAGCTTGTAAATACTGTGTAGTGCCTAAGGCTTGATAACTACAATCTTGTGCTTGTGTTTGAGCAAACTCTATGGGAGCAGTACCAGTACAGTCGAGCACGTGCTGTTTTATGCAGAGCGGCTGTATTCCCCCATCTGCTACCCCACACATGCCTCTCCACTTTCCCCTATATAGGAAACAAGTCATTTGTGGCTTCAAAATTCTTATTAATAGTGCCCCTCTAACTATCCTGTTGATCTGTGAGCTCAGAGAAGCACATACCAACAGATCCCACAAAAGCATGAGCAGGCCACCCAAAATGTCTTGCAACTGATCTTCAAATTAAATCCCAACAAAAGAAATACCATTCTCCCCCTTTCCACTCCAGCACCTTTGGGAAAGAGATCTTGTTACACCCAGGAGTAAACTAAGGCACAGAAGGGATAAGGGCATGGAAATATGAGAAGAAAGGAGAATAACTGATCTTTTTCCTGCTTGGCCACTCAGAGGAGGAACACCCCAGAGAGAGAATAAACTCAGCAGCACAAAGCTCGTGGTGAGACAGCTCTAGCTAGGTAGTTCTAAACAGAGTGTGAGCAAGTCACAGGGTGATTATCCCCCTCAACAGGTGGGTATTCAGGTGGGTATTTTAGCATGCTCAGTGCCTCTGGAGTATATAACCTAGAATAGACATTGAAATGGAAGGATGATAGGATATGAAGTTTGGGAGTCAGCTCTCATGATGCCTACCACACAACAGGTTTCCTCAGCCAAACACTTGCAGGGAAGAACTTCCCCCAGACATTATCCATCTCCTGTCCCCACATTACACATTCACACACTGCTTG
The DNA here is from genome assembly GCA_013390045.1 of Picathartes gymnocephalus. Lineage (NCBI taxonomy): Eukaryota > Metazoa > Chordata > Aves > Passeriformes > Picathartidae > Picathartes > Picathartes gymnocephalus. The sequence goes on along the minus strand of WEKY01021086.1, from coordinate 60,100 downwards.
ACAGGAATCCAAAAATTATCCTGGAGAAATCTCCCAGAAGCCAAATACGCCTAAGTTAACTCCTCATTTCAGTACTCCTGCTCTGACATTCAGTGGCCCAGTTATCCACACACATCACACATACACAGGGCTGGCCAAACTCAAATATTTGAAGACTTGGGGAAAACTCAGAAACCACTTTTCACTACTCCATGCAGCCATTCAGAAAGTTCAGTGAACACCCCAAACTCCTTCACTGCATTCCTCTCTTCCAGCCTCACTGATCAAGAACCAGTGCCATCACCGCCCTGGTACTGCCAATAATAAGTTCAATCAGTTAAGAATTACTTATATAGAGCCAGGATCAATAAAGCTATAGTGTGGCAAAGGCAGTTCAGGCAGGCTTTGCAGGGGCACAACTAGGAGTGATGGGCTGAAATTAAGCAGAAGGAAAATTCTGGCTGAATAGCAAGAGAAATTTGCTTTGCTAATGGGTCAATCAATTAGACCAAGCACACAGCTCTCAAAGGAAGCATGCAGGGAAACCTGTCACTAGGATCACTTAAAACTGAAGTGAAGGAGCTCCGGAGGTTGTCACTGCATAAGCAATTCTGCAATATGCATTTCAGCAGCACTGCAATTCCACGTAGTCCATGGGATCAAAGCTGAAACTGCCCATCTTACACCACCTCCCGAGGTCATAACAACCCTTTCACAGCTCTCTTCCTCCTTCTATTTAATCCTCCCATTCTCTCACAGAATGGCATTCATCTACCTAAGCCATTGAATTTTATGGTCTTAATTATCTGAAATCTAGCTGTCTTATCAGTTATCACTGATAAAGCAAGCTAGTGAAATAGGAATTTTTCTAGAAAGTACTGAGGTCTCTCCAACACCTATCCAGAGAGAAATAATTGTCCAATTCTTTGAAATCTAAACTTTTACTGAGTTAGCTGTTAGACCACAGCTTCTTAAAAACATCAATATGATTAGCTGCAATCATGTGAACGTGACATAAAATACCTCTGCTGGTTTACCAAGCAAAACAGAGGCTACAAAACAATAGGACTTTTTTTTCTACTGTGCAAATAACACAGAGTGAAAATTGAAAGCTTCTGTGGGCAGAAGAGCAAACAGATAAACAAGATCTTAATATAATTACACTGAGTATTAAGGAAACATTTTTCAACAGGCATCAGAAAGACTTTAAGTACTCTCCAACAAATACGGTAGGGCAAACAATTTAGAACCAGCAGTATGCCAGATCTTGGTCTATCAGTACAGGGCTACACGTTTCCCACAGCAGCACACATCAGACTTCTTTGACTTAGGAGAGCTAGGAGCTCAATAGGCTCTGCATGTGCAAACGACCTGAAACACGTGACAGAGGACACTACTCTGGTCAGGAGCCACAGTCACCAAACCATGTTTGTCCTGAAACTACTCCAGATCATGAACACTCTCCAACCCGAAGATGTGCCTTGAAGTCAGTTTTCTGCTAAAAACAGTAATTCCTCTGCTTTCTCTTCAAGTGATAGAGTTTTCCTTGTCCTATAAGGATCAAGAAGGTCAAATATCCCATTCTTCACCCAAATTTCTCAGACACACTGGCCCAGATTGACTCAAGGTGCTAGACATGCCTATCTCCTCAGCTGAAAATTGTTTCTTAGCTATTGCCCTTGTCCTATTGATGTGACAGAACCTGCCACAGCCAAGGTACCATTTCGACATTTGAATCTTTGTCTGCTTGCCCTCTTTTAAATAGTCCACTGCATTTCTTTAAGGTACATTTTGAAACAAGGCACAATCTCCCAAACACAGACTCCAGGCTGCTGTAAGTTAAAAGACAAGCAGATCATCTAGGCACATTCTCACCGCAAACTATAGCTGTAAATCAAAAAGGGAAGAGATTTTGCATGTTCAGACCTGTGAAGAAACCAGTATCTCTACTTCTCCAACAGATGGTGCTAATAATTTCTCTCTCAGATATTCATAAATAAAAAAAGGTGAGATTCTTCTGTGGCAATGCTGCAGTGAGAGCTGTGAAACAGGGCAGAGAAAGCAAAGCGGAGAGTCCCAGCAGGACCCTTAGGGACTCCCATAATAAAGATGAGAAATGAGAATTCTGGCTCACCCCAGCAGTGCTACTGATGTTTTCTAATCTCTTTTCTTTAAGTGTTGAGTTCCTGAAACCTTTCCTGAGTCTTTGCAGCACCCTTTTTCTTCATGTGAGTAAGGATGAAAAGTGTGAAACTGGTAACGGCTTTTGAGGAAAAGTGAACTGGCTTGTCAAGACAAAACAGTAGAAATCACAGCTTCCATCTTCTGTCACTCCTCTGGAATGAATACAACACCGAAGCCGTAGAAACAACAGTTGCTTAGCATTATGGTTATCAATCAACAGCATATTTTCACAAAGGACGGCTGATGTTAAAAACATTTTCCAAATTTCCCTGTTTGTTTTTCCCCCAAATGCATAAACAGAGATCTGCTTAAATATGTCTCAATATGTTAAAAATCTACATCCAGAGCTTGAGAACTGGGTAATTAAGAAAGAAATTCACTTCCATAATTGGTACCCAAAAAAAAAAGGCAAGACAACAGAATTTGCAAGTAGAATAAAATTACATTATTGAGAATACTTGCAATGCTAACAATTTCAGTTTCAAGAGCTCTTAGAAAGAGACTATCACCTTAGCTGTGTACAACCATCTTATTTTTGGTTTTAGCACACCAAAGCTGTTGCATTTGTCCTACAACTTCTCATCCTAGGCTCAGGCCATTACCCTATATCCTCTGCATAATTTGTCTCAACCTAGATTCCCAAGTGCCTGCCCTAAAACCTTGATATTCCTGCTGTATTTTCTCACTTATGGCTTTGTCAGCCAAAAGGACTATTTAGATGTTCCAGATGCCAAGCAGTGCTGAGGCAGATGATAAGAACAAAAGACAGGATCAAGTAATTTTTAAGCACTATATAGTTTACTTGGCTGCACCGGTTTATGCATTATGACTACAAAGTAATGGGAAACTCAGGCAGTCAGACACGGACGTGGTTTTAACAGCAGAGGTGCCATGGTCTGAAACGTAATGTTTTCTTCCAAGAAAGTGAGAGCAGGAATCAGGCAGAAAACATCCCTGTGGAACACAAAGCAAATGAAAACTGCAGTCAGCCAAGCACACCCTCTGCAGATGAAGCAGCGCTCACAGACAGCACCCAGTCTGGCCAAAGAGCCTCTCTGCAGAAAAGGGACAGCGAGGCAGCAAAAGATGAGACCAAAGTCACCCTTTGCCTGGCACTTCAGCAAGGAGCAGTCTTGAGATTCACAGACAGCAGGTCTTCACTGCTCCATATCAATGTGCTGAACACAAATACAGTGAGGGGGGAGAAAAGGAAGACCAGCAGACCCAGACAGGGTGTGTGCCTTGGTACATGTGGCACTCCTCGTAACACAGGAATTTGTATTTGAACAGCTCACCCTGTGAGCCCTGGGAAATCTTCTCCATGTAACTTTGGATCTTAACAGGGTATTTTAGCGTACCACAACCTCTGCAGAACCCAAGAACTGATGGATTCCATGAGAAGCAAGGAAAGGATTTTCATGTTCACCACTGATTCAAAAAACTGAATCAACACAAGGCACAGGGATTTTCTGCTAAGCATAGGAACTCTGCAGGAGAGCAGGTAACTGAGATTTCCTGAGCCCCAGCTTAGAACCACAAGCACATGAACTATCCTGTCTCGCTTCTGCCTACAATACAGCTTTCCCAAAAAGAAATACATACATACCTGAGTACGAAATCAGATGCAAATCCCTTGCTCCACAGAACTCTGAAATTAGCATGGGGAAAGAGAAGAATACTCTTGAGCTGCAAATGAACGGAAATCAAGCTAATGTACAGCATATATTGCTGATTCTCTCATGCTTGAGTTTAAGCTCTGAAATATTAACCACAGTCATTATGGAAGGCTCACTTTTGACAGTGTGTCTTATGGTTCATTTTCCAAGAGAAAATGGGTGCAATTTTGGCCAGTGTTAAAATTAATCTGCTTTTATCAGAGAAAGGAAACTAATCCCACTGTACTAGCTCTTTTGCACTCTGAGAGAGACTAACAGAGACAAAAAGATTTAAATAATCAAGCTTCTTTGGTGAACCTGGAATTCTGTAAATCTTCACCATCTAGGTTGAAAATAATTTCCTCTAAGAGTAAGACCAACCGTTTCACTCAGACAAGCACAATTCCTACAAGGCCAAGTACAGTGCTGACTCTGATCTGACTCAAACTGAGTGCCTACAAGACTTTTAATTTTTTCTTTGGGGAAGGTCAGTTCTCAGGAGCCAATAAAATTTGTGATATCCAGGAAGAACAAAGGCAGCAGTAACATCCTACTGTCCACTCAACAGTCCCCAGAGTCACAGGCAAGAAGCTCTATAAATTCTTTCACGCACACTGAGTTCACTCAAACTTCTCTCTAAGCTCTTAAATTCCTGCTCCAGCCCTGCTTAAGGAAGAGACAAAATTTCAACCCTTGCATGCCCCCAAGCCAGAAACCTGGGGAAAGAGAAGAAAGACAGGAGAGCCATAAGGAGGCAGAGTTCCCACATAAGTTCCTACCCCTTTAGAGCAGCATTCTAACTCACGCTGGCTTCAGAAACCACGCAGATCCCTCTCATTCCTGTCTTCTTTAGCTTCTTTTTGCATTCAGGAAGTATTTTTCAGTTCTGCTGCTGAACTTTAATCACTCACTCTCTAGGTTTGAGTTCTCTATAGATTGTTTCTATTGACAGCAAACCCTAAGAGAATTATTATTTTTTATTGGTATTATTATTTCCCAGTAGTGCACACATAACAATAGCTCTCTAGATACAGCAAATAGATATGAGGAAATGAATGGAACCGTAACTGCCTCATGTCTTTCATTTAAGACACTCTGGTATTAGTCTTTTTTCTCAGAAACAAATTTAACAAGAATTTAGGAGCTGTGTGTTGGGGCTGAAATAAATTAGGTGAATAGCAGGAGAGGGAAGCCTACTATGACTTCAAAATACAATCAACACAATGATGGGACTTCATGGAATAAGAAAACTAAGCCTGAATTCAATACAAATGGCTCCATTGCTATCAAAGGTTCTGTACAAGCTCTAATGATAATTCAATTGCATTGTTCACTGGGGAGAAGGTAGATGAATATCAATTAATGTTTTATAATTAGCAAAAATATTTCATCCTGGCTACGATTTAGCTTCTGTGTGAGGGAACAGGAGTGGTGTCCAAAGTAGGTTGCAGGTAGCTGTGGCTATGAGGACAGACCCATGCTTTGCTTAAGCACACACCACAGGAAACACTGTTCAGGGACAATGGATATCATCAACTGGAAAATTCTCGTCAAGATTTCTACATTGTTCCCCTCACGTTTCCCCTTTACATAATGGATGGGAATGCTGGAACATTTCATTTCTGATAAGGCTGGGCTGAGAATAAGCACTTCTCCCACATACCTCAAAATATTGTTTTTCAATTCCAAAGTGAACACTTCCAATTTATTTAGAAAGTTAGGGGGATGCTGAAGTGGATTAAAAGGCAGGACAAGTTCCAAGCCCCATCTTGAACAAGGCAGTGCCTAACCTGAGGAGAATCACAAGGAAAGCCTGGCATCTCAGTGGAAATGCAGCTGAAGACACCATCCCATGACACTGCTGTGCCTTAACCTTGCTGGAGTGACAGCTACACCACCTTCACCTTCTGGGAGGGCGCTGTCTGGCATTTCCTTACACATATGCTGTGCTGTGGCACCAACAGGAGCAGTGCTGGTGCAGCAGGGGGGACAGGGGCAGTTGGGATGCTCTCCCATCATTCACCAGCACAGGTGGCCTTCCTCACTTCCTGCACTGCAGACACCCCAGGGACTGGATTTACACTCATAACCAGAGCAAGTCAAACACGTCCTCGGTGAAATTGCCAAAAAGAGTGGCAGATCTAAGCGCACATTTCTTTTCACATCTCACGACAAATCACGTAGAAAATTCAAAAACCCTTTTGACCTCAAGGCATATATTTGAAAGTCTTCTAAGCAGAACTATGAACAGTAGTACAAGTTCTCCTCTCCAGAAGGAACTACGTGCTATGAAGACAGAAGGGCTCCTGCCAAAATACCGGCTAGAAAGAAGGTACTTGTGGGTTAATGTGGGTGTTGGCAGAACTTCACAAGAAGCAAGCCAAGCTGTGTTTCACTTTCACAAGTTAAAGAAGTTGGAATCAACGGGGGAAAGGAGGGGGAGGAACATTAAAAAAAAAAAAAAAAAAAAAAATTGGAAAATCGACANAAAAAAAATCAATTGGAATGGAGGAAATCACCTCTGAAAGAAGCCAAGAGTCAGCCACTGATAAGTGCTGTTGTAATTCTTGGTCACCCCAGAGACTCCCAGCCCCCTTGAGATAATAACTGCAGGATATGAGATGCTAGAAGCTGCCTCTATGCCTTTTTGTAACACATCAACCCATTTAAAACCATCCCTTTGCCACCAGCTGCCAACACCAGCTTAAAAAAAAAAAAAAAAAAGCAATACCATAGCGCAAGCTTCTGGAGGCAGACATGCAAAAACTTCAGCTAAAAAATCTAAGGATTTTAAGGGAAGCATCTCACACTAGAACAATCTAAAGAGGCAGCAAACATTAGCCCATCTGTGGGAACTTACCCACATGAGGGCTCCTCATCCTGAAGTAGAAAAGACACTTTAAATGCATAAGCTAAGGTAAGGTAAACACAAGTACTTCAGGTAGCCTTCTGCAACCCAAGAGTATGTATAACATTGCTCCTCCTTAGCTCAACAGTGACAGCCCACTGCACCTCTGAGTCTCAAATCCAAGCCAGGCTGAAACCATTCTGCTGGGATTGCACTGTCAGCCACAGGAGAGCTCTTTCCAAGCCTCCACACTCAAAAGGAAAAAATTCATCACTGGATTTCCACACTCTGCACAGGGTGATCCTTTATCCATATTAAGTTTTATCACAAGATACAGGAGGGCCTAAAGGCTTTTGGTTTTGCTTACATCATCCTTCTGAGAACAAAAGCTGCATCTACAGACTTTTGTTGTCCTCAAGTATTTCACTTCTTTCTGAGCCCAGACAGCATCTCTCCTGCTGTAAGAGCTTGTATCTCTACAAGTGGCAAGGCAATTCCCTGCCAAATTCAAGAAGGTAAACAAAATACATCTTTTCTGGCAAAATGTCTCCACACCAATTTGTGTAATTGCCCACGTCTCTGAAGAGGGCCTTGTTCATGTATTACAGGTCTGACTCTAAGCATTGAAATGCAATTAAACCAGATGCATCAGACTCAACTGACTGGCTGGTTCATGTCAAACCTCCACAGGTGGTGGCTAAGAAAGATGATTCTCATTCAGAGATGTTAAGAACAAATAGTACAGTGTATATGGGGAAAGTCACAGCATGGGAAACTAAAGGTAAATTCTTTCACCTATGCCTCACCCTCCAGCAACATCTCTGCCCATTGAGTATGAAATTTTGGCTAACAATGTTAATATCTACCAGTGTGTTACCTTATCACCTCCTCCAAGCTGTTTTACCAGGACATATTCAGGCTTTTTTACTTTTATCTTGGCTCTTATCCTCTTTCTGTATCTTTTGTTACCAGCCAGTGCTTCTACATCACTTAAGTCCAAAATCCCCAACAGAAAAAAACCACATTCCTTCTCAAAGAGCTCATGCTTTTCTCTTTCCATGAAATCAAACCAGCTATCTGCATCTAAAATAGTGTAACGTTCTTTTCCCTCTAGAGCTAAAACCACTGTAAAAACCTAGTATTCTGATTGTATTACTCCAATGCACAAGCTTTGCCTTCTCTTTAATTTTCCCCTGCCTGCTCTTTCATTTCCCAAGGCCATATCCCACAAACTTAGCTTTCTAACACCATCACATCATTCTGCTCCACCAGCAACTTCCATTTGCTGCCCCATCCCTGTATTTTCCAAGCAACATCTCAGCACACAACTTTCCAGCCTTATCCTCCCCAAGTTTTGCTAAGTCTTCTCTCATTCTCAACTTCACATTACCCCACAACAGAAAGGTTTCCTACCTGGTTAGAACACATTTCTACCCCAGCACTGTTCTTCAGTGGAAGAAAACATTTCAGATGACAGTGAGTTTTCCTTCAGTTGAGATAACCCAACATCAGCTTTCCAAAGCTTACCAACAACCATGGCACAGCTTCTCTACTAGAAAATGCTCTTCCTTAACAGCCTACTTAGAGGTTCACAAACTTCTACAAAACACCCTCAACTTTCTACGCTTACCCCTCATAGCTCTTAATAGTTAATCACTCCGTCCACCTGCAAAGACAGGAAATTGCACACAGATGGGTCCCTTTCAAGGGCCTGTTTACTCCCTGAGATCTTCCCTCATCTTCCTTCAAATCGCCTTCTTCTGCTTCTCCCCATACCCTAAAATCAATCCTCATCTTACGTGTTTGTGCCCATCTGTATCTTCTTTATCTCCTTTCTAAAGTTAATTATCTAAATCTAAACAAAAAACTTTTCCAGGCTGAATGGAGTGATCACATAATCAATGGCTCTGTAAAACCCATGTTTCTGCTGCTCCTTATCACCTGTTCACACACTTAAAGCAGCAGCAAATATGCACCCTGAGTGAGGCCACTGCAGTCGAGTTACCGGGCTGCTACATCAAGCGCTGCAGAGCGCTCCTTGGAACACTCCTTTCTGCACCGAGGCAGCGGCAGCTCCCAGACCCCGGCTACCTGAGACAGTTCTTTAAACCAGGAATCAAATATTTGTCTTTAAAGCATTTCAGTGCTTGAAAAAGAAACATCGTACAGCGCTTGCAATTAACAGGGAGGAGACATTTCCTTGTTCCACACTAAAACGCTGTCAGCGATTAACACCTTCAGGAGGCTCCTGCTTGAGTGGAAATTGCATACCTTGGGATCTCGGCTGTCAATCTGCTCAGCAGGGGAAGGGGTCAGAATGGTGAAACACAGCTATTTGGGCTTTCAAAAATGTTTCTCTTGCAATTCATTCTCCCCTTGAGTTTCTGTCTAGTTAACAAATGGTGAAGCTGCCCCACGTCTGATTCTCCACAGAGCTATCCTCAGTAAAAGCTAAGACTGTTTCAGGAAAAAAAAACGGTATTTGATATTCAAGTTCTCTTCACCATAACTTTATAGCAGCCAACGAAGATCATCTTATGGCAAAATATTGCCAAGATTAATTTTAAAACCACCTTCCTAGCTACATTCTCCATCTGAATGTGTCAGAAGCCAGCATTTCTGTTCTGAGGAATTCAGACAGGCTAATGCTTAGTTTCAGTCCCAAGAGGGAAACGCAAGATCAGTAAATTTCCCATGAGTATCAGTAAACATTTTTCATCTGATAGTCAATAACACCAAAGCATGTCCTTTCTACAATGTCAGAACATTAAATATTCATTTCAAACATATAGAGAGATGTGGTTCAGGGATTATCAGTGATAAAATCCCCATAAATGGTTCAGAAAGGAAAACCTTTCAGCCTTTGAGACTACCCTCTGACTTGCCTCCCTGCAGCACCTTCAGAGCCCAAAGAACTTCAGCAAAAATCCTTTGGTGATGCCCTCCATGCAAGTGAGGAGACTCAGCAAAGAGACAGACAGAAACCAAATCTCTACAGGACAGAAAAATGCAGCTTTCAATACACAGGGCCCATTACCAGAAGCGAGGGTCAAAGAGGACAAAGGAACAAGGAACTTATACACTTGTTCTTACAGATTTGGTATAGAAGATGTGTCCACTATGATGTCATTATCTTGGTGCCAAAGCAAGTCAATTGGCAAGGCTTCTCACTACAGCTTTTGACACCATCAGAATGCAGACAATTTTGGTTGATATTTTAGTGTAGAAAATGTCACTGAAAATGACATACCTCCAAGAAATTTTCTGATTTTGACTAACCGTATTTTCTAACAGAAAATTCTTCTGACAACTTTTTTCCCCTAACAACTTTCTTTCCCCAAGTGGCTCTAATATTAGCATTTAATGACTTGTGTGTCTCAGTGGTGTTTTCAATTTTCTGACGTCATCTGTCCTGTGTAAACTCAACACAGAGGGCGAATATTTAAAACTATGTGTCATCTATCTTCTTCTGTCCTTATTGCGCTACTGCATTCATTCCCCATCCTTCATTATACCATGTATTGCTACAATGAAATATTTTCATCTCCTAGCAGCTGCTACTGCATAATGTATTTCTGGATCATCTGAGTAGCTTGTTAGGAGGAAAATTTACTAATGAGTTAAAATTTAATTTGTCTTGTGTCATCCCAGTTCAGACATCAACCACACAATGCCATATATTTAAGCAGAAGCCCAAAATTACAGACATCTTTTCTCTTCTCTGAACTCTCTCCAGCAACAATCTCCGCATATGTCCTTATTTAAACAAAATGATCTCTATATAAAGGATTAAGTACAGGTTTCCTGAGTAACATTTTATAATGAGATGCTGATTCTTTTGTACAATATTCTCTTCTCATAAAATTTCTCAAAGTACTTCTTTCCCCTACTTGCTCATAAAGGTTTGTTTCTCACCAAAATTCACCTTGCCAAATGCAAGATTTCTCAGAAATTACTCCTTCTGCCTGGCCTTTCAATACCTCAGTGTCAGAAAGGAACAGAGATGGATTCTTCTTCTGCTTGCCTCAAAGCGGTTCTTGGCTTAGATGAATACTGATTTATGTGAGTGGAAAAGACACAGACTCCACATTTCTCCTCAACTACTTCATCCTGAGAGGGTGCCAGATGCAATGGAGATAGGAGATATGGGAAGGATAGAGCAAGGCAGGCAATGAAATTTTCTTCTCTTTGTGTGTGCATTTCTCTTTCAGTCTGACAGGAACACTGGTGATCTCTTAACTCTTTTTGGAAGGACCTTTGGAAAGTAGTTTGGGGTTTGTTTTCTTATTTCACTTTAAAGCCATCCCTCAGATGCCTCACTGATAAGCCTGCCTTAAAAACTTACATAGCACTGAAGAAAGTTGGTGCTGCTGTAAGTCAGGACAGACACTGACAGCAATTTAAAAAGCACATGCACAGCCATCAAAGCACAGGCAGATAATCCAGAGCACAAACATTTCCTGGAAATACTTGTTACACTTAACATCACCTTAAAAATTCTAGGAAACATCAGAATCTCTTTGGTTAACCCTGCTTTAAGAGAAATGTGATGTTCGCTTGCACCAAAGCACTATTTCACCTCCACTATTTGCCGTGGTGAAAACACAGGTGTAACAAAACTGCCAAGACAGAGCTGCCTCCCGAGGAGGGCAGGAAGGGACCAGCACCCGAACAGGACAGGACAGCAGCACAAAGCAGTTCTACTTGGGATAAAACTAAAAGGAGAGATTGAGAAGCAAGTGAGAAGCACCAGAAACATTCCTGTTCTCCCTCTGAATCCATGCACAGATCAGACAAACCATCAGTATGGATTTCATTTGCTCCACTGGATATTGTGTGAATCTGTACCTTGTGTACAAACTTTTACGCTGTAATGACAGCCTGCATCCTTGTGCCTGTACTGGCCTTGTCCAGCGGGCAGGGAGGAAGGGATATGGCAGGTGGGCATAGCAGGACCGCCACCTTCATGCTGAAGCCTCCAGGTGTTCCCCTGTGTGAAGAGTTATTCCTGCTGGCCATGCAGCCCCCCGCTGCCAGCACCTGCAGGATCCCGTTTAATTGCTGCCCCAAGCTGCCAGAGGAGCTCATGTCTGACAGCATCAGTGAGGCTGCCCTGGCTCGTGGTGACCTGTTCATCATGCCAGTTATTAGGGTTATGTTCACCCTTCGTTAATACACAAACACTCGCCTTCCCCAGCCCTTCTGCACTGAGGGAAAGCATCAGCACTCACACACCTACACACAGGTGTGTGCAGCTCTTTCCCCGTGTGTTTACTGTTTATCCCTTCTTTTTTTCAGGAATCACACTCAGAATGTGTTGCTGTCTGAGCTGTCACTGCCTGTCACATTACAATGACGATGGCAGCTTTCAGGAGCCAGTTCAGGCTGTTTAATCATCGCTTCCCTCCAGGCTGTCCATCACAGCGTGGTCGCCAGGCAACGGCACCAACAGACAGCGCTGTGGGTGGCTGATGAAGAGGAGGAGGAGGAGGATGCAGCACACATTTGCAGGGAGGAAGAACTCACGTTCCCATGGGAGAGGGAGGTATGGGAGCTGCTGAGTCTCTCTCTATCTGATGGGATTCCAGCCTCATGAAAGTAACACGGATTTCAGCGATTGCTGAACCCAGTGTTTGGTGGAGGGAGAACTAAAGATGCCAGGAGCCAGGTGTGTGGCACAGGAGCACAGAGCTGGGTTTCCGTTCCTCAGCCCTCGGAGGTGTCTTTGGTCCAACTCCCTCCATCACAGGTGGGATGGCAGGGCCTTGCCATCATGCCCTGGCACAGCCACGGGCACAGACTGGCGCATCAGACAGATGGAATCAACCACATTTATTCCTTTAACAACTTTAAAATTAGTTGTTTTGGAGTGGATGACAAGTTTCTGGAGAAAAAAGAAACATCACATGTAATCTCGAAGTTGAAAATAAAATGGAAGGCAACACCAAACTGGAAGCTTTTCATCCAAAGATGAGCTGGAGAATATTTTCATTTATTTTTGTTTCATTTTCTTTTTTCAAGGATACACAATTAAACAGACGTTTGTTATTGAAACAAACACGCGAATCTGCATGAAAGTATCCTTCAGTTACAATAGCTTAAATAATTACTAGTAAACTTCATCACCTCATCTGTAGTGACACAAGGTCACTGGATCCAGCTTAAGTCCAGGTCTATGTAGGCCAGATCTATATTCTTCTCATCTCTAGCCCAGGTTCTGTCATTCTTAACATATTGAGGAGTGTGGGGAAACATGAACACAAATGAAGTGGAGAAAGTGTAGCGCAATCCCTCCCCATGGTTCAATCCTCAGACAGAGTGACATCTCAGGGAATAATCACTTCTTTAACATGGTGGCATTTCACCATGGACCTGTGCATTTTGAAATTAAGTTTAATGTAGCTCCTGTTTTGTTGGTGTGTCTCTTACTAAGCTGTTTAGCCTGTCCTATAAAAAAAAGTCTATTCTAAAGTTTCAATCAAAGTAAGATCTCAGTTATTTGCTGATAACCATTTCCAAAATTTGATTAGGATTCCAATTATGATTAATTTAAAGATTTTGTTTTTCATCCACAAGAATTTAATTTTCTTCTTGGAAAACTGAAGTGAAAGCAATGGAAAGCAAACTCATTTTCCGTATCATGTTCTTTGCCATATAGAGCTTGATTTTCAGCATAAGTATTATTTTTACACCAGAAAAAAACATATTTACACTTACCTATAAGTAAATACTTAATAAGGTCCTCAAATATTCATTTGAATATTCAGTGGAATTCACTTTTCCTATATTTGTTTTCAGAGAATATTCAGTGAAAGGTACTGGCACCATTTTTGGCCAAGGCAGGGCACATTAAGCTATTTCTAGAGATTTAAACTGACCCAGAGACACACAAGAAAGGGAGCACAAGACCTCTTTCATCTACTGAAATTATACTTTGCAGTTAAAAGAAAAAATTTCCAGGCAAAGTCCAAATGATTAAAGAGCATCCATTTCCACATTAGTGAGGAATTTCTCACTGCTTTCTGAACCAGGAACTCTATGATTACTTCACCCTCCCCGCCTGCCCCCCCATAAAAAAAGTGCACCTGAGAAATTCACATATTGAGCAGGGACAATTTATAGAGATAAAAACATGCCTGCATTTGTTATATAAAATATTTCCTTTCCATTATTTTCTCCATCTAAAATTTAGTGGGGGAGGTGAGAATGGGGGGGAAAAAAGAACATTTGAGAAAAGACATGGGACCTCTCTGTTGGGTTATCTAAATAGCCTCAGATTTTCTAAGGAGCTTTTCCCTTCCCCCTGAAGATGTGCATCAAAATTACCTTCACGAGCTCATGGCCCTGCTGTCCTCACACGATCACCAGCAAAGGTGATCCCAAACCTCGTACAATCAGGGTGTGAACACTGACCCTGCGCTGGGAACTGCTGGTGCAAGTGAGCAAGAGCTTCCCATTTGTAGGTAAACAGTTTCCACCCCGGACAAGACGAAGGGTTATCTCTGAGTTTTCCCAACAGGAAAAAAGAAATCACAAGGTCTGTGACTCCCTTGACCTTGCTGCCCCTGCAGAAGCAGTTCTGCCCCAAACAGCACGGGGAGAGCACACTGGAGGCCCTGTCCCAGCATGGGCTGCTCCTCTTGGGGATGCCTGGCACTGACATCCCCCCACAGCTGCTGAAAGAGGCACAATTTCCCTCTTTCTTCCCCCACACTATCTAAATTTCCACCTCTTTCCTCAACCTCCTGCTCCCCACTCGTCCCACGTCGGGGGCACCTCAGCAGAGCTGCCCTGAGCAGGTCCCTGGCGTGGCAGCTCCAGCAGCCACAAGAGAACATCACTCCCCCATTGAGGGACACGATGGGAGGTTAAATTAAGTTCTTAGAGACCCTCTAAAAGGAAGGAATTACATTTTAGGACATATCCTAAAATATCCTGTTCCTTCTGAAAGTACTTTTCTTTTATGTTCCCCAAGGAGAGAAAGTACAGTACTAAGTAAAAGTGTTATTGTGTTACCAGCACTGAGAATTAGGGATTAAGGGCTCTTACATTAACTGTTGTTTGATTTAAAATACAGCCAAAAAAAATTCCAAGTGGCACAAAAATCATTTTACTGCATCAACATTTATATGCATTTAAAATTCAAAAATAATTACTTTATCACCCAGTGCTGCCATTTGAATTGGAATCAAGGTCCATTTTCATTTAACACAGAAATGTCAATTAGAGCTGTGGGAATCATTGATTTTTTGGTTTGCTGGCCAGGTATAAAAAAATAATTGAGGGGGAAAAAAAGCTCCTTGTGTCAGTCTTAATTTTTTTTCCTCCTTGGAAACGTAAACCTGAGTGCAGCTTTGCATCTGGATGAACAGGATCCACTACATACAGCTTTTAAGATAACAGCAGTTACCTAAATATAGGCAAATGCAGTTTGAGATGCTCTGCAATTCCCATACCTGGACATCAGGTAGGACACAGTTCCCACAGGCTGCCCTTACCCTGTGAAAAAGCAGCCAGGGGTAATGCCATCTCAGGTGTCACTGTGCCAGGTGCCTCTGTCCAGCACACTGAATCGAGGTTTTTGTATCATTGGATCATTTTTAAATAAAGAATATAAGAATTGTAAATACATTCCAAAAATGCTGCCTTCATTCAAAACAAAAAAAAATGTTACATTTAAACTTTCACAATTTGGGCTTGTTGAGGGCTATTTCTCAGGAGCCTTGGAATCAAAGAAAAATCAATGTGAACCTACGAAATGCTCTGGCCAAGCTACAATAGCATTTTCCAGAAAAAGAGGTCTTTAGCGGGGCAGTTTCATTGGCCTCACTGGAGCTCTGCACAGCGAGAGGGCTGTATTCACTCTGATGGAATATGAAAGGCCCAGAGGGTGTGAGATTGTCCAAGGCCAATGCTGACCTTGCAGCCCTTCATATGTAAAGCTGTGTCACACACAACTGCATGGGTCAGAGTGGTCTCTAACACCTCCAGAATGAATTAAGGACTTCTGACCTCCTTGCTTCCCCCTCTGGACTGACTTGGCCATGATCGCCAGGTTAGGGAAATACAAACGTCTTATCTGAAGCCAGGAGGAAAGGGAGAAACCCATTTTCTATTATAAAGTACTGTATTAAGAAGATTGAAAGCTATAACCCGATTGCTTTACACAGTTTATAGCCCCTCGATATTGCATGAATGCCAGTTGCAACTGTCAGAGCTCTTCCATTATTCTCCTTAATCTCCCCTTGTGATGGGATTTGCATATCCCACCTGTCAGTGGCAGAAGCTCCTCACCGTCTCCCAAACTCTTTCACAGAGACCAGCATCACACAATGACAAGCCTTTCTTCTTGTCCTCACAGATCCTCTTTCACTTGCTGCCTTCTCTCTCTCTCAGAAGGCAGCAACGGCTCTTCTTATTAACAATTTCCCATGTATCCTATTTCATATTCTGTATATGAAAAGCCTGTGTTTTATCCAGTGACGAAATATATCTAGAGACGGACTGCAACACAGAAGAAAGAAATACTATGGCTGTTGACTCATTTTTTTGAAAAGTAAGACACATACACAAGAAACTAAATACCAAAAAAACCTCAAGACCTCTGGTTAAAGGAATAAAGTCCTACTCAGTTACAGGAAATTTAGAGGAAGTTTCATATCTAGAATGGATATCAAGTATTTTATGATCCAACAGTACTAAATATAATCAGTAAGACAAATATTTGAAACAGGGGACTTTTAGCAGTATTTTAATTTCATTTGATCTTTTTTTTTTCTGGTTTTAATTCCCATTTTTGTTTCCTCACTTTTTATTCAGCCCTTCCAAAATATATTCGCAGTAACTCTAGCAAGAGATTAGCCTGAAACAGTCTCAGCATCCAATGCATTATACTCTTAATACTATTATATATTCTTGTAATGTGTACATAATACAGACTCCATCTCACTGAAGTGTATTAATGCCAGCATCCTCCCTGCATGAATCTTTTTTGGGAGCTGTTTTCAGCACCCTAGCAATCGGTCTCAATACGAAGAAACTGACACTGGGGTCATTCCTCATGGTGGGTCTCACTGAGCATCTGGCTCTGGGCTCTACATCCATATTCATTACCTTAAAATTCTTCCTCTGTAATGATTCAATTGCCATGGGAGGAAGTAAGAGGTGGGCTATCACAGCATCATACAACACAATGATGGTCGCTCATGGGATGATGTTGGCACATTCTTCACTCATCCCTGATAGTTTTACTTTGGAGCCAAAGCTCTGCCAGCAAGGGAGAGACAGAGGCTATCAACTATATCCTCTTCCATGAACACAGCACATGAGCAAAGTCATCAAGTCACAAGATGTGAAAAAAAACATTTTGATTATGGTCCCCCATTCTGGACTGAACAGAAGAACACTGGCAGTTTAAGGTAGTTTTCCCATGCCTTTATTTCCTCACTTATGAAAAAGGAATACATTTGTTATCATCTTCATTCATCAAAAGCAAAAATCAGATTCAAATTCGAGTTCTTGAGAACTTGACTCCTAGAAATTCACTCTCCACAACCTACCATACAAGCAGATACAGAAAGAACAGTGTTTGCTAGATTTAGCAAACCAGAGGCTGAAAGGGAATATCATCCCTGCCTATAAAATTATTCCAGGGGATGTAAGTGCCAGGGAGGGAAAATAACTTCAATTAAAAGGAACACATGCAAATGAAAAAAAATTAATCTAAATTGCCCAATGGCAACATTAGAACAGAAATCAGAGAGAAGTTTCCAACAGTCAGGAGAAAAAGGCTTGGAACAGCTACCCAAAAAGGAAGAAGGCAATAGAAGGCTGAAAGGGTTGATAGATCCCCAGCTGTTTGTACACGTTTGTAGTTCAATCAGTCACAGCTGTAGGATGCAGTACTAAGTGCCATTCTTGAAGCTCCTCATTTACAAAGTAAGTCTGAACACTTCAGTTGAAAATCCAACAACAGTTTATACACAATTACTTCGTCCAGGACAAATACAGTGCATTGGACATATCAGGTGCATCATTATTCCGCCTTACCTGTGCCCAGTTTGTCCTGTCAGTAACATTAAGTAACATCTTGCAAGCAATACCTAAAGCAGAGTCTCATCTTGCCTAAAAGCTGTCCCCTGAGAGACCTAGCTCTTCCCCTGCTGCCTGGTGTAATCAGCTGACAAGAGCAATGATGACCTTGCAGGCTTCATCCTGCACTGGACTCTTCAGCTCTATCGATCTTCCACTGTGGATGGAACGTAAAACCTGTCTGGCCATGGCTGTTCTGCATCTACTCCCAGCTCCACCTCTGTATCTCCATCAGTCTGCTGAGGATCTGCTGCTGTGGAGGACCTACGAGAAGCTCAGCTTTGTCCTTCCAACCATGTAAATCACAGAAGCTTGAACCAGCTGTTTAAAGGTATCATGCTCACGTCAGAGCCAATCCCCAGGTAAGGAGCCAAGTACATGCTCAAATTCTCTGCCACACACTTTGAGATACACACCAAGGTCCAGCCCAGGAGAGCATTTTGTCCAGTGCAAGGCAACAGTAAACTGTCATTTTAATAAAGGAGTTGAAAACCATGCTGCTTTCCTTCACAGCACCACATTATAGCACCAGCTGTAGTATCCAGGCACTCGCTCAAACTCCCTTACCTTTTGACCTCCTCCAATTTTTTTGCTCTTTCTCCAGAATACATTCAAATGAACAAATGAGGGCACTGATCTTGCTCCAAGACAGCTTAGGAAAGAAGCAGTCTTCATTTTTTGTAAGCTCCGAAAAGCATCTCTATCCCAAAAGCTCATAATGGACATCACCTAGAGACTTGCTTCTCTCCATTAAAACCAGGACTCTCTTTTAGCTCCACACATAGATCTCTGCTAGCTGTTTTCCCCTAGTCTAGAGCGTGGCATTAAGGTAGTTATAGGGACTCCAAATGTACAGTGTCAGGATACACTGCATCAGCAACACGTTTGATATCTCCATGAGCTAGGAAACCTGCCAACTTCCACACTGATGATGACACTTTTCAGTGGTGCAGGAGATCTCACTTGTGGACCTTGTAGCAGAGATTTGTAAAAGATTTCAGCTCACATGAACTTTTACTCCAGTTTTATAGAGGCCAGTGGGAAGATGCTCAGGATGTATCAATGCAGGTAAGTATTACCAGGAGCCATTTACAGATTCAATAGTCTAGGCTCTTATTATATTGTCAGAACTACTTCAGGAAGGGTGCTGGCTTGGGCCAGTTAACACCTTCTTGGATCATGCCAGACAGTCTGGCACTCAGTGCAACCAAAGACCCTTTTCAGCACCCACTTTTGCTGCAGCCACTCTTCTCTGTCTTGCAGACTGAAGGAGCTCAGGATTGTGGAGATGCAGGAGAGCTTTGTGTGGCCTCACTCACCTCCACTGGAGCCAGAGAAAGCCTGAGGCCCACCTGTATTTTAACGTAACACTGGATACACTCCTGATTTCAGCCTCATCAGTCATTTGACAAGCCAGTCTCCCTACACCTAGGCTCTCTGGGGAACTCCTGCTGACCCCATCAGTGAAACAAGGTACACAGCAGGGATTAGAGAATATGTGAACTGTGTCCCTACAGATGAGCAGAGCATGCTCCAAGTGTCTGGATGTGAATGTGGATCTGGAAAGCAAGCTGTCCAGGGAGTACCTAAAATCACTGATGAGCTAAAATAAGCACTGATCTAAAACAACTTGATGGAGTTGTACCTGGACAACTTGTACCGTTATTTGTTATTCTTACTGTACCTGTGGCTTAGCATAACAGCGAATTCAGAGCAAAATGCCATCAGTTCAGTGGTGCACACACTCAATATAAAATCACAGCCAAGTCTGAGAGAAGCTGCAAATACCCAGAACAATCCCGTACAGAAATCAGGAGTTGCTGCAGGAGTTCTTTCTCCTCCACAACCGTACTGCAGTTATATCCACACCACGACCAAAATAAGGATACAGGGAACCACAATGAGGCTAACAGGATAAGGTACATTTCAATAGAAAAACTCAGTGGTGACAATGCTTTAATTTTCCAGTTTTTCCATCTAACAAGATTTCAAATATTTTGAGCTTTATTTTTGATTTTTCCTGTTTTCACACGGATACTGGAAACTATGATCTTCTTCACACTGCCCTTCTGCCTGGGCAAAAGGCAAAAGTTGTTTGACAGCAGCACTTCCAGAGCACATAAGAATGAAAATGAGAAGAGGTGTGTTGCATCCCACAGCATGGAAACCTCAGCAGGAAGCCAGCAGCTGCTGCTGTTGGAGTGCAGGCAGGGCACTGGGGTTACACAGCATCCTCACAAGCAGCACACTGGGATCCTCTGCAACCCCATGCAGGCAGAACCACGTGTGCTGTACCCTACAGGAAGCGTTTCACCCCAAACCCATCCCACTTCCAACTCCATCACAGATGGGTACCCAAAACCTCCACACAGAGACAATGGGTCTGTGCCAGTCTGGGCTTCCTCCTGAACACACACCATTGCTAAAGCTGAGCCTGGACAAGCCTGTTGTGCATCCAAGTCCTGCTGGGGCCCAGCTTCAGTGAGTGTTGTGAGGGGGCTGCAAGCACGGCATGAAACAGAACAGCACTGCCAGAGCCCCTGCAGCGAAGCAGGGAGCATAAAATATCCCTGTACACAATGCAACCTGCAGCTCTTCGGGAAGGACAGTCCAAAATTATTCCCCACAGCTCCCTGAAAACATTTGTACACCAACACTCTCAGAAGGTAAATCAGTCCCTGACAACAGCAGCCCACACTACCACAGTGGGTAGCAGTACACACACAAATATACGTGTACCTAAACACATATATAAAAATAGATGTGTCTTGAAAAATGTACAGGTGAAACATAATTGCAGTGATAGACCAGAGAAACTGCTGCCTGCTGGATGACTTTTTATATCAGAAGCTTTTTTCTTAGCAAATGGGTCACTTGAAACCAGTGTCAGCCTCAATTCAATTTGTATGAACAGACCTGAGTTCCTACAAGGCAGCTTCTGTTCACACAACTATTTAAGAATAGTCTAGCTGAGTTGTGAAGAAAGGGAAAAGTACTTCAAAATTGAAATGACAACTATTCCCCTGTCAATTAATTGATTAAAAACTTCCTGATGAGACAATAAAACCATGTCCCAGTTAACTAGGGCCGAAACCCACAGTGAGGTCCTTACAACATCCGCTCCAATTCTAAATTGAGTAGCTCCGTGCAATCTATACCAAAAGGAATTCATAATGACTAGACTATAATTTCAAAATGTTAGTCTCCTAGTACTAAAAGCTGAGAGGGAGGCCAAAGATTTCTGCCAAGAAGCCAGAAATCTTCTGGCACCACAGTTGCAGACACCCTAGAGGAGAGCCTGAGTCCCTGTTTCTCCTGGAAACTTGTATGGGCAACAGTCACGTAGTGGTGGCATCCCTTTCTCTCTCATTAGCATTCTGCTTTGTGCCTCTAAGAAGCAAAGTTAGAGAATTTGCCTCCACTTCTGCTGGTCCACAGGCAGAGTTAAGGGCAGGCAGAAAGCACTCCAAGCAATTTACCCTGCCTTCCCTGGGCCTCAGCCCTCAGCTCCAGGTACTGCAGCAGCAGAGGCTGCAGGGATACAGTGCCCAAGTTAACCTGGTAACTTTGATGTCATGACTGTGGCTCCAGCCTAGAAATCAGTTGCCTACTTCTCGGTCCAGTTTTGTTCTGCTTGGCTCAAGTCAGAGCTGTTCTGATGCTATTCCTGAGACACGTGCAGGTTATGAAGAGGAAACAAGAACTCTCCTGTTTAACACCTTGGAGACAAGAGGCAAAAAGCGGCTTTATCCCCTGCACAGAGACACCTTGGAGGCAAAGCCCTGAAGCCCTCCAGCATCTCCACATCAGCAGGGCCTGGGGCTGAACCCTTGGGCTGACGTGGGCCCCCACAGCTGGCAGGAGAAGCAGCAGCAGAGGGGCTTTCCCCGGGCATCCTTCCATCTGAGCCTCCCCGGCTGCCTGTGAGGGTTATCCTGGGGAGAAGGCTGGACGCGAAGGCGCATCCCCCTAAAGCGAGCCTTCCCCTCGCGCTGCGGGCGGCGGCAGCGCGGCATCCCGCTCTGCTCCGGGGCAAGGGACAAGGGGCCAGAGGGGGATGTGCTCTGCGGGCGGGCGGGTAGCGGAAAGTTTTTCTACTCCGGAAGAATGGCCCCTTTGAAGCCCTTCTGCCCCACTGCACACTGCTAAGCGAAGCCAATGCCCGGCGCCCGGAGGCGCAAAATCCCCTTCGAAGAAGAAAAACCCCGCACCCCCCCCGCCGCCGGTTATACACGCACGGGGGTGGGGGAAATAAAAAAGGGGAGAGGGGGGAAATACGGAAAGCTCGGAGCAGCCGTCCC
>WEKY01021086.1:0-37182 GCA_013390045.1 Picathartes gymnocephalus | reverse complement strand
TTTTTTTTTTTTTTTTTTTTCCCAAGACTGGTGTTGCCGATCAGGCTTGTGATGGAAGGCAAAGCCACAACCGCACGGGGGAGGAGCTGATTTGAAATCAGAGAGAGAGGGAGAGAGAGAGGAGCAAATCCTGGCTGGTGATTTCTCCCGGCTGCCTCTGAGGAAGTCACAGCTCGCTCCTCTCCCGCTCGCTCTCTCTCTGCCCCCTCTCACTTCGCCGCTTCTGCATCACACTCCTCCCGCAGCCGCCCCGCCAGGACGCCCCGTGCCTGTGCCGTGAGTGGCTGGTTACGCACTCCCCCTCTCTCTCACACACACTCCAAAGATGGACTTACCCCCAACTTTTAAACTCATATCATCCGATCCCTTCCTCCCCTGTGCTTCCCATCAGTTCAATCTCCTAAAGCCTGCTCCCCAGCATACTGAAACCTCCACACACGGACTGGAAGCAGATGTGCAAAGTGGAGGAACAGTACGTGTGTGTGTGTGTATGGTCTTTCCAGAAGAAATGTTTTAATTCGATTAATTAAATGGCCTTAAATATCTAAGCAGGCTCTGAAATGACCCTCTCTCTCTCCTCTCGTGACTGATGTAAGTGCACTGGAGTTGCTCAGAATAGGAACCTCTGCTTGCTTTCACAGAGGGAAAGTCGCACTTCTACCCCTCTGCTCCCTCCTCCGCTTGTGCTTCACTGTACTGCCGTTTACAGTAGCTGCCGATGCTTAAATAAATCACTCATGCACGGCAGAGATGTACCCACATACGTGCTGATGGAGACAAGGACAAGCTTTTGGAAATGACATGACAGCATTTGGTGGAGAGGGAGATTCCCCTCCAGTGGTTTATCAGCAGAAAAAGCCCTTGTTGCTCTAGCTGTCCCTCACGCTTTTAGGACCAACAATTTCTCCCCCAGGAGCTGTGCTCCTCTCTCAGTTCATGTCCTCCCCGGGGAGCAGTAAGAGTGGTGGCGGAGGAGATCAGCAAACGCTGCCTGCAGAGGCTGGTCCCTGACCACAGCCAGCACTGTTGGTGACTGCCCACACAGCAGGACAAGGCCCTGAGCTTTGACAGGCACTTGCAAGTGCCCACAGGCAATGAAACAGGAGGGAATTAAAAGCCCTTCCACTAGAATTTAATTCCATCCCCGTCCGCCTGCTCTCACTCATTCCCATTTGATTTACGGGAGAGTTTATTTTTTAATTAATATTTTCAACATTTCCTTCCTGACAAGGAAGACCTTATTGATTTTTTTTTTTTTTTTTTTTTTTTTTTTTTTTTTTTGCAGGGCGTTTCAGAAAACGATTTACAGATTTGTTCCACATTCTTCTAGAGATTTCACTCAAATGCTCGCTGGTGACACGTCTCGGGATATTAGCACAAGACCAGAGGTGAAGGGAGACTCAGAGTAATTCAGGCTGGGCATAACTTCATGCTGCTTACAACAATGATGGATTGTCTGCAATGTAACCACCTGACCTCAGCTAAATCTACCAATTAACTGCATACCTGTTTCCACATCTCCCAGCTAAATGGTTACTATTAGTTACAACCTGTCGGGTAATAACAATTAACACTCGCATTTAAACAGCTCCTTACTAAGCCCAAAGCTCCTCACAAAGACCACTTTTGTTTTATAAATGGAAGAAACTGAGTCACAGTATGATCAGCAAAGTAGTAATGATTGGAGGTGGAGCTATCTTATTATCAGCCCAATCCTTTGTCTTCTATACAACAGGTAGAGCAGGTGGGTCCATCCCAGAGGATTGACTAAAAAATATCACCTTCCCAGCACAAGTCTCTTAAGGACGCTTTAATCTAAAGGAAAGAAATGCAGAGGTGAGTAGGTGAGACAGAAAAGGGACTTGGAAGAAGGAGATTAGTAAGAGGTCAGAGGAAATTTCTCTTGGGATTGTAATAGAGATTTGCATGCCAATGAGTGGCTAAGGAGAGTAACAATCTAGCTGTGTCATTTAGGCGTGTCTGGGTTGTGGCGAGTAGCCAGTGAGTGGTATGGTTGTGCCTGGTGGAGCACACCTTGCACACTGTGAGTACGCTACACCTGCAGAGCTCTTCCGCAAATGCACAGGAGTCAGTCATGGAGAGAAAATACTGGATCCAACCGGAGGACCACAGACATTTTCCAGCATAGACCTTGTTGTGGGTGGACACAGGACAGACACATACAGGATGAGCCTTACCCTGAGCCTTGTTTTCAGGAATCATCAGTTTAGGAGATTCCAACAAAAGCAGAAGCTACACCTGTTCCCTTACTTTTAATAAGTAATAATGTAGTAGGACTTCTAATGGACCTGTCTTCCCAAAATTTGTCTAATCTGTATTTATACCCTTGGTGTCTGAGGCATGCTGTGATAGCCAAACTCACAATCTGATTATGTGTACTTTTGAATACTCATGGTCTGCACTTATCTGAGAGAGACATTTTAAATCGCTGTAATCTGATCTTGCTGCCAGCCGTCTTTTTGCCACAGATGATGTGATGATTGAGCCGTCAGAGATAACAAACCGGAATCTTTGGCACAAAAGAATGATCCCCTGTCCTTTGATGTAAGGGATAGCTTTCTCAGTTGGGAGCAGGGACCGTGTTTGTATACTCAGCCAAAAAGAAGCTGGTGTGATGTGCCTGAACTCCATGGCTGTGCCTTCGAGAGACAAAAGGCTGCACTCATGGGTACCCAGGCCTGAGGCACGACCTGATCTGATATTTCAATACAATATGTCCAGCTCCAACATCGGATGAGAAGGTGTTTCCCATGAGAGCTGCTAGACTACCTGGCCAGGAGACTGTTCTTCTGTTTCACATGGCCAGTACTGCCTGGGGAGAGGGGATGTGAGCAAGCCGTGGGACAGAAGGCAATCGTTGGCAATATAAAACAGCATACCATGAGAGTAAATTAAAATTGCAGGTTTTAGCTGACCTCTTTAGCCTTTGCCACGATGAGCAGTGAGAGGGAGCTTTCCTCTGCACCAGGAAGAACTACCTCAAAGGGTGAGATCTACACTTACACAAGAGTGCTGGGAGAGGTTCTTGCTTCTCGGGTCAGGAAGAACAGGCTGGAATCTAGTGAAGGGATAGATACCATTCCTAGGTATCTGTTGCAGTGGAACAAGCATCTTCCTCAGGATTTATATAGCCTTGAGAAGAGAAGCGGAGCAGCATGAAACCTGGATGAGTACACAAATTTTCACTCAGGACTGGGCATGTTCTGAGACAAGTGGAAATATGGGCTTGGTCAAGGACATAAATCCTTCCGACAGTGATTGCAATAATCTGCCATCTGCAGGAATCCTTTTCCCCTGGAGTGTTTCACACTTGCAATCAGAGACTACTTGTGAAAAATGTGGTCCTGAGAGAGTTCCTGGCTCCACAGTATTCCTGTCTCCTGAAACATGCTAGACAATGTACCCTGCGTGATGGAAGCACCTCAGGGATTGTGCCAACACTGCCTGTACTGTGATGGAGTAGGAAGGGAGAAAGAGGAATGAAAGAGGATACAGAGAAGAAAACAGAATTGGATGGGCTTAACCAGCTGAGTTTTTAATATAAGGCAGGGGCATAATATAGTCTGGCCTTTTGTGAATCTGAATGTCTTTTAGGCAAAGGAGTATAATCTTTCCTAGCAAATATTTGTATAATCAGGATTTTGTGAATCTACACTCATTTTAAATCATCAGTTTTCTTAGAGAAGACTGTGTAATGAAGGGAGACCAAGAAGAACACTGCTCCATTGATTCCTATCAAGCCATGGTGAGTGATGAATACTGTAGTTTGACATTATACATAATTCCCCCAAATGGAATCTCTTTTAAAAAAAAAAAATACATATCAGGATACAACCGGTCTTGTTGCAGTTTCCCTTAGGGAAAAAAAATACTTTCAGCTGTAAATATCACAATTTTTTTTTTTACTAAATAGGGTCTGGATGCTTCATTTTTTAAATAAAATAAGTACTAATTATATATCGCAAACGAACTATTTCTAAGCGCTTCTTGTTTCACTGAACAAATGGAAATTATTTAGCCATGTGGCTTATTTTGTAGCAATAGGTAGATAATTGTTACATAGGTGTTATTAGAAATAAATCCTATAACTTATATTGGGGCAATGCATTTGACACAAAAGACGAAAGTATTTGAAAAAACTCTGGAACCGAAAGAAAATCTCTGTCTTCTTTCCACTAAGTTTCATTTCCTTTCCTCAGATTATTTTTGGAAAGGTGATTGAACTATTTATTTTTGACACTAATAATTCCTCTAAATTAATTAACATGAAATCTCTCCTTTGTTATTCCACACAATCAAACCCCAAACCAGTGCTATCCTAAAATTAGGCTGCTGAAGCTTTTAACAGGGGCTCCTATTCATCTGCAAATGTATTGCGATTTTGCTTTAGTTGCCATAAATATTAAGAGCGAGGGCTTTTTGTTCTTTTACTCCCTCTTGCTGCAGCCTGTTGCAAAGACTGAGGTTTAAAGTAATCTCAAGAAAAGTGCAAGACTTTTGCACTTCATAACTTAGAGAGCCATTCTGCTTTGCTGAATCCTCAGTTGGCGAATCCATATCTTCATTTATCTGGCAAGAAGGCTGGGTGGTGAGCAGATTCAGCCAGTGGGATTGCCTCCAAGTACAGGAAGGTGCTCAGCACCACTACCTGGTTGCAGTTTTCCTGAAATCCTGTTTATATTGAAATATCTAGTCATGCTTATTAGCCAGCGGCTCTCTCTGGAGACAATAGGACTTGTCTGGATATTCTTCTCCGGAAATTCTCGCATGTAATTCTTCTGTTTCACTTCCATTTCTGGAGCCAGAGCATTTTCCCACCATCCAGCCAACCACAAATGGGACAGCAAACCCCACACTCATGGCACAGGGTCTGCATTTTACTCTCTGGGTTCAGACCTCCTTCCTGCTCTTACAGCTGCAGATTTCCTGTGCCTGGGTGATAAACCAAGGATGGATTTGCAATGGGAGGTAGGGAACATGTTACCCACTCCAAATAAGTTTGTACTCCCAGTCAGGTGCTGAAGTAATAATCATATGGCTGCACAACTACCATATCCATGCTGGTGTTGAATCCAGCACTCTTTGCCACAATCCTGGGATTGAATCCTGTTTCTTCTCTAGTGACATCTGCTCCTCTGTGCTGGCCTTGAATTTCACTGTTCCAGTGATTCTCTCCCCTTGTGAGCTGGACACATCAATCCATTGCCACCCTGTGCTCCTGAGTGTTGCTCCCCTGTCAGGGATTACCATGGGATTTAGGAGCAAAAAAAAAAAAACAAACAAAAAACCACAGGCCACAGAAGAGAGTGGATGAGAAAATCTGCTGCTTGAAATTCCCAGCTGACATTCTCTCTTGATCAGCTTTTGCAGCCTAAGAAACCTGGAAAGCTGCCCTGAAAAGCTGGTCTTAGATTCTGCTGGGTTTCATAGTTGGTTGAGTGTAAAGTAGAATTGCAAGAACTGCACTTATATCAGGATTGCACCTACTCAGCTGGTGCTCTGAGCTTGCAGCTGAGGAGAAAACTGAGCTGGAGCCCACAGACAGAATGAGCTGTATTGTAACAACTTTGAAACTAGTAAATATTGGCGAAAGGAGGAAGCCTGAGGTCTATCTTGTAGTCAACTCATTCACCACTGCCAATATGAATGATAACCACAGGGATGACCCAGCAATTGTCACATTTCATCCTGACTGCTTTAAAGCAACCCCATAATACCCAGAAGGTTTTTGCCATCAATAACTAAAATGAATGCTGTGAGCACTTCCAACCACATCATGAAAGGCAAGAATGCAACCAGGAAAAGCGAGAATGAATTTAGCAAGTCATGCTTGAACAACCTGATGGTCTTCAGTTACTAAACAGCTGAATATTTTAACACTGGCTCCAACAGCAGTCTCATGGTAAACTGAGGACTTATGGGCAGGTTGGAGCAATTGACAGAGCTCTGGAAGATTGGATTGAAACTGGTTGGATTGCAACTATCAGCAGCCAAGAATCAACTGACTAGAAAATGTCTGGGGTTTGCACTGGATTTTCTCTTTGCAAGTAAACAAACTGCATATACTAATGTAGTGCTGCTACTAGTGGTGGCACTCATTGGCAAAAAAAACCTGGGGACTGTTGTGCTACAGCATCCTAAATTTGGCCATACTAGAAAAACTGGCCATTACCTGGTTCTCTCTGTTGTTCCTGTGGGCATATCTCTTCTCTATCTGACTCTCAGCAAGTTCCTTTCTCTCCTTTTTGTTGTGTGGAGATGCAAACTGCAAACTTTCCTTTCCCTGACCGACAGAGGGTCTTTGCAGCTGTTCACAATCATTTCCAAGTTGCTTATCTGTGTCCACTGAGTCATTTTCAATCCATCATCTTCTAGTGCTTTCCAGTTCCTCAGGAGAATCATGGCTGGAAGCCTCTTATTGTCTTGCAACCTTGCAAATCTGCAATTTGAAGCAGATTGATCAAGTGCAGATAATAGTTTCCTGTGAACAATAAATATCAGTCAGAGCCGGACTAACCTTCCACAGAGTCAAGATACTTCTGTAACATAAATCTTAAAAGCCTAAAAGGCATAAAAATCATTTGTATTTTCTTCCTTTTTCAGAGAATACTGAACTTTAGTCATCATTGGGGAAGTTCGCCTGACATTCTCTCAGCTCTGGGTTTATCTGCATTGACAGGACAATAAAAATTCTTGTCTATCACTCTACTGCCATCACCTTTGGCTTCTGCACTTGGTTGTGGAAGAATTTAATGGAGGTAAGAGAATAATGATGAAGAGAAAAAGATTACAAACTTAATGGCCTGTGAACAGTGTTTATAGTTTGTCATCATTACAGATGGTGTTTTCTTGCTTGTGCACCTTGCTTGATTTCTCTTAGCTAGAAGCGTTGATGAAGTAGAAGTTCCTGGTACAACTAAAGATAAAATTTCTAATAGAAGAAAGAAACCTTTTTACTTTCAACTACCTTTTTACTGCAAGAAAAGTAAAAAATATATGAAAAAAATTAGAACCCTTGAGGCTGATGGAAGATGTGAGCTTGCTCATTGACAGTATTTTATTTCAGAACTGAAAAAAATGACCAGAAAAAAAATTTCCGTGAGGCAACTCTGTCCTGCTTCACTGATGCATCGTTTCTTAAGTCATGGTCAGAAATCCTTTTCTGGAGACAGTTACATCGCTCACAGTTCAACCAGCAGAGCTTTCCATACACACACTCCCATGGCACCCAGTCAGGAGAGAAGGCTCTGGTCATCAGTTAAACCTGTTTTCATTAATTCAGCAGTTTCTGCCTAAACAAGGTAGAGGATATTCACCTGAATTTTGCTGCTGCATGATAAGCAGTACAGGCATCCACATCTGAGCAGCACAGTGCATCGTCAGAGACACCTTCCCCATTGGGGCAGCTGTTTGGAAACTCAATGTTTCATAGGATCTATCTGGCCAGAATCCAAGGCAGACGAAGAGAGGGAAGCTCCCTCTCACCTTTTCTGCCTGCAGCCTGGCAGCTCCTTCAGCAGCTTCTCAGATCTGTGGCACGCAGCTATGATTCTGTAGCTTGGTGGGACAGGGAGAGGTACGCCCTCTAAGGAGGGGAGAAGAAGCAGTCATGAGAGACAGCTTGTCAGTCCCGCCTTCGGTGAGAAACTCTGCTCTTCCAGAAAGAAGGATTTGGAATGGATAGTGGAAAATCAGGAGAAAATGCAAAGGAAATCTCTATTTCTTTGTTGTCAATCTTTTCATCATGAATCATGTAGTGAATTTCAGGCTCCTGATGTCATGAGTTTATATAAGATTATAAACATTCTTCCTTTGTTTTCTCTTCTTTCTTTAAAAAAAAAAAAAAGAAAAAAATAGTCCTCTTAACTGTGGAGAACAGTATAAAGACCAACCTCCTATTTACTCTAATCTGAAGTATTCCAACACAAAAAACAAAGCCAAAGTAGTAAAATTAAAATATTCCTTTTGGACACTTCAGAAAGGAACGCTTTCTCTTTCTTTTTTCTCTCTTTTTTTTTTTTTTCCTTTAAAATTAGTTTCTGGAGCTATTTTTGCCAGCCACAAAGATTTTTTAAAATATGTATACTTAAAAAAAAATAAGTTCATCTGTAGATACATAAAAGGGAAACAAAAAATGTTTTTCTAGCTGGACAATCTGTTCCAATCACCTTGAAATTAATATTAGATTTCTGAATCTCTTTGGTTCATTTTTTAATTCCATTTGGCATGGACTTAAAAAAAATCAGTTATTCCTATGATTTAAATTAATTGAGATATATTCCAGAACATTTTGCAATATAAAAATAATTTCTTTCCATAAGTTTGCTACTAAATTTTTTCATGCCCACAGCTCTTAGCAATTTATCTGGGACATCTGTGGGTGTAGCACCTGAAAGATTAAAGCTCATATACAGATATTTTCTTCTGGTAAACAGGACACTGATAATGTAATTTTAGGGTTAAACTTAATATTATGTATAAAAGGACTCTGTAAAATAATTTCAAAAAAGTTTAAAATTAAGTCAGATTTTGATCAATGCCTTGAACAAAAAAGAGAAAGAAATCCCCTCATCATCAATAAAAACCCCTTTCATCTAGAAGAATGAGATTTATTAAATAAGGGTGATGAAAAAACAATAACTCTGTCAGTTTAATACATGTATACACACACAAAGGTCAATAAATAGCCCAAGTAATGGAAGGAACTCATAAGCAATGTTTCTGCTGACTTCATTGCAAGCATTTCCTGAGATTACATTTGGTTTTGTGAGTATTGTTGTTTGGATAGCTCTGTGTGTTTAATATCTATTCTCACACCAAGAAAGCTTAGGGGGAAAACTCCATTTGCATGTGTTTTCATGCAATTAGTAATAATTCAGGGTTTGTGTTTTTCTTATGCCAAAACCATGCTTGCCAGTGTTTGCAGTCCTCTAAACTCATATATCAGTCCAAGTCTGAATCACTCTGATTTTCTCCTCTGTTTGAAACAAGATTTGAAGTGTGCTTCTCTTTTGTCTTCATTTAATTCAGAGTAGTTTTTGACATTTTTATCCAGACTCTTTGATATTCTGCTTTAAAATGGCCTCAATTTTCCAGTCTGACCAAGTCTCTGTGTGCAATTTGGTTCCTTTATGCCTGATTGCAATCAGTGGGAGTCTCTTCATTGATTTCAATGGAATTTGGATTAAGTTCATTTGCAGCATAACTTACATATGTTTGCTGTCATGGAATAAGCCAGCTCTCAGGGCAGCAGCATCCAGGGAACTTGAGAGAACAAGGAATGAATTCAGAATCTCAGATCTTGCTTGGGAGGAACTTGAGCAAGTCCTGGTTTATTGGTGGTGACTGCCCTAAATAACACATCTTGAGTGTCTGCCCTTTAACTGCAATGAAATCTTCTTTTCTGACTCAGGCTCTCCCAGTAGTCAGCTCATTTTAATATTTATTATGGTGCCTCTGTCTTCTGCAAGATTTCCTTATCGTGATTTCAAATACTCATGTTTTCAGCATCTGTTTACTTTTTGAGGTGCAAACTCTTATGTCTTTTATAGTTTGGTTCTTTTTTCACTTTCCAAAAGAGGTAAAACTTAATAAACAAGGCATAGGGCCTGGATTGGTTTTTTGTTTTGTTTTGTTTTACCATGTAGGTGCATCATTCTGCACAATCTTATTTTGTCTTTGTTGTTGTTTTTGCCAGACAACGTCATTATCTTGATTGGTGCGTGGCCAACAAAGTTTTAATTAGATCCAGGGGGATTTGAGCAGGACTACGTATTTTTAAAAAATGCAAAACAACGTTTCTAGATTTATTGTTTATTTATGTTGTGAGCCATCGTCTGTGAAATATGACGTTGCCTCTTTGCGCTTCCACTTCTGCCCTCTCTTCTCCTGCCTTGCTCTTTCCCTCGGTTCACAGGGAGCGGTGGACTGGCATTAACGTCCTTGCACTGAGCCAGCCCTGCCAAGCTGTTGCTGCTATTAAGTGTCCAGCAGCTCAGCCCCTGCCCAACAGAGCCATTGATCCTGCAGCTTGTGCCAGTTCAAAGGAGCACAGGATGCATATCCAGCTTTGTGGAAAGGCTGACAAGTGATTTGGGGCAGGCGATTGGCACGGACATCAGTGAGCAACACTGACGGCAGGGAGAGGACTGCGCTCAGGAGATCTTTCTGGCTGGTTATAGTTATTAGCTTTAGACTGGAAAAGAGCTGGTTTTTATTTATTCAGTAATCTAAAAATATCCTGGTAATGAATTAACCTGACTGGGGGGAGGGGGACAAAAAACCGCACATATTGATTTTCTAAAAGCAGGCAGGAATGCTGTTATTTTCCAATTAACGTTCATCATTAGAGAACAATCCAGCTGGAAAGAACCAGCTAAGCAATTCCAAGCTTTTTGCTTTCTGCACTTTTTCTGGTGATATTTTTCTCATTTAACTTCTTAAAAAAGAAAGACTCTAATAACAATTTAGGCCATTTCTGTGGCTGATGGGGATTGACTTGTTGCAGACTCCAGTCCAGGTGTGGCTATGGAGTAACTATGGTACAAATCCAACTTTTCCTGCTGAATCACAAGGCATGTTCATCTAATAAAGGCTGGCCCTGCTCCAGTACTGGAGAAAAATGTGAGACAAACCATCTAAATGCAGTATTCATGATAAGGAAGCTTCTCTACAAAACTCAGTGCAGGTCAGGTTTTCTGGTGGGACTGGTGATGAGCTCTAGTTGGATTTTGGCTGAATCACCCTTTTATTTCCACTGCTCTTTTTCATTCTGTCTGGTATAGTGTGCGTGGCTTAGCATACTCAAGGCTCACCAGACTGAGTAGTAAACAATGAGTAAAAATGATATCATCACATCCAGCCCCTTCAAGTCCCCTTTAGTGGCCGCTGAGTGCATGTTTACAGCTGAATGCTGTGACCAGGAGCAGCCTCCACTGCAAACCCGAGAGGCAGCTCAGGGCCACAGCACTGGCCCTCCACTGGATGCTGCAGCTCATGTTCTGCACCCGAAGCAACCAGCACTGATAGCAGGGAAGCAGAATGGAAGCAGGGAAATTACCACTTTCTGAGTAAACACATGCACACACAGGTCAACATACATTCGCATAAATTGAGATCCTTGTTTTTTAAACAGGTTTCTGAGGTCCTATCTGAGTTTTTAAGTTTTCTATGCTTTCTGAATTTTTATTTTGCTCCCTCGCAAGTTGCCCTTTTCAAATTACTAACTTGTGCAGGGGTGAATTCTACTGAGTTTAAGCAACAGCAGATGTTGTTTGGCTGACAGCATACACTGTATTTTCATGTAATTTGTGCCTTTCCTCCCAAATGCTCAAGTGAATCTGGCTGCAGAAAGTCCAGATTGGGACTTTACCTGGTATATAAGTTGTGGAAACAAGTGCTGAAATAGAATTCAGCTTTTGTACGTCTTGGACTTGGGAAAGCATTTGGAAAAACTACAAGCACCCATTACTAGTATACTGAGATGGAAATTTTGCCAGATATTTCTGAACAGTTTTGCATAAATTTCAATATATATGTTCTTATTTAGCAAATGTTTGTTTAGCTATCACTGTAGTTTTCCTTTAAGGGTCTAGGGAGGGCCCAGGGAGAGCGACAAAACCGCCAGCTTTTGCTGAGGAATGATATGGCCCGCAGCCATACTGTGTATTTAGAGTCTGGAGACAAATTTTAGGGCCTGGATTTATTTATAGTGTTTAATAGATGCTTTGATAATTATTTGCATGGGAATGGAAAACAAATTCTCCAGATTAAAAACCATAAAGAAAGCTTGTTTGGATTAGCATGATCAACCGAAAGCATCCATTTGATTCTTGGTGTATACATATAATTTACTGAGCTGCAAAATAAACACATTCTACTGTTCCTCTGTTGAAGGCCCCAGCTGTAAATATTTCATTACTTTAAAATGTATTGCTATTAGATAGGTCTCTTAATATTCAGCAGAATAAAGTTTTAAGAAATAAAATAAAATAAAGTTTCTGTTTCCTGAAGAACCTTTTTTAAGCATAAAATTCCATAAAATTGCTGTTCCACCAGGTGGGTGCCAGCAGAATTTTCCCGCAAGTAAGTAGGGGTTTTTTATTAGCTTTGAAGGCATAATCAACCCCTCCTCTTAGGAGTGCAGGGGTAATCACATCATGACCTGCTCTGTCTCCCCCTGTCCTGCTTGCAGTTCATCATCACCTCTAAGGAAAACAGGTCTGCTCCTCGTTAGTACACAAAGGGACAAAGATTAGATGAGGGAAGGGGGAAATTCATCAGGCAAACAGAAACATCACCCACAACAGGAGAGAGAATCAGAGCACAGACTCCCTCTGTTCATAAAGTATTGAAAATATTCACAAACAACCTGGGAAAAAAGGCTTGTGAGAAAGACTGGAGGGTTTCATGGCAAAAAGGTCCCTTGGGGCCATAGTGGAAAGACAGGCAGTGACTCAGTGACACCAGCATTAGAGATTTGCTTTATACCACCAGGACCCTTCTGGTGATCTTCCTGCCTTACATGAAATGGACAAACCCCACATTTTTGTAGAGGATTTCAGGATGGTTTCTTCCTGACTTTGAAGAGGAAAAAAGAAGGAATTCTTTGATGGTTTTCCATTGTTGGAATGCTTTTTCTGGGGGGGAAAACAAACAAACAAAAAAGCCCGACTAAACAGACAAATAAAAAACCCACAAATGAAACAAAAAACCAAACCAAACCACCTGAGGTGTTTGGGGAATAATTTCATAGTGTTGGGGTGCTTCTTTTTATTCAGGAATTGATGGGTTTTGCTGTCAAAAACCTGACACTGTAAGAATAGGATTAAATAAGTGTGCATAGATACATGGAAAGATTTTTCTTCTGTGTGTGATATACCGAAGCCACAAATAATCACACATCTGTAGGGAACTCATTTACTGCCCATGTGGAACTTTGGCACTGGGTACACTGACTATTCCACTTCTCAGTAATAGGTCCCCATAAAACAAACAGTATGCCTAAACATCATGAAGTACCATTTTTTCAAATTTATTATTGTGCTTCTTGAAATCCTTAAGGAGCTCCAAACAGAACACTGAACAAAGACCACAGTCCCTTCCTATAAAAAGTTACCGTCCAAGTTATCCAAGTGTTAAGAGAATTTAGCCTGGACATAGAGGAGTCAAAAGCCATCCAACACTGGAACAGTGTAAATTACTTGTCTGGAACAAAACTTCACACCAAAAAATTGCAGGATTAAGCCTGCAGATTACATTGTTAATGTTGGTCGATTTCAAAACATGTCAACAGCTATCCCCTCTTCTTCCACTGAGCGTTTAGACAGTAAAACACCCAAGAAAGGTGTTGCTTTGCAGTTTCTCTCATGAAACTTGTTTCTCTTTCTATGAGCCCTGAAGAACTGTTTTGGTCCTCAGCTATGAATTACCTTTGCAAAGTAAATTTCTTATGTAGGAACAGCTGCATAGGTTAGGGTTGCTAACACTGACATGAGAGTACTTTGTGTCACTTGAAGAGCCATTGAAAACTCTCATGAAATCCTGACATTTCAAGGCAGACTTCTTTTGCAGAAATCTGAAATAACTTAAACCAATTTTACATCTCATCAAAACTCAAAACACAGATACTCTGACTGCTGCAATCTGTCTCACTATTTTATTATTTCTTAACAGTATTATAGTGATTTCGACAAACATTGAGATGTTAAAATAGGGGTTTTTTCTTATCAAAATGCATATGGAGTTATAGGAAAAGTTCCATGCTCGTTGACAATTACATACAATCTTCATGTTCGCACTTTGAATCCTCAATTGGAAAAATAACCTGAAAATGAGATAAATTTCCCTCATTTGCTCATGTATGGAAATTAGGCACAGAGCACCTGAACTGATAATATATATCACATATGGCAGAAGTCATTCAAAATATTAATATATTTATGGAGAATTTAGAGAGTCTGAAAAAGCTGTCAAGAGAATGCCTGCAGTGTTGCTTCCTACGACAGTATCAGCTAATTTATCACCATTTCAGCTATATCCTGTTCACAGTAATGCTCCTGAAAGTGCTAACATAGAATTCTCAAAAAGACTGTTATCTGGCTTCTTGGATTCCTCAGCTACTGTCTCAAGAGTTGATAGTGCACCACGCTGGAGAAAAGTGATGAACAGAAAGGTGTTATTTCTCTGACTGCCTTCAAGTTCATGTCCAGTTCACACTCCACCTCTTCTCCTCCAGGTTCATTTCAGAGATGTTATTTGTTACCTTCTTCTGTTCTCTACTGTCCTGTAAACTTCCTCACAGCAATAAAGTTTGAGGATGCAGCCTGGGGAAAGGAGTGACTTCATGAGCTGGGCGAATGCTCATCTTGTTAGTTACCCTGTGGCACTGCAGATGCCAAGGAGGGAAGATGAGCCTTGGACAGTCATGCAGTAATTCTTCTTCAGAACACTCTCTAATCTGCAGCACTTTGCAGCTCAAGGACTGCCCAAACCAAAGACAATTCATGTATGTGCAGTAATTCTGAGTAGATTTCCCTTCATGAATTTGTCCAGCCTCTGCTTGGATCTGCAAACTCTACATATCCCCAACATCCTGAAGCAAGGAATCTCATAGCTACACCCTGTATGAAGAATTACCTCTTTTGATTTCTCTTGAACATGCCAGTTTCTCACTATTCATGTATCAGAGAAGGAAGAGAACAAATGGTCCAACCTTCTCTCACTACTCATGAGCAAAAACATTTCTCTACACAAAGTTATCCACATCTACTAGAACCTAGCCAAGAACTGGCTAAATACCAGCATTTCATACACTCCCAGGTGAAAGTTTAGAAAATCCACAGCATTTGTTTTTCACTCCAAATCATCCCGATTTCAAGGACATTTATACCCTGTTTTTCTACACAACACTTAGCTTAAGCATGCCTCATTAGCTCACATGCAAACCTTCATGCCTCCATAACCTAAATTTCTTTTCTCATCTTCCTCAGATGATATTTCTTACCTCATTGTTGAAGCTCAAATTGATTTAGTGCCCCCAAACACAACTCAGATGCTCTACGCTTTCCTGGCCCCTTTGGACTCTCCTCAATGGCAACGGGCATGGAAGTGCTGTTCACTCCTTGCATTTATCATTTGATTCTTCTCTCTCTGTCCTCCATCCCCCTCACCTCCCCTTATTTGTATTCTCATCAGTGTCACATTAAATGCTGTGGAACATGCTTTTAGGGTAATAACAGGCCTGAAGTTTATGAAAAAAAAAGACTGATATCAGCTTCATAAAACTCAGGGGAAGCAATATCTTTTCTGTGCCTTGCCATCCCTTTAACTGCAGCTACCTTTATACATTGTGGAGGGAGAAAAGAGTTTAAAAAAAAAAAAAAAGGAGAAAGAAGGCAATATCTCCAAACAGCAGTGGGATTTTGGAACCTGGTGTGCCATTAATTTCTTTATCGCTTTAACAGCAAGGAAGTTGCACTTGCTTCTTTGTGTATTTCAGTGGTGTGTTCCTTTCAAGGGCTTGGTAATCTTTTTCCTTAAATGTCAGTAGATTCTGAAACGCTCAAGCTTTGTAACCAGTGGTTTATAGCCGTCACACACCGAAAGGGCAGCAGATGAAGAAACTGTCTATTATTGTAAAGAAATTGAATATATGCCAGGTATGAGAATGGAACGAGAAACGAGGCAGTGAAATCAGGCTGGGGTTTTCCACTGATGCCCAGGCTGGTGGCACCTGGCTCCCCCTGGGAACCTGCACCATTAGGCTGAATGATCTCTCTCATCTGTTTATCAGCAAGTTGGTTCTTCTGAATATGAGCCCAAAGCCACATTTGGTATAGGGTCATACTCACACTGTGCATTACTGGTTTTGACTATAGGACTTTGTATGGGATCCATCACTTATTTCATCACCCATTCCATCAGATGTCACTGCTCCAGAGCAGTACCTGTGTCAAACACAGCCTGCTGCAGCTGCAGGAGGGAAGGGTGCGCTGCAGACCTCACAAAGCTCAAGGACTCTGGCATAGCAATCCCTTTTAGGGTTGTACACCAGTTAAACAGCATGAGGCTTTTGAGCAAAACCTCCCTGCTTTTATTCCTGGAGAGGCAAAGGGAGGTAATAGACCACTCAGCCTTACAGCACCTGGAGACTCTCTCTCACCAGGAAATTGCCCATGTGCCTTAATGCAGCATCTCCCATATCCCTGTATCTTTCTGATCAGTGCCTTAGCAAAATTTTTTCA
Organism: Picathartes gymnocephalus; assembly: GCA_013390045.1. Lineage (NCBI taxonomy): Eukaryota > Metazoa > Chordata > Aves > Passeriformes > Picathartidae > Picathartes > Picathartes gymnocephalus. Next base: position 20,917 of record WEKY01021086.1, on the reverse strand, counting down.
AATAATTTCTCTTTCAATGGCCTGTTTTTCTATTCCTAAGTCATAGCTTAGCCTTTGGTTTTGCAGGTTGGAAGACTGACACAGGTACAGTAAAGATGAGGAAAGCTTTTTCTATTTCTTTTTCTTCCCTTTTCTTTTGCAGTAATTTTTTCCAGTTTTTACTCTTGATAGTAGATGTTAAATTCAACAAAAAAGTAAAAACCATTGCATTTCAGCTTTCTGCTTCACTGCCTCTAAATACATGATTTCCCCCCATTTTTTATTATTTTTTAGACGCTGCCAATTTAGCAAAACTTGTTAAAATGGACAGATGAGGGGTGGGAGAATCTGAAGAAACAAGCCACCTTGCCAAAACCATCCCACTAATCCCATCAACTAGTCTATGTTTGCCAGAAGCAATTGCAAAACAACAAACAGGCTTTTTATTTTTAAAATTGGCCGAATTGCCCTGGCTCCACGTTCCCCAAGTGCCAACAGGCAAATTACTGTGATACAGCTATCCCAGCAGAGGCATGATTCTTAGCTCAGTAAAGTCAGTGGGAGTTTCTGCACAGGTTTTCTCTGAGCTCTGGAACAGATCATACAGACACAGCCCTTCACAGGGGTATGCCAATAGGTGTCCACTTGGTGCTCAGCATCCCAAGATGGAAAGTAAGGAGATGATTTTGAAATCCTGAGTTCAGGTAATTGTCTGGATTTTTGTCTGCATTCTTCTCCCCTCCTCCCTTTTTATTTTTTTTTTCTGTCTGGAGGAAGGGTTTTCCAAATGTGTCCACATCAGCTAGGTGGGTGATGACTGACCAGCCAAAAAGGGCAGACAGCCAGAAGGTTGCAGTGTCAGAGAAACTGGCAGAGGATTAATAGATCTGAAAGAGATGTGTTGTCAGATAATCACTGAATGCAGTCACTGAGTACAGGCCTTCCCCCAGTAATTCCAATATCAGGCTCATCAAAATGTGTTCTTAGTCACAAATGTGTAAATATCAAGTAATTCTCAGTAAAGTGTTTAATAAACACACATTATCTGTCCTAGAGGACTTTGGGGAATGATTGAAAAGCTTTTACAAGGATCATAGCTTGCTCTGAAAGGGTAACACAGCCACAGCTCTTAAGTTAATCATCCTTTGGGTTGCAAAGTGAAAAGACATTGCAGGGCTGAGTTAACCATCAAAAGAAATTGAGTAAAACAGCCCAAACTGACTGACCAGCCTGTGGGTTCAGAGTAGGCCCTTCCTTTCCAAAAAATATTAAAAAATAAAGTCTTTTTTTTGCCAGGTAAGAGGACCTCTCAGGGCATAGCACAGTTTGACCCAGTTGAAATGAACAAATTCTATAAATACCATGGATTTGTTATAGGAATCTACCAATGCCCCAGCCCCAAATGAGATCCAGGCTTTGGAGAAACACATAAGCAGATTGAATGAACCTTGTTGGTTGGAGAAATATCTCCAAACCAGTAAATTAACACTGCAGACCAGAGGGTTATTCACTGGGAAGCTAAGGGGATTTTGGCTGGGTATATAGCTACTGGATTTAATCTCCAGCCTGTGCTGCCTTTGCTCTCCCAGACCACCTCCTACAGCTGCTGGGATTTGGCTCCTTCTCTACTTTACAGTCTAGCAGAGTCAGAAGTACCTCCAACAGCACTTGAGGAGCTGCTTGTGGCACTTGATAAACAGCTCTTGTTTATGTGCTGCATTGTCCATGTGCCTGGGGACGTGCTGGCTGAGGGACACCTCAGGAGTCACCCCTGTCCCTCGCTGTGCTTCCCTCTGCTTGGAGATCGGGGCTGCGTTCGCCTCGAGTCAGAGGCAGCGGCTGGTAAATAACAGGAGGGAGCAGGTGAGGGGATGAGACACAACTTACTGAATAATAATGCCAGGATTCAATGCACCAGAGCACTTTGATTTAGCCATTTCAGGGACTGGCAGCCCACAAAGCAGCACTTCACTTGCTACAAGAACATTGCAAATCTGAGTAAGGATGGGGAGAAAGTGTACAGATCATATCCTGGGATATGGAGAAGGCAAATATTTAAACCCTTAGCCAACTGCTTCTCAGAACCATCCTTCTCCTGCCACTGCAGTCCCTTCCATCACTGCTATTTATCTGAAAATGGAGACAGTAAAAGCAGCTGTAAGGAAGATGAAGGTTGCTTGCTCTTTGGGTCATTGACAGGGCCAGAAACGGCTGCAGCAATCTCATATTGCTCCCAGCTTGATGGGAAGAACATGTGGAGACTTGGAAGTTCAGCAATTCTGAGTGTGGACAAGAAAATAGTTTTCTCAAGGAAGAAGTTGAAAATCACTATAATAGATGTTGTTTCTATCTTAAAGATGAGCTTGGTGACCCTGAAGCAGGGTGACTGGATCCAGTCCCAAGTGGCTACCAAAGCACTTGAACCCAACATGTAGGCATTTAGCTCCAAAGATGGTCAAAAGAGCCTGTGAAAGCAGCACAGAGAAATACTTAACAGCCGGCTGTTCCTGTGAAAGCTTTTGTAATTATTGCAGCTCAACATCAAACTGTACTGACTGCAAGCAATTCTTACTTTTAGACATTTCTACTCTTCTACTTCCTGAGGACAGAAACACTCAGCCTTTTACTGTTCTACAAGGAGGCTTGAGCAATTAACTTTGTTTTACCACCCATTTCAGAGTGGGTGAAGATTTCAGATATAAACTGCAGGAGCATCAATGGATGCAATGAAAAGCACAGTCATGAAGATCCTTTCATGATTCACTTTGGTGACCCTATCCTTTCTCCCTGTTTGACCTTTCAGAAATATTTCAGCTCTGAAACAAACTGCAAACGTATGCTTTCCTCTTCCCCACCCTATTCCACCCTGACTTTTTAAGGTTTTCTCTGCCCTGATTTTCTCTTCAGTGCTGTACATCACATGTGTGCCATTAGCATTTCCAGAGGTCACAATTTTTCACCAGCTCATAAGGATATACACTTTGATGCAAGCCAGTAGGAGGCCATTTATACAGATATCTGAGTCAAAATGTACAGGAGAATCCTTTTGGTTCATCTGAAGTTATAAATCACACCCAGCATCCTACATTTCCATAGCAGAACATCTGCATTACTTCTTTGAGCATGATGTGTGCGTATATATATATATATATATATATATATAGCTGGAACAGAGCAGAGAATGAGCAAAACTTCCTGTTCCNTATATATATATATATATATAGCTATATATACATATAAACCCCACACATATATGATATGTATAGATGGGAGTACACACACATTGTGCATGTTGATATATAAAGTATATGTTATTGGCTCACCTGCTTCCCTGATTTCTCAATGTGTTCTCTCTTTTTTCTGATACCAGCACTCAGGAGCTGTGAAAATGGGTATTTTTTCAATATATGGCATTCCATCTACCCAAACATTACTCTATATATGTGTGACTGTACAGCTGGTTACACTTTAATAATTATTGCCCTAATTCTGTAGTTGAAGATCTTGAATTCAATTTTGCTTATGATCCAATAAGGATTCATCACTAAAGAAAAAGAAAACAGTTTCTCTTTCCTCCTTCTTTGTAACAGGAGTCCCAGCAGGCACATAATATTTTCTATCCTGCAGGCACACTTTTGACTTACCTGTTTCCTCACAAAACTATGTTTGAGTCAGCTTGATTATAGGTAAATTTCCATGTGGAAGGAAAGAAACAGAGAAGAAAATGCTGGAACCTGACTGCCCTCTGCAAATGTCCATTGATTAATTCGGTTACCTTCATGATTCTAGAATGTTCTGATTTCAGAGTACCACTGCAACATAATAAAAAATCAGGTTGCTGCTATTTATTTCTTTATTGCTGGTAATAGAAAGTCACCAACACAGTGCAAGGAGAGGAAATTGTCTCTTGGTAAAGATTAAAATTGTAATTTGGGATCGTGTTCAAAGACATGGTCTAATTAAAAAAAAAGAATTCTATTAAAGAGTTACAAAAAGATCTATGTGTCTAGTCATCAGTCAGATGTTATTAAAATAGTTCAAGCTATTGTTCGCTATTTTTCACCCCTAGGACTTTTAAAAAGAACAATATTCAAAAATTAGTTCTAAAATGAAGAAGTGGTCAAAAGTCTTGAAACTCATACAGAGAGAGAGAAAAATAAATACACCTTGGGCATCCAGTTTCACTGAATTATTAAATAAAACATCTCAAAGGTCCTGTGTCACACCAAAAAAAAAATTCAAAAAGATGGTTGATTTTGTTGGCTCTGATTCTGAAAAGAACTCATATCTGCACTAGTTTTTAGGAGATTTCATCTTAGTGTGTCAGAAAGAGCATGAGGAATTCCTGAGAGAGATCCTGTTTCTCCAGTGCTACAGGCAAACCTTCGCCTGTTTTGGCACGGGGGAAGAAAATCCTGGGCACATACGTTCCAACATAAAGTCCAATTTTATCTGTGCAAATTCCAGGCAGTACTGGTCTCACTCTGCCTCTGCTTAAGCATTCTGCAGTAAACAGCCTACATGAAAATTCTCATCTCTCAGACCATAAAGAGCACGAGAGGTTACAGCCTCAGCGTGCAGCTGCTCCGCTCCCAGCTCAGCCTGTGGACCTGCAGCTCTCCAGCCAATTCCCAGCATGGAAGTCAAGTGCCAACACACACTGAGTTACAAAAGTGCTGTGGGAAAGGTGATCCTGAACACCGAGGCTCAGGCCAAAGGAGAGAACTCCTTTATCCCATCTCTCTTGCTCTCAGTTGATCTTCATGACCAAACTTCTGCATTTACTTGGACAGGGTATGTGAGAATTCATCAATGTTTGTTACACTTTATGTCCTGTGATCCTGAGGTGTTCTGTCCTGCGGTCCCTTTTGGCAGCAAAGTCTTTTTGTCTTTCCTTTGTTTGAAGTCAGTTGTGATTTTATTTTGAGGTGCTTCATCTCTTTGAGGACTTACACACACACAGACCATGTGCTGCCTCACAGCACCTCCAGTTCTCCACCAAGCCAGAGTAAAAACACTGAAAAAATGGGCCCAGCAGAAAAACCTACAAATAAAGCATTGATCAGGAAGGAGCAAGCCTAGAGCATATATTAGAAAATAATCACTTTCTCGTCATTTGCTAGACCACACTAATGGAAAACCTTAAAAAAATAACTTCAAATGTTGGATGAAATTATGTTTATGGGTTTTTCCCCTCCATAGAAAGCCAGTTTTATTTCCATTAAGTCTGATGTTCCATTTTTTTGCTTTAAAACCAGAATAAATAAATATACCAGAGCTTAAAAGCAGAGTTAATTAAAAAGACCGAGATAATTGACAATTCAATAGTAAACTGCTAGTGCAAGCTCTGAAGTTTAAATTGGAGTTTAAAATTCCTCCAGGTTTTGCTAATCTTTGATGCCCAAGGGAACAAAAGAAGTTTTTGTTTGGGAGAAATTTATGATTTTTACATGACAATCCCCTTTCTTTAGCCTGATTTCCTAAGGAAACAGGATACTTTGTCAAGCTGTCTGTCATTCCTCCCTTAATTACTTTTGAACACACTTGCCAATTTCAAACACATTTGAAAGGGAGATAAGTCCCAGGAATAGTGACGTCTTGCAAGTTTCACTGAACTGCCAGGATAAAGGAGCGAGCCAGGAAGGAGTGGATCCTTCCAGGGAGGGGCTGGGAGCTCTCAGCTGCTGCACACCCTGTCTGGGAAGGAGAGCTGGCAAGCCGGCACGGGCAGGGATCCAAGGAAGCCACAGGCACACAGAGGACTGCGGTGAGTAAAGGGAGCTGCTGCTGGTCTGCTGGGAGAGGCAGCAGCTACAAGTGCACACAGCCTGGCTGCTCTGGCTCTGCTGCTTGTGAAATTCACAGTTAATTCTCCTGATCCCAAATTTCATCTCTTTTTTTTTTTTTTTCCCCCTTGAAGTAATTTTCTGTTGTACATTCAAGATACTGAAAGTTTTCATTGAGTCAAGGAAGAAGACAGCTATTTACTAAATGCCATGCCATGTGGAGAAGGACTATTACTCGTTGGGTTTTACTAGTATTATTATTAGTAATAGTATTAATATTTTATTATTTAGAAGTCTCCTGTTCATTTTCAACTATGACGTGGTTATTTAAAACAGAACAAAACACATTTTTGAGGAAAGCTTTTCAAATCTTTTGTTTTTGTTGTTGGCCAAACTCACTTCTGTCTCATCACAAGGTAGTGTACACTGGTAAATTTGTAAAATCCATACAGAGCAGAGATTACAGGCAGACAGAGAAGGGATAGGGAAACAAAATAGCCATGCTGTAGATTCTAAAAAACATTCTTACTCATATAGAAAATGACAGGTATATTAGGGGAAAAAAAAGGATTAATTTCTTCAGCTGTGAAGGATCTCACAGTCTATTACCATCAGCTTGTGGAAGCCAGTAGCCATCATGGCAGATGTCTTTGCTTTTCCAGTACTTCAAGAAATTAAACTGTCAGTCTTCATTTCAGCTGGTGGTTTCACCATGACATGATGCTGTGCTTAAGAAGGTTTGAATTCAAAATAATTCCCTTGGCTTCACTGTCTCCCTATATCGGATCGGTATCTCCTGATGAAATCCAGGATATTGCATTCGAGACATCAAGGCAAATGAGGGCTGGCAAGCATGAGGTCGTGTTGTATTTTTGGCAATGAAATACTCCTACTGGAAACCCTGGAGGACATCCAGAGCCTTAAGCTCCATTTTATCATCTGGGCTGGGGAACAAGAACTTTCAGCAATTTAAGATATGACCCTCTCCCCTCAGTCAAGACAGCGTCACAAGGGCCAACCCCGCCCCGTGCAGTTCTACGTAGTTTGGCAGAGTTACACTCATGATAAATCTCTCTTCTCTGTCTTCTGAGAAGGGCAACAGAAAATTATTGTTTAGAGTGTCATTGCAGTACAAACTTACTTCTCTTGGTCTTTCCATAAATTCTGCTGTACCAATTTACCACTGCAGCTGTGCAAACTGTTAGTGACTTTTTGTGTCCCCAGGGAGTGTGAATTTGAGGACAGCATGACCTCTCCATATCTGGATGTGGAGCTCACAATTCAGGTGGCAGTGTGTACTGTGGAACCAAGGGAGGTCTTTCCTGCCAATGCTTTATGATTTAGTGGTGACTCAGTGAAATTCTCAGCAGGCCAAAGGTGGCATGTGGAAAGGTCTCCTGTATTTAACACTGAGGGAAACCTGTCAGTGACCCTCAACACACTTAAAGAATCATTGTCCTCCAGCTGGAAACAGAAATTCACATTTCAGATTTTCTTAGATAAATATCTGAATTGTTAAGCCCCTACTTCAGGATTAGTGGAGATCCATGGGATTTGCCAGCCATTCTGCCTTTCTAACCTCCTAAAGAAACCCAAACACCTTGCCCTGCGTTTTTTGTTGTGCCTCTCATTCCAAGTCACTCAGAGATGCTTTAAAGGCTGGTGTCAAACATTGAGGCCTCTGAGGATTAAGGGCTGTATAGGCAGAAAAATATTTCTTCCCAGAAATGGGCCCATGCTCTGAAGTGTAAGAATTGATAACCTCTGTAAATTTTCTCTTTCCCAGTGCAACTGCTGATGTTATTCATATTCATGTAAGTGCCTAATCCTTTCCTGAATTATTTGCCTTATATCAACTTGAGTTCACAAAATAACTTTACAGGTAAGTGCCATTTTCACCCCTAAACTTTCCAAAATGCTCTTGCCAGTGGCTTTTTAGCAAAGTACTGATTTAAGGCTGATGGTTTGCAATTTGAAAACCACAGGCTCACTTTTTATGGAAAAAGAGACCAGACAGGTCTGATGGCTGACATTCCTGTAACAGCAAAACTCATTGACCAGGGACAAAAATGACCTGATTGCAGAGAAAAACATCCCAGAGCAACTAAGAAACTTTCTTCTAAAGAAGAAGTGCAGTGGAGAAAGACGTTGGGACTATTAACTCCTCCTGGACATATCCCTCTCTGCCCTGCACACTCCTCGTCCATTGGTTGAGGTAGATGCAAATATGTTGTTTATCCTTTAAGGGCTGCCATAGATTTTTCTGGACTTTTAGAGCGAGGAAAGAAGAAATTTTTAACTCTTTGAAATCACACTTAGCTCTTCAGACCCTGGAACAGGAAGGGGTTTATCCCACACCAGGACATGTCCTGTTACCTGCCCTATCAGACAGCACTCACAGGATCATCACTTCCCTTCTTGCTTCCACACCCAACAGCCCTTGAGCCTGCCCCTATAACTGTTTATACAATCACTGCACAGCAGAACCTCTCGTGTGCTGAGACAAAACAAGACATCTGCCTTTTGTCATTTTGCGTGTTACGGTGATGTTTACCACCACTGATTTTATTTCAGGGAAAATGAAACAAATGTAAAGACTTAGCAGAAAGTGGGTTACCATGAAGTGAGGGAATCTGATCACAGCATTTCAGGCAGGTGTAGTGGCTGCTGACTTGAGGGCTTTCAAGGAGTGTAGAGTGGGCTGTGATCAGCAGGGTCTCCAAATCTGGTCAGGCATTATTGTCAGACACAGTATCCAGTGGGTTTTTTTGAAAACGAGACATATACAAGATACTTTTTCTTTAAACAAAAAAAAAGACTTTTAAAAATATGATTTAGGATTGCTTAGGTTAGTTCAGCAGAGATGATCAGGGAATAGATTCCTTTTGAAAGCATTTGACATCTTGAAAAAATAGCTTTATTTTAAAAGAATCTACTTAACTTAGAAGATCTATTTTCCCTGTGTTTTAGACTGTGATCCATTATCTAGTGTCCTGGAAGTTAATTTACGCTGTGAGAAAAGTAAAATCACCAGTGATATGAGACTGGTAATCTCTTCAGTGTATACTCTTCTATTTTTAAAATGCATATACCCAGGCTCTGTTTTTCCTAAGCAGCACAACAATTAACGAAAATAAATAGTGTCTTTGGTCAAAAAGCACTGCCAGAAATCAGAAAGTCTGTGGATGGTTTTTATTCCACCCCACAAGTTTCTTCTTACTAATCCCTTGTTAGTCCTCTTCTTAGCTTTCCTGTTTTCCCAAGCCCTACAGCCTGCAGACCTGAAATATCTTATCCACTCTCTCTGCAGTACGTACATAAATTAAATTAATTTATTCTGCTTTACCTACAGCTCAATGCTATGGATGGTGGTTTCAGAGTTTGAAGCTCCTTCACTACTTCAAGCACTTTAACTGGCTTTTCCACTGAACTCAGCTCCCTGTAACATCCAGGAGCCTGTGACTGACCAGCTCAAAATCACACCACTGGTGTCCTTCATTGCAACATTGGCCAAAATGATATTTTGAGATGCAGGAGAGAAGAATGAAACCATTTCGCTGCTCAGAAAAAGCCCAGTAAGGACATTTTTGTTCTTTCCATTTTTCATCTTTTGTAAAAGTCTATGAGGTATTTGCTAGCACTGATTGATTGATCAGCTTCTAGGGCTGACATTTTTCTGTGTATCCAATTAAATTTGCACGTGCACTGACTTCCAACACCTGCCCTCTATGTCAGGATTTCTTCCCTTCTCTGTGGGTAGGTCAGAGAGAGTGAGATTAAGATTATACAGAAAAGGGAAATTAATCCAGAGAGAGAACTTAAGTAGTGAAAAAAAAAATCTGTTTGCAGGAATATGACAGTTCTTTCTGTAGATATTTACAGAATCCCAGAAAGTGATTAACTGGCAATGAAAAACAACTTCTGTCCCAACTACTCACCACAGACAGAAAAAACAAACATTTAGAGAATTTACACTAATGCAATCACCAAACTCGACATTGCTTTTACACAGCTCTCTGTGCTTGTTCTTGAAACCAGAGGAAAAATATATTTCTATGCTCCAATTAAATATGAGTTCATTTGTATTTTTCCTCATCGAGTGTCATAATGAAAGAGGGGAAATGAAATGTAACTTTACTGTTCAATCAGTCAAAGCTGACTACCAACAATAAAAGCCATTAATCTAAATTAGCAGCACAAGAAAAGAATGACACAACACTGTCTCCAGGACTGGATGGAATTGGTGCCTATCAGGGCCACCTGATGAATTCTGAGTCACTGTTAATTTGCAAGGATCATGATTGCAATTTATTACTGCACATGATACTTCCTGCTTTTCGGAACAAATTGTCCAAGCACATATCACCAATTGGAACATGTTTTCAGAAGATGAGGATGTCATCTGAAAGCATCAGATCTTTTCATGGGACAAGTAGTCAGCTCTTGAAAAAATAAAAGCAGTTATTTTTCCATCTTCCCCCCAAAACCCTCAGTGTTTTTAATGTGCTGTCTCTGTCCCCAGCGTCCTGTTCAAACAGCTTTCCAAGCCCTTCTTGCTCCCTTCCCCCTGTTCCACGTGGCAGATGGTGGCACTCCTGCTGCTCTCTGGCCCTACACCTGGGCTTGTTTGTTTCCAGTAGGCAAAAGCAGCGTGAGAACAGACCACTACTTCAGAAAATCTCTGACTTCAGTGGGTTCTCCAAGAGTTCCTGCAGCTGCAAGCACCTCAGAGCTGCTCCAGAGGCATCCCATGCAGTTTCTCACTGCAGGATTCCGAGTTTGGTGATCGCAGTCAGGTGTGGGCTCCCTCTCAACAAACTGGGACACTGTAACTCCGTGCAAACCAAAAGCCGCAGGAGAGATCCAGCAGTACCTTCTCATCTAACCCTTCCCTTTTTCTTCACAGGCAGCACAGACAGCCCTCCCTCTTTAAAAAATCCTCCCAATGCTCCTGTATGAATTGCTTGTAATGACCCACTCAGGCATGCATTACTCCTTGAAATCCAAATGTAATCGTCTAACAGTGCTCGGCCTGATGAAGCACGAAAAATGCTTCCACAAATGTTTGTTTGTTTGTTCCTCCACAAGAAAATGTACGGTGGAAACCCCTTGCAATCTAGGTACCTTGAACAGAAGGTTAAAGAACTGAGGTTTCTCAGTTTGATGCCTGTCTGAAGCCTCTGATTCCAAAGAGTATTTGACCTGAAACACTCAAAACTGCTCCAAAAACCAAACTCGCGAAAAACCCTCCACAAAGAAAACAAACAAGAAAAAACCCACAAACAAACAAAAAACCCAAAATCAAAACAAAAAGAAAGAAAAGAAAAAAAAAAAAATTTTTTTTCTGGATAGACAGGGACCTGATCATTTTCCTCATACTGAATGTAAGCCGCAGTGTCTTATTTAAGTTACGGGGTTGATTCTCTAAGCCTTGGCAATTTGTTGATTAGGGGTGGAGACTGAAGAAGCCACCTTCATCTCTCCATAGTACAGAGTATTTTAGGCCCTTAACACCTGCTTCAGAGTATTAAAGCTTTCTATTACATGGGACTAAATTAATTGCTCATGAAGGTGTTGTGTAACAAAATTCGTAAGACTCAGCACAATTTGTACAATGTGAGAAACCTTTTCTTTTTGTAACCAATGGAACCTACTTAGTATCACCCCTGGAGCTTGGGAAATGATTTCCTGCATCTGGAGTGGATACCTCTCTTAATTTGTGGATGAATTGATGGATCACACATGACTGACTGCACTTAGAGGACCAACTCTGATTTGGTGGCAGCCTAGATTCTGGGTGCAGTTATTAATGCTTCATTAAGCTGGTGCAATGAAAATCATCTTGTGTTTCAAACTGACTCTGTTTATAAACCCTAGAGAGAAGCAGCTACTTACAGATTATGATTTATTTAATTTTAAAATATTTCTTTACCATAGGATGAATAAAACATGATCTCAAAGTACCTCTTGTGTCCCTGGACTCCAGAGGGAGCAGAGGATATCCACTTTAGGAGGCTGTCTATATACCTACACTGTACATATTTAGATGATGACTATTTCAAGTGTTTTGAGCCAAATACCATCTCAAAGGCCAGGAGGGTAAAACCCTAGATGAGATGTTCAGTTCCAGACTAGTGCTGGAATTTGGTACCGTGAGAGGCTGAGGTGTTCATGGCCAGTGGCTCAAACATTGCTAAGATCACTGAAGGACTTTGCCCACTATGGAAAATTGGTCATCTGCAACCACCAAAACCTCCCCCTGCCCTCCCAATATGCAGCTGTGAATTCCTGTGGGCATGGAGAGGTGCTTAGCTCCCTGGAGTCAGACTGCACCTCTTGACTCCACTCCCTGCTGTGACCACATCTCCCTGACTGCAGGGGCACCCAGAGAACACTCAGTGCAGACACCTAAGTGAATTTCTCTTAGCATGGAACTGAGTCCTGTTCCAGGAGCATAATACTTTCAGAGATGTTACAATGGGCATTATGCCTGTAAATAAGCATCATTAATCCAACTGTTCTAACAGATGCTGTAAAAATTAGGGGCAAAACCTCTGCAGACTTCCAGAGAGAAATTCCACTGGTGCAGATTGTTTGGAACATCTGTGATTTCTGTAATTATTGCCTGTTTTTCCTCCTCGGATGTGCCCATGCCCAGATAAACCATTTCCAAAATGATAAACAGAGGAATAAAAGGCTGCAAAGGCACTTGTTGTTAATTATTTGCATTGAAGGAGGGGTATAATTAGTTTTACAATTGCTAAGGCATTGGCAGCAAGCAATTGCTGTCTTCAGTCCATCCATAAACAAGCTTCTCAGTTAGTAATTAGAAGAGACCACACATGCCATGGATTACTGTATCTGTATAATGACATGGGCTTTACCTTTGCTTTTTGATTTGTGTATTTGTTTGGGGTTTTTTTCAGTGCTTTATGATTTCCTCCTCATCCATTCTAGTCAGCACACCTGAGTTCAGAACATCCTTTATTGAAAATAGGAGGGTGGCATTGATTGTAGCATTTAAAAGAGACCGTTTGAGAAGACAGCTTAGGAAATTATAGAGATTGTTAAATTAGAATGCAGCCCATTCTCAATTGAAAGGGAAAAAGTCAACACAGCACCAGTTCTAGCAAGGTGACATTCTCCCAAACATCATTAGCTGCAAAGGCATGGATTTAAGTAAGAATCTGATGGACTTCTTTCTTAGGTTGCAGTGTGACATACATTTGTCTTGGAAAGGAATATACAGACACTAATTTCCTATTCAAGGAAAGGAGTCTGGTCTTCTGGAAAAAGTGCTAGCAGTAGCAGTTTGGTTTCCAGAACTCTCCCAGAGGTAAGGGGGTGCTGGCAGAAGTGGAAATGATGTGAAGATGAACTCACGGTGAATGACTGATAGTCAGAATACAGAGAATGACATTACTAGTGTTGTCAAAAGCAAGTCCATAACTTTGCAGAAGGTAAAGGGTTCTCGCTTGTATTTGTTTCTTTTTTTCCTGAAGAGCTCATAAAAGATGACAAAAATGCTAAATTTTCCTGATTTTGCTTCCCTGTGTGAATCACTGTCACAATCTTAGGGGCCCCTTCTCTTGCTAATTGCTGGAGAGCTAATGGCACAGTGTTGCCACCTTCACACAGACACATACACAAGTGCTTCCCCCACAATGCACAGACATTATGTCATGTCATCTTTATAATACCTACATAATAAAGGAGAAGTGCCCTAGAAATATTCAATTATAAGTATGTCATTTTTATAGATCTGAAAGTTTTATCGTTTTCAAACTTTCACCTCCGCTCCTGCAGATATATTTTTTTTAATAAGTTTGGAAAAATGAATCACAAACCCATGAGAAGTGTATCTATTTATTAATGCTTCATGGCCTGCTGTCAAAAGACTGGTGTAGAAACAAGTTAATAGCCTATACATTCTGTTCTGGCAGATTACAGGTTTTTCTTACAAGCGGATTAACACGAAGGCACAATTATCCTTTCAATTGCATTTTTACATATAGCATAGCATAATGTAGAGTTCATCCATGGAATTGCATATTTTTTTGTGATGTGTTTAGTGAACCTGGAGATTACAAAGGAACTTGCTGAGGCAGAAGGACACGGGTTAACCAAAAGGAAGCAAATTTGCCAAAGACACACAAATTGAAAAAGCTGGGAATGGATTTCATGTTTCTCAGTTTTTCATTTAGTGTATTACCAAGTGCAACATCCTGTTTCCCCCCTTTAAGCATCTTTATGACCACTCCTATGAAAGTTCACTAATAAAACAGTCTATTTTATAGATGCATATACTGGTGCTCACACCTTTTGTCTTCCATGCATGGGTCAACTAATTATACAAAGGGCACAGGCTCTTAATTCTGCCTAGTATGAGACTGGGAGAGCTTTGGGGTTTTTTTTCAATTTTCAGGAACACACTCATGCATTCTGATGGAAAACCCCAAGTTCACAGAACAATGAAAGATCATTTTTATATTGTGTAGGTAAACTACCCTTTTTACACCCTGCTGGTATATTTTTGTGTGGAGAAATGTATCCTCAGCTTCATGCAAGTATGAATGAGAATATTAGCTCCCTACCTCATGAGCCAGTCTTGCACTGAGGTGGAAAGGCATGTCAATGCTCTGTAATATATGATAAAATACACTCCTTACAATAAATAGATGGTGGGCTTCTGTCTTGTGGGCAGCATGCTCTGTGAGCTACCTCACCGTGGGCAAGAATAAACTCTGTCCTGTGAAAATTCTCAGCATGCAACTCCAACTGATGCAAACCACAACAGGCTTAGGAAAGAAAGCTGGTTGCAGCACATTCCTGCTAGGGTAGATGAGAGGTGTATCAACTCAACAGAACTGAGTTGGTGGGAGTGAAAAACATGCAGTTCTGCTCTGGGTTGCAAGTGGAAGATGTCTCTTACTTCCCTGGAGCCCCTCTGGGGATGCAGCTAGCCCAGATGATGGGCTCACAGTTCCCAGGGGCATGGTGGCTGTCCAGGACTGATACAGGCTGCACAGCCACCCTGCTCCCCTGATGGATCACCTGTTTAAAAATGCATGACTAGAGACCAAAAATACTTGACGTAACCTCCAGGCTACAGCTGAGCAGGTAAAAGATGTTGCACGAGGGACATTCTTTTCTCTATGACAAAAAGGTTTTTTTAGTCCCAGTTTTTTTCCCCTCATTATTTCTGGAAAGTGAAGAGAAGGGGCCAAAAAGTAATAACAAGAAACAGTATCTTCATCTACCTAATCAGATTCACTACACTAAAAAATCTGTCACCTTTGCTACTGTGTTGGTTGCTGTGCCATTCAGAGGACTTTTCATGTTTTTTCACAGTCACAGATTATTCTGAGTTGGAAGAGACCTGCAAGGATCATTGAGTCCAATTCTTAAGCAAATGGCCCATCCAGGGATAGAATCCACAGTATTGGTTCTTAGCACCATGCTTTGACCAGCTGAGCTAATCTCAGGGTTAGTTTTTCTCTCCCCTCAGCTTCATGTTCAGCACTTCTAACATATCCAGTATTTTTTCTGATACTGAGTTTGTCATTTGCACCTACAAATTTCATTTCTTCCTCTGTTCTATTTGCTGCTCACTGTCTGCCAAGTTGGAAGTGGAAGACACACAGCCATCTTCCTTTCACTTTTCTCCACTGTTACTTTTCCTTGGATTCCTGCCTCATGTGTAAGTTAATACCTTTTTTGGGTGGTTTTCTTATTATGTTTTGCCTTTGTACATCAAATCTCATAATACTTTTGTTTTCATTGCTGATGTCTCATGCTGGGACTCTTGGCAGTAAGTCCTTACCCTTACTATAAAAGATTATCTTTTCAAAGATATTTCAACACAATCAGGTCCCAGCTTCACCAGGACAAGGCATATTTCCTTTGAGAACCCTACCACAGGAAATAACCACAATCAATCCATAGCCCTTTCTACAAAATAGGAATTATTGTTCCCTTTGACCAACAAAGAACGAGACAAAAACTTCAAGGGTAACTTCTAGAATAAGCCAGATCATCACAGGAAAAAAGTTCACAGTTATCCCAGTGCCTCAAATGACCAAAATATCTGCAGTGAAAAACAATTCAGATTGTAGTGCTTATCACCCTTCACCCACATCAAAAGGCTAGGAGAAAGTTCCTCAGTGATTTTGAATCAAGTGACTAGAAATTCACACAACTTCTGAATCAAAGAAGGAACAAGAAATGCTTGTGGCGTGCAGTGCTTCATGGGAGGTGTATTTTGGTACAGAGGTCATTCCTGTGGAATTACTGGGATGCAAAACACTTGTAATCAGGAACCAGTGATCCCCATGGCTGGGAAAAACACAGCTAGAGTGGATGAAAACAAATCCTCCCACATTCATCTGTCTAAACTAAGTGTGTGGCAAACACTGAAAAGTGTTATCTTATTCTCAATAGCCCAAAGATAGGATGTCACAATTCCCAAGTGAGGATCTTCGGGTAGAGCCTTAGAGATCCTATAGAGAACTGTGAGCTCCTATAGAAGTCACAATAGAGGAGATCCAGCGCTGATTCTCAAAGCTGAATTAAAAATTTTTTATTTTGTTCTTTCTTAAAAATTTCGAGGAAATCTCTTTTTGGGGTAGAAGTGAGGAGCAACCCTGTTATTTAAACAGTTATTTAAACAGATGGTTTTCCACTTTGGACATCTTTCTGCCAAAAGGAAGGCTCAAACAGTGTGTGAAAGAGAAAAAAATCCTAGGTCAGTATATCTCTCTGATCTTGTTTCTCCTGCAGTCTATAGCCAAATTTTGCTGCGCACATTCAGATCTCCTTTGTGAGCACAGATTAATCTCACAAATTGAAAGGCAGCTCACAGCACATATTGCCCACAAGACAGAAGCCCACCATATACTATTTATTGAAAGACAGAAAGAATTATTTTTAATTTGTGGAAGTCAACTAGGGAGAAGCAGATATAGCTCAGTTAGCACAGACCAGTGCCTGCATATTAAAAATACATTAAGATCAATAAATGGATAACTGAAACATCTATTAAAACATTTCCAGCTAATATAAGGACATGCATAGCTGTATAATTGAAATATATTTTCTGTCCGTATTTCTATGAGATAAAGAATGTCAATGAAAATATAAAACACAGAATGATATTGCTTGCTGTTAATTATCCAGCAAATAGGATTATTATTGTCTTTTTAAGTGATTTTTTTCTGAGTGTGCACTAGTACATGACTTCAGATTTGCATCTGGATAATGCAAATCTCTATCAATCCACTGTCTGGGAAACAGATGGAAAAAGGGATAACTGGTTCTAGCACATGTACACCAGCACATTCCCTCTTGTTTGGAAGGACCTGCTCTTTAGAACTAGAGGAAAAATGTTTTACTTTATACTCTTCCAATCCTTGTCCTTATTTTCCCATCTTTGCCTCCATGATCCTTCCCCTGTTTTACTCTCTGAGGCATTAAGTTGCTAGCATTTTCTTACTGTCCAGAAACTGGAGCACAGTATCATTTAAGCATATAATGAAGTAGATTTGTGATCACTGCTGGCATAATCAGGAAAATAGAAGCATAAGGTTTCCTGAGCTAAAAATAGAATTGTAAAAGATTAATCAGTGTTTTTACTATTTATAGCGCATAGAGACTAAATGTAAAGGAAAATATTTAGTAAACTAACATTTTACGGTATTTTAAATATGAATCAAAATGTAATGCAGGCTTTGAAATCGTCTTGCATCCTTGGAACTAGGCTCATAGAGAGACATTTCTTATGTACAAGCTTTAGACTCCAGCTCTGCTTCTAAGCTCTGTGATAGGATCCTGCTTTAAACATGCTCAAGGTTCAGTCAGAGCCAGAGAATAACTTCTAAAAAGTAGAGTTTAATACCGGAAGGACACAGTTTTCTATACTTTTTGCAAGCACCACTTATCTTCAGGGATGGCTCTCTATTTCTAAGGTAACTGGTGGGAAACCCTGTGAAAAAAAAGGACCATGAGAAGTGTATACAGCTTTGGGGAACTCTGATATGACAAACTCCTTAATTTCCTTTTCTTTGCAGTAAAGAAGGGTGGAAAATACAGTACAGTTTACCAGCAGCTGTCAGCTTTTCACTGTATCACCCCAGAAAACATGAGGATTAAGGCTGAGAGGGCTACATTTAGATCTACACCCAAAACATCACTAGATGTGCCAGGACACGAGGGCCAAGACTCGGGCGTATTGTGCATTGCACAAAGCATTTAGCAACAAGAGACCTGAGGTGAGGGATTAAAGGGAATCCTTCCTGGTTCTGCTCTAACTCTCCTGGTGCCCTGGGGAAGCTCTGAAATGCTGCTCCCTGACATTGGGAGAAATCCACCTCACAGGAAAGTTCCCCTTCCAAACAACAACGCTGCCACAGAGCCATCATAAGCTGCCTGCTGAGAGGGGAAATCATGGTTGTTCTGTTGACTTTGGTGGCCAAAGTGAAAGGAAAAAAAAGCAAGAAAAAAGAAATAAATTTGTCTTTGGGAAGATTTTGATGAGTCAGAGATGTACTTGCTGCAGAGACACTGGGATTGAGTTGAGAGTACCCTGTCCTTGAAAAATAATTTGCTAAAGCTCAGATTTTAAAATATTTTGGCATTGCCGCACTTCTCATTGCAACATCCTACTCCCTGAGGAGCCTCGACCCTCGGTGAGATGATGCAAACCACATACATTCTTAGTGCATGGGCAAAGGCTCCTGAGTTACCATGCAGAAAATCAGGCCATGCCCACGGAACAGACCTCCTGGACAGGGAGCCTGACACCAGCCCGGCACCTGAGCTGATGGTTACAGACTTGTTGGTGTCTAAATCCTCACTTTTCTCCAGAAAGGGGATGAGAAAATATTCAAGACCACACCTAAGTGTCACCAGTGTCTGATGGGTATTGAGTTACCCTGATTCTCAGCTGGAGGCAAATCCAGTCCTGATGCTGAGATCTGCTGAGCAAGGTGACCTACCAGACTGCCACACTGAGGTGTCTTCAACAAGCTCTGAAAGGCAGAAATAAATCATTCACACACACAAAGACAAAAAAGGTTTCCGTGTTATTTTAGCTTGGGCTAGAAGAGCTGGCATTAGCCCACGATGCAGCTCTGGTGAGTACTCAGCTTATAATGTTAATGCAGCAAATCCTGCACTTGCAATTAAACCTCATCAACAGCAAGTTAATGCTGTAGCCTCAGTCAATTAGCTGCACAACTAAAACCACTGTAACTTTGCCTGGAGCACAAGCCAACAGAGCTCAGTGAACTCAAGAGAACAGGCTTAAAGGATACCAGTATCTGTGAATATTGCTCAGAACTTCCTTAATAATTTTCATTTAGCAAATCTCAGTCGTAGGTAAAATCTCAAGTCCCTGCTCACCTGTGTCCCATTGCTTTTGGAGGGAGCCACCAACACTCAGAATCCCTAAAATTCAGACAACTGTCACAGCCTTAATATGGATTATAACAACACTATTTTTTACTTTATTTTTTTTCAGGGAAAAATAACATTTTAGTCTAACACATAATTTTGTTCTTTTTTTTTCTTTCTCCTCCAACACAAAAACAAGCAGACAGAAACTGAAAGGTCTGGCAATTTATATAGTGGGAATCATAAAAACTGAACATGTTTTCAGGCTTGGTGGTCATAATGTGGGTTTGGAAAAAGTGATATATTTGCTCCTTTTTTTTTCTTTTTAAATTAATTTTTCTCTCTCTGAAAATGACTGCTAACATGCAGGGTTTGGGGAGTTTCCAGTAATTTGGAATTTCAGCTTTCTGGTGCAACAGAATTTTTGCCACTTCATAAGCTGCAACAACATCATTGCTGCCATTTATGTCCAAGGTCACCACTCTACTCCTTGATAAATAGGGACATGTAGAAGTCCTGTTAGTGAATTTAGATTTATGAGCAGGTTTGAGTGACAGATGCTTGCATGTCATGAATACAGGAGCAGTGATTTTCTAAACACGACAGACTGCATTAGGCATATGGATTTATACTGCATAAGAACTACACAGCCACTAGAGACCTCCCAAAGTAGAGGAATATGTAATGAAAAGTTAGAAAGGGAAGTCTGTCTCACAGAATCACAACCTGAAAGAACCTCAGCCACATCAGTTCTTTGATGTTGTAGGTAATCACAGTAAGAATATCAGAATCTATCTTTAAGCTATTTAGGCTTTTTCCTAGAACACTGTAGAAAGTTGGCTGTAGAAAATTTATATCCATTTCTTTTCGTAGGAATATTTACTTTTAGCTGAAATAGCCTGTTTTCCTCCATGTTTACCTTCTGAGATATAAACTGACAGCAGTGGATGCCAGACATGTTCATCAAGGGTAAACCTTGATTTTTGATACATTGCTTTTGATTTCATGTCCCATTAAAAGACAGAGTGCCCTCAGAAAAAAAGAGATGTCAGTTCATGGAAAAGGGATGCTTAAAGAAATCGGTAGGGACAGGGTGGGAGATGAATAATTACTGGGAGGATAATGAGAGGGACAGTTTTCAAACAAACCTCCAGTCAGCATAGGTCAGAGAAACACTCTCAGTGCCCTCATGTCTGTTCCATGTTTCTGCAGGGGAGATATTTGGCCAACTCCACCTCTCAGTTCTCGATTTAAGCTATAAAGTAGGGATGGGGACCACTGGCAAGGTGTATTACCTTTTTCCTAGCAGAAAAACGTCTGGGACTGACAGCTTTGGGGAATAAACCAGATTTTGAAGATGTGTTGTTTCATTTCCAGCTGTGACTTAGTTAATTGATCAGTATGAAAAAACAGGATAGGCAAAGGTGTCTGAGCTTTTTTTTTCCCTGGTTGCCATCTCAGTGTTAAGATATTTCTGCCTCTATATTTACTACCTTTCTTTTAAATAAGCTGGTAAGGTTCTCCCTTTTCATCTTGAGAGATCATTCCAGAAATAAATGGAAAGTCACTGCTAGAGGGTTTTACTTTATATTCTGGCTCTATTTCTCTTGGCTCAATTTCATCCCCTGAAGTCAGTGTGGAGAAAAAGATTCATGGATCTTTTTAAGGGCAGAAAGGACCTCAGTGATTGTCTAGGATGACATGTCTAACACAAGGCATAGGTCTTCACACTACTCATTTTGATTCCATATCCAGAATCATAA
>WEKY01021085.1:1195221-1272365 GCA_013390045.1 Picathartes gymnocephalus | reverse complement strand
TCAAAAGCTTTTTGTTGTTCAGGGCCCCTCCAGAAAGTTTTTCTTTTGTGTCACAAGATAGAGAGGGCTTACAATCGTGCTGTACTCCGGGATGTGCATCCTTCAAAAGCCCACGACTCCTAGAAAAGCCTCGATTTCTTTCTTGATCAGTGGGGACATAGCTGCTATTTTATTAATCACTTCCATTGGGATCTGGTGACATCTGTCTTGCCACTTTGCTCCTAGAAACTGAATTTCTTGAGCAGGTACCTTAACCTTACTTTGTTTAATGGCAAAACCAGCTTTCAGGATTATCTAGATAATCTTCTGTCCTTTCTCAAAGATTTCCCCTGCTGTGTTCCCACACACAATGGTGTCTTCAGTGTACTGGAGATGTTCTGGAGCCTCACCCTTTTCCAGTGCAGCCTGGATCAGTCCATGGCAGAGGGTGGGGCTGTGCTTCCACCCCTGGGGCAGCCAGTTCCAGTTGTACTGCACACCCCTCCGGATGAAAGCAAACTGGGGCCTGCACTCTGCTGCCAGAGGAATGGAGAAGAAGGCATTGGCAATATCAATGGTCCCATACCACTTTGCTGCCTTGGACTGCAGCTCGTACTGAAGCTCCAACATGTCTGGCACAGCAGTGCTCAGTGGTGCCGTGACCTCATTCAGGCCACAGTGATCTATCATCAGTCTCCATTCTCCTCTGGACTTATGCACTGGCCATGTAGGGCTGTTAAAGGGTGACCAAGCCTTGCTGACCACCCCTTGGCCCCCAGTTCCCAAATCATCTCCTGGATGGGAATCACAGAGTCTCTGTCAGTGCAGTATTGCTGATGGTGCACTGTTGCTGTGGCAATTGGGACCTGTTGTTCTTCAACCCTCAGCAGTCCCACAGCAGAGGGGTCATCTGAGAGGCCAGGCAGGGTATTCAGTTGTCTAATTTCCTCTGTCTCCAGAGCAGCTATCCCAAAAGCCCAGCAATGTCCTTTTGGGTCTTTGGAATACCCCCTCCTGAGATATTTCAAAAACTGGTGTCTCAGGCCTGAAAGGCTGGAAAAAACCATTCTCCATTCTTCCCCACCGTGGGCGGGGTGTGATTATTAATGAGGCCCCAGAGGTAACAGCCTAGATCAGGACAGGTGAACAAAACTGAATATATATTCTGAATGATGCTCATTGCCTCTGAAGCTACCATGCAATAGACATAATAAACCAACAAAGCAATTTTCATACTATTACCTGGTATCAAAAAGGAGCATGATGACCAGCAAATAGTTCCCCATGTGAGGAAGAATAGAGTGAGGTACATCCATGTAAACATATCAAGCATCATGGTGAATAGGCACTTTCTGTAATCCAATGCAAAATTGTAACTCTGACTTCTCTCAGGAGGCCCTACATTGGATGCCAAAATAAGTGCTGGTTTGAAGGTAAATGGGCAGGAGGAATTGACCCCACACAAATACCTTGGGAGAGATTTCAAGTCGGAGTTACAATTCAATAGAAAGATTACAATAAATGCAATGAATACAGAAAGACTGGCTTCAAACCAACAGAGTGCAACCTGACAGTTGGTCAGGGTGGTGGGAGCAGTCCTCATTAAACAGTGGTTGCAGTCCCATTGGAGTGATGGATGGGGTCTTGTGGAAAGGCCTGGTCCTTCTCTGGATGCTTGTGTCCAAGTCCCCAAACCCCAGATCATATTCCCTCAAAAGTCCAGGTAGGAATGTCCAGTCCCTCCCCAAGGGCGAGGAGTTTCAGGATGGAATGATGGAATCCTGTGAATCATAGGATGTTTTGGGGAGTCCTTGATGGCCCCTTAGCAGAGATGACCCCCCTTAGGCTGGGTGGAGTTGTCACTTTGTGAAGACAGGGAGAACACTGCACCCAGCTCCCAGCTGCTACAAAGGACCCACCATCAGGAATAATGTGGATGGGTGTGGAATACAGTTTGGCTACACCCATACTGGTACTTTCTCCTGTAACCAGTGACAGAACCTAAAACCAGCTAGTTCTAGCTCACTTCAAAAAGCGTTTTTCCTCCTGTTGCCTGCTCGGTATCAGTTTTTGTCTGAAGCAGGGTGCAGTTATCATGTGTTAATTCTGACACCCACTTCATGTGTTTGTGCTGGGAGGGCAGACCCGCAGCCAGCTCCTTCCTGCTGAGAAAAAGCTCAGACCAGCCTCACCTCAGGTGCCCTTGTCTGTGTAGAATTCCTGGCCATGATGAGATGGTGCCCTCTCTTTGAGTGGTTTTTGTGCACTTTGCCCCTGTGTGGTTAGAGCAGGGAAAGGTGTGAGGCTCATTTATGAGTTTGGAGGGGAAGGGCTGTTTGCTGAGAGTGTGAATAACTGTGGAATCACGCAGGGGTGGGGGGAGAGGAGAGGAGAACTCAAGACTCAACAGTTCTGTTTGTACTGTAATTTCTACGGAGTATGGAGGAATGACCTTTTGCACCTGATCTAACTGTGGACCTTACTATATCTGATTTTGAAAAAGAGGACTGTAAATTCTTGAGATGAAAAAGGCAGTGCTGACATCTTAAGTTCTTTAACTTCATAGTTTGATTCATGTAACTCAGACTTTAATATGCTTGAATATAGTAAAAAATACACTACAGTCATAAATGGGACGTTAAAACTTTTTTAAAAGCCCCTTTCCGCCTAAAGGTCGGTATTCTTGTGTTTACATATGAAGATCATTTGCACCTTTACAAGGAAAACAAGTATTCTGTAAACAAATGTTTACACGTATCATTTATGCTTTTTTCTAGCATGAGTAACTTGTATAAATAGTGCTATCTTAATAAATTTCTTCTACGCTGTTCTCGGTTTGTTCCTTGGGGTGAAAGCAGTGGGGGGTGTTTTTCTGTGCTTTATGTGGACAAAGATGCTGGAGGTTTTTTTCCAGATAAAACCCAGTAAAAGAGGCTTAAAACTCTGCTGTTTATTGTTACCCTTCACATCACTCAGAACCAGCTTTTTCTGGAAGGAAGCATCTGTGCTCTCTGGCTAAATCTTATCTCTGCTCACTTAACTGCATTTATCAATGAGGGCAACGCAAGGAAGAGCTTAAAAGAGGCTGTAAGAACTTAGGTTTTCAGAGATTATTTATGTGAATTTGTTGGAAAGAGTTGAGCATTAGATTTAAAACTTAGCCCGGGGTGTAACAGTCCTATTTTCAAACCAAATACAGGTGCCAGTTATTTCCAGACCTTGTACTCCTTTGTCCAGTGCTCTTCTGACTCCAGACAGCAAACTTTGTCTGAGATATTTCAAAAAAAGGAAACACCAGAACTGATAGTTTAAGTAGCTGCTGAGCTGCCAAGACCTTCAGAAGATAACTTAGCTGTTTCTACCAGGGTAAGAGTTACCACAGATTTCAACCTTAACATGCAAAAATAATCCATCTTCAACTAGTAAAGAATCTGAAACCAAATGCGTGTTTCTTTGTCTAATTGTGGAAATAGGTTAGGAACTAAGCATGCAATTATGTCATGTTAGGCAGTTTTACACTGGGAAAAGAAAGGAAACTTGCATCCCTATTTAGGAGGTCATAGAACACATCAGCTCCTAGAGATACTGCACAAGTGTGAAGCAAGAAACTAGACTTGGAATTTTGCTGCTCACAGAAGTATTCAATAAGTAACAAGCAGTGGTTTGGTCAGGTAAACTGTAGTTGCAAATAAGCTCCCTGCAAGGATATTATTTAATTAGACATAGGTGGTTTTTCCTTAAGACAAAAGATGGAAAATATTTTCTTTATTTAATACTGTATTACAAAACAGGTGCTACTTTCTGCTCCTTAAATGTCTAGCCAGACACTGTGCACTGTCCCTCTGAACTCTTACCTGCTCCAGAAGGGAGGGATGCAACATCAAATTATAGCACACAGCTCCAACCTTGAGAGCTCTCTGGCCTACAGGATTACATCCAAAATTACAAACATCAGGACAAAGCCTAGTAACTATCAAGCTTATCAACACCTCACATTCCTATCTATTAACTTGCCTGGGAGGACCTACAGGCTGACAAGTGCCTTGTGTACAATCTCATGCCCAACTGGAACATAGATGAACATTATCACCCATTACCTAGTACCCTTAACAAGCTAAAAAGGGAGTTAGAAACCTGGATTTTTCTGCCCTGGATTGTAGAGCATGCACCCTTTTTCAGGTGTGCTGAACTTTGCATTTAGACTAGCCCAAGAGCAGTCACAGTTTAGCCAAGGCCAAGGTCTGTGTAGCTTAGGCTGTCCAGTGAAAACCAACTTTGAAACAACAGAAATACCTGCCAGAAGCTGCATCAAGAATTTGCAGTTTTTCTCTGAGCTGATACCTGCACATAAATGAAATGAGTAACTCTGAGAAAACAAAGCTGCTCAGGAAGCTGTCACAAGTTTGCATTGCAGCCCTTCTTCAGGGCCAAATGTCCGCTTGACTTTGCTGTGCATGGAATTACACAGCCAACTGCTGGAGTTACAGTCTCACTTTGGACAGCCAGAATGAGAGGAAAGAATATGCTGCAGGAGGGAGCTTCCTGGTGGTTTCTCAGCACAGACTGTCCAAACAAAGCCTTTTTAGTATGAAGAGCTACTGAAATGGCTCTCACTGTATCTGAGAGATTGCAAGTTCAGTCAGTAGCATCAGCACTCCAGGCATGTATTGGCTGTGTAGAATCTGCAAGAAAGAGAAAAAAGCCTGTCAAAACAACAATTGCAGTTGCCAGATTTCCACACCCTGGAACCCTGATTGGAAGGAAACTACCAAGTGTTCTGTGTGTTTATTCAGCTGCTCTGTTGTTGCTTTTCAGGTACCTATACTTTTGCCATACTGAATATACATGATTTAAAGTCTATCCCGTTATGAAAGGCCATAACTTTCTACACAACACACATTCCACAAGAGCACCCTTCAGAAAGCCTGAGATCTCTTTGTGTACTGACCTGCAACAGAAAAAAGTTGTTCCAGACAGTTTTAAGCTATTACAGATAAAAACAAGCAATGTGACATTACCATGGGCCAAGGTTCATCATAGGGTAAATTTAAACAACTGCATTTACACAAACTGTTCTTTAACTCAGAAGAAAATACTGTATTGCTTGAAGGAATAATGTTCCATGGTTTGAAGGATATTAGAGATACCACTGTAGAAAGATCAGCACCTTTATGAAAAAGGTTACATGTGAAGGAGTCTTCTGCCTGTGTCTTAATAACTGCAATACTAGAAAGCTAGTGAACTTATTTTATAAGTTTAGGATCTTTTTAAGTCAAAAAGAACTTTTTTTATGGCCTAAGGAACTTTCCTATTCATACCACAGCTAATGCACCTATTTCTGGCCCCAGGCAAGTAGCTTCTGCTGCAACCCAGTAGTAAAATAGTGTACTAGCAGCTGCCCCAACTCCAAAGCTAAGTATAACTAGTAAAAGCTGAGGGTTTAACAACTGCTTGTAGGAAATCATGCAAAAGAAACACGAGACCTTCAGGTACAGCTATTTCATTTGGCCAGCATTAGGACAGCCTGCTCCTTGGGGCCTCACCTTTACAACGCCATCACAGTGCGCCGAGGCAACCGCTGTGGAAACCTTCACCAGCTTTGCAGCTGACAAGTAGATCTTGAAGTGCCTGTGGAAGTGGGCGTAAAGGCAGTCCATGAAGACATCCACCTCCTCTTGGCTGATCTCTCCTGGTGTTTTCTGCACCGTGTCCCACAGAGCTTTGGCATCCTCTGGGTGGATGGTGTAGGAAATATCCAGGGGCTGGGACAGGCGGGGCACGGAGAAGACGAGTTCCACAGCAGAGGCAGCTCTGTCCAGCTTGCAGCCAGCCCACATGGCCACCATCCAGCTGAGGTTCAGGGGGCTGATGGCCAGGCGGCGGAAGCAGCAGTCAAAAGTCTTCTGGAACCAGGTTCCCACCATGGACGTGTAGCTCTCAGCCCCGTGGGTGAGGAACAGGGGCAGACAGGTGAAGTCCTTCGGCACGTTCTCGGAAAGGTCATCTCCAAACATGGAGCAGAACCAGCCCGACCACACCAGCTTGTCCTCAGAGTTCCTGGAGGAAGCTTGTGACCTCGAAGAGAGCTAGGATGGGGAGAAGAGGCATTTCAGTGCTGCAGAGTAAGTATGGCTTTTTTTTTTCTCCATCAGCTAAAAATAGATTTTAATTTATAGTTTTAAGTTTGGTAGAAGTGGGGTTTTTCATTAGGACCTTGCATACAACACTGTTTTCTGTCAAACACATACAGTTATTCAGTCTATCCATTACATCCCTAGAAGTTGAATGCAATTCTGTTGAAAACAGCCGAAAACGCACTTTTAACTTCCTTAGGAACAGTCCTGAGATCTGAGTTTATGCTACTATGGTACATCCTACAACTATTGCCACAATGAACTTGACATTTCAGTAGCACATTTCACTTGAGGCAAAGCATTTCAGAAATAATAATTAGACCTGAGCTCTGGCCAGGAAGTGGGATTATGCCAGCTTTATCCAGGAAATGAATATAAACCATCCAAGTCCTGGCAGTAAATTGCTGAACTAAAACATCAGACACAGATTGCTCTGTATAGTCTTACTCTGATGCTGTTAAAAAGTTGAACTCAAACTTGCAGTTAACTCTATGCATTGCTTAGGGGATCACACAATCAATTAGGTTGGAAAAGACCTCTGAGGTCATCTAGTCCAAAACACTACCTTGTCATTAGGCCAGGGTTTTGACTGTGTCACATCCAGTCTTTCCTTAAACACCTTCAGGGAGGTGACTCCATCCCCAGGGCAGCCAACTGCAATGTCCAATTATCCTTTCTGTGCAGAAATTCTTCCTAATGGCCAACCTAAACCTCCCCTGGCACAGCTTAAGCCTATAAATGTTCTGTTCCAGTAAAAAACAAACGTGATTCAGTTTCATTAAATCACAGCGGGTGCTACAGTAGTTATTCCATACAGGTAGGGTTTAATTTGGGGGTAAATTTTTTTGCCGTAAAAACGCCAGTCTCGATGGCCAAACCCCCCCCACTCTCACCTGCACGAGGACGGCAGCCTGGTCCTGCTCGCTGCCCCTGAGGTCGGCAAGGCTGGACAGGGCCACCTTGATGTCCAGCTCGACGCCCACCTCCACCGCCAGCCCCTTCTGCTTCTCGGCGGCGATGAAGGCGCTGAGCAGCCGCGCGTACTCCCTGAGGCGGCCGCGGCGGAAGCGGTACAGCGGTGTCACGCTGTACAGCGTCCAGGCTTTGCGCAGCAGGAACGCTGTTTTCTGCGGATCCTAGCGGAAAACAAAACAAAAAAACCACCATACGAATATGGTTAAAGCCCGCTTTTCCCGCGCGGGGCAGCGCGGCTAAGAGGAGAGGGAGGAGACGGGGAGGTGGTGGTGGCGCCGCCGCCCCCCGCGGCCTTCCCGGCCCCGCCCTACCTGCGAGCACGGCGCCGGCACGATGAGGCGGCTGGTGCCGATGCGGCCGTGGGTCCGTCCGAAGGGCAGAGCCCGGGAGAGCCGCCGGAGGCTGGGCAGGGTCCGCGCCGCGCCGTCCTCCCCCGGCTCCTCCGCCATGGCCGCCAGGGCCCGCCCGCGCCGTTCGAACTCCCTTCCCGTCGGCCCCCGCGCGGGGGCGCGCCCCGCCGCCATCTTTGAGGCGGGCAGCACTCAGGGAAGGAGGCGACGGTGGCTGAAGTGGTTTCGTTTTTGCCCTTCGGAGCTTTTGTTATTTAATTCCCGCAGGGTTATGGTGCTCCTCCCGTGTTTCTGGCCGAGGGGCGGTTGCGGGATGGCGTTCCCACGGCTGCTGGTGCGGGCGCTGCACCGGGCGGCCGCTGCCGCCGCACCCGCGGCTCCAGGTGAGGAGGGAGCGCTGGTCTCGTTCCCCTCGGGATTCGGGTTCCCTTTCTCCCAGGATACAGGTCAGGGTGGTCCACGCAGTCGGTTAATATCATACTTGCGGCTAGTTATTTTCCCTGTGTCACTTTATTAGGTGTCATCTCTAAATCTCTTTTAATTCTAAAGGCTATGATGAAGGTAGTGAGACTGGCTCATAGAATTTTTTATAAATGTCCAGGTAATGGCATCCTTTAGGCTTCTCCTTGCAAGCTGAACCTCTTGCACGTTGTCTAAATGGTGTGCTTGGTTCTATAACTTCAGCTACGATTACAGGCACACGGGGGTCTGTACAAAGCTTTCTGTGATCGTGGTTCAGGCCTTGTCCAGTTGTTTCAGGCAGGAGCTGTTCAATTTACACCTGCACGGTGTGGGTGTCTTCCGTGTGTGTTTCATTCTCGGTTTGTTAAGCCCTGCTCTGCTGTGTCGCCACCAGGAACTGCAGTGACAGGACAAGGGAGAGTGGCTTTGAACTGAAGGAGGGCAGGGTTAGATGGGATATTAGGAAGAAATTGTTGCCTGTGAGGGTGGGCAGGCCCTGGCACAGGGTGCCCAGAGAAGCTGTGGCTGCCCCTGGATCCCTGAAAGTGTTCAAGGCCAGACTGGATGGGGCTCTGAACAACCTGCTCTAGTAGAAAGTGTCCCTGTCCATGGCAGGGGGGTGGAGTGAGATGAACTTTCAGGTCCTTGAATCCTAAACTGTTCTGATTCTAGATTTAAATGGGGAATTGTCAGCATCCCTCGGGATTGGGCTGTGACTTTTCCTTCTCTTGCTCCTGAAATTTGCAGGGCAACAGTTTGCAGCAAGGCTGTGTTCAAGTATCTTTGTGAAAATTTGACTGAGAAACATAAATAATCCCTGTTTAAAATACATTTAGACTAGCATCATTTTATGTTTATGGCATAGTATCTTAGTGCAGCTCTATATATGAAGTAACTTCTCTGTATATGTATAAGTTGTACTGGGAGGGAAAACTCTACTAATTATTCTATCTCATCTGCAAAAGCCATGAGAGATTCTACATTTTTTTTTTTTATTTAAGACTTCAACAGTTTTGTCAGTCGGACCAACACGTGTGGAGAGCTGCGTTCTGCTCATGTGGGACAGAAGGTGACCCTGTATGGATGGGTTCAATATCAAAGGTGAATGCAAACCGTGATGAAAATGGAGATGATTATTTGCCAGATCCATTGTAAGCTGTTTTTCATCCAACATTGCTCTTCAGTGATGGTCTGCATGGGTTCTTTGATTTTAGGAGGTCCTGAGCATCTTGTCTTGGAGCAGTTGTGATTGGAGACCCAGTAAAAGGAGTTAGGGTTATTGCAACATGATTGTTGTGATGTTGTTTTTAAAGACAGCAGAACATGTCCCATTGGGCAGTTTTTTGATGGATAAAGTACAGTGGCAGCTGTTTCTGCTACAGCTGAAGAGATGGAGATTTATGGTTCTGGGTCTGGCAGTGGTGGGTTGTTCATGTGGAACTTTTTATGGGACAACTGTTCCCCTCTTGACTTATAATTGGATTTTTGTTGTTATTGTTTTCATTCCACGTGAATTTCGGTTTTATTGCTCATTTAATTGTTTTTAGCTGAGTGATGTTTCCCAGCAGGAAAATTCACGTGTCCAGAATCCCTGCTCTGCATGCATTAAAGGTCAAGTTAAAATCCTGCCTCTCCTGCTTATTTGCATGTCGTCTGAGGCTGGTCGCAATGTGAAAGAAATTGTTCAGATGTGGGAAAAGTGTCAGTACATTCAGGATTTGGAAATGCTTTGGGATGAGTTACAGGGTACTGAAAGTGTAGCCAGTTGCCATATGCTTTAAAAAATAGAAAACTATTAAATTTGTGACAAAAATGTTCTTCCTTTTGTGCTTTTCATGGATTAGACAAGGCCTGTTTCTGGTTTTGAGGGATTTCCAGGGACTGACCCAGATCGTCATTCCTCAGGATGAGGTGAGTGCTACCAAAATATGAGTCTGTGCTTTTACTTTTCCTTTGGTAGCTTGGCTCCAGCAACCACAGAGAGAAGGAAGGACTTTATCAAACTGAGTGCTCTGGCTCACAAGTAGATTGAAGTGGCACGAGAGCCCTGACCTGACACTGCAACAGAAACATCAGTGCTGTTTCCTCTGCCTTAAGAGTGATTTTGGATTGAGGTGCTAGGCCACAGTGCATTTGTGCTGTTCTTTGAATTTCTGAGAGTCTGTCCTCTCCCTGCAGGCACATTCCCACGTGAAGGAGCTCCTGTCCTGTGCCCCAGTGGAATCTGTGGTGCGAGTCACTGGGACCGTGTCCCCTCGGCCCCTGGGCCAGGAGAATCCGGTGAGGATGGGGAGAGGGGGGGCTCTCAGGGCTTTTATTCCTTTTATTCCATACCAGTGGATGGTGGGATTTGTGTCAGAGCATTGCCACGGGTTCTGGTTGTGTGATAGCCCCATCCTCAGATAGTGTGAGGTGAAATAAGTGCTATGTCAGATAACAGGAGAATCTCAAAGCACATTGCAGGCACCCACAAATTAAACTGGATCCCAGGCCTTTGCAGGGATAGTGCTGGCTTTTCCAGACTTTCAAAGTGTGGTAGGAATTTGTTTTGCTTTAAAATAAATACTGTCGTTTCAAGTTCCACAGCATGTGGTGACCTGTTTATTGATTTTTCTGGTCTCCTTGTATGGGAAGCAGAGATTGAATAATTTTTTAATGTTCTGCATTCCTCAGCTCTCATTGTAATCGGCTGTAAAATGATCTTTCAGGATTGTACATATATTGGCAGGTCTAAAAAGAGGATTGTATTTACGATCATAACTACTTTTTACTCTGACCACTTGGAGATGTCCACTTAAAATCCAGGCTTCAAGCAATGTCTTTATTTCTTTTATTCATTTATTGTTTGGTTGGAAGGTTCTCCTTTCCCCTGGCAGATAGCAAGAGTCCTGCAGGATCAAGTGAACTTTGCTGGCTGCGTGAGGGGAGTTGCCTGCCCTCCCTTGGGATAGAGTCAAAAGAAGACCAGTTCTGAGAACTGGTGTTTAGAACTGGAAGTTCTGAGAAGTTCCTCATAATTTGCCTTTTTTGACTTATATTAAGGGCTGCTGCTAATGCTCACTGAAGCCTACACTGTGGGGTTTTCTAAGGCTAATGTGTTCAGACACCAGTATGCTACTGGGAAAGAAGCTGCCATCTTTGGTGAGGGGACTTGTCTTTCTCTGAACAGAAGGGAAATCTAGGAGGAATCTGTCCTTGGAGAAGCTCTCTGACGTATATACTGTGTTAGAAGGCAGGGAGAGTAATCACATTGGTTTTTTTTTTTCCTCTGTCTGTGAAATACCTTTGTCCAGCTGTTTTAATTTTTTTCTTGCCTTTTTGTTCTAGAAAATGCCAACAGGGGATATTGAAGTGAAGGCAGAGGCTGCAGAGATCCTAAATTCCTGCAAGAAGCTGCCTTTTGAAATCAAGGATTTTATCAAGGTGCCTGTGTTTTTCTTTTCTTTTTCTTATCAAAGTGGTGGCTTTTCGTTAAATTGGGAACTTGCCCAGGGTGATGGCAAAACATCTGAGAACTGAGTCTGGTTCTCCCCACTTCACTTTGGAGGAATGATGGTATTTAGAATGGGGGTGCTGGGAGGATGTATTTCCAATTACAGCTTAGCAGAAAACAAGGCTTGAATGATTCCAGATGTCTGGAAGACTGGATGGTAAAGGAAAGAGTGAAAGAAATGGGGCTGTGCTGGGGTTTTTGAGTGTGAAATGAAGTTGTTTTATTTGACTCGTGGAATCACGGAATGGTTTGGGTTGGAAGGAACCTTAAAGATCATCTGTTCCAAACTCCCTGCCGTGGGTGGGGATGCCACCTACTGCACCAGGTTGCTCAGAGCTCCATCCAACCTGGCCTTGAACACTTCCAGGGGTGGGGCAGCCACAACTTTTGTGGGCAGTTTGTTTTTTTCTTTAAAGCGATTGCCATATTTGTGTAGGTTGCAGATAACTGGCACATTGTGGCAACTGAGCACCATCCCTTTTTAGCTTCTCCCTTTTTTCCTGTGGCTTTAGGAGCACCTTCATTGGACGTGCAATTTGAATTTTGTCTCTTCATCCTAATTCTCTGTCCTCTGCAGAAATCAGAGGCCCTGCGGATGCAGTACCGGTACCTGGACCTGCGCAGCTTCCGGCTGCAGTCCAACTTGCGGCTGAGGTCTCGCCTGGTGATGAGGATGAGGGACTATCTCTGCAACCTCCACGGTGAGGGAACTGCTTGGAGGACAGGCTGCAGCAAACATTTCAGCTCTCCCTGCTGCTTTTTCTTCCTAACCAACTTTCTGCTCCAAACTGGTCCCACTTAATAAGGGCATGTCTGCTTGTGGTGGGGTCTTTAGTGGGATGTTGTCAGGCCTGAAGATCAAAATATGTTGAAATCTCTTTGCATGCTGCAAGCCAGTTGTTTCAAATTAGCTCTTTCCAATGAGAAAAGACTCTTTGCAGGTAGTTTCCCTCTTTTGGTCACTCAGTTGAGGCATGGTTTTCTTTTAGGGCTTTTGCTCCTCGTAAAATCAGAAAGTGCTTTTGGAAAATCCTAGTGCCTTGTTCAGAATGGGTAGAGAATTAACACATGTTCAGCCTGTTTGGAGTCCTCTGTCATCAACAGTTCTGGCAGGACATCAGGGTAGCTCAGAGCCTTTAGATCTGTCATTACAGGAATAATTATTAGAAGTAATAAATTGTGTAGGTTTTGGAGAGGGTCCATGGTGTGCTGGATGACCTATTTTGCTGACTAACCCTACTCTAGCCTACTCTGTCATGTTAGTTCTCCCTCCTCTCAGCATATTCTGTGTTTGTTTCCCAGGGTTCGTGGATGTAGAAACTCCAACTCTGTTTAAAAGAACCCCAGGGGTATGTATGTGATGCTTTTTGGCCTCCTGCAGATGCACGGTCAGGGCTCAATCATTTTCAGTTGCCACTCAGCCTTCGTTGCTTTTCTCTTGCTAAATAACAGCTTGTGGAACTTCAGATATGATCCACAAATCCTTTTAAAAGTAGAGGGAGAGAAAAGGCAGAAGTGATAACTTGTGTCTTAATTTTCAATTTTCAAAGGAAATAAGCTTCTGCCTTGTAGAGCACATGTGATATGCAAGTCTATCCTGGGATTATAAACCCCAAAAACTTTGAAGCACTGTCTTTTCAGCATTTCTCTTTTAACCAGTAGGTTATTGTAGAGGTCATACTCCAGTAAATTTAATTTCTGATCTTATATTCCTTTCTTCCACTTCAAAAATAGTTAGAGAGAAGAGAGCTGTAGCTGAGGAATTGTTGATGCAGCTGACCTGGAGTTTTTGCATTTAAATCCCAGTCTTGGATGGTCTCTTATGCATTAGTCTCTTAGAGGAGAAGAAGATAGAGAATTCTCCCTTGAGATATTTTGGACCGAGTTGGCTAACAAATGTTAGGTGTTATGTACAAACAGCCATTTCCTCACAAGTGAGATTTCATAATGGGGAAGATGGGTACTTTCCTCTTGCACTTTCAGTGTGTGCTCTGTCAGGAACTGGGGTCACTTACTTGCTGAACTCTCTAAACTTTCTTTCTGATGCCAGGGAGCCAAAGAATTCCTTGTGCCCTCGAGGGAAGCGGGCAAGTTCTACTCTCTGCCACAGAGTCCTCAGCAGTTCAAGCAGCTCCTCATGGTTGGAGGCCTGGACAGGTAAGAGTTTCTTGGACTCCTGTTCTCTGCATGTCCTGTCTAGGGTTTGATTGTTTTATCTGTGAAGTTTTAGATACTTCTCCAAAAAAACTTACTGCCAAGGATTTGTTTTGAAGAGGGATCCTTAAATACTTGGGACTTTATAGTCAGATAAAATGTATCCTTCTGGAAAGCTGAAATCTTCACTGCTGTGTTAAATGCAAACCTGATCTGAAGCAGAGCCTGCCTGAAGGGCAGAAAATCTAATGTGTGATGAAAGCTTCTCCAGGAGTAACCTACAGAACTAATTGAGGTGAGTCTGGGCAGCTGAGCATGACTGAGACAAGGAAAAGCATGTCAGGGTGCCCAAGTGCAAAGCTTTTAATTGGTTTCTCCAAATCAAATGGATGGACAGGGAGACAGACAATTGTTCACATGGTGAACTGCACGCCAAGTCTTGTCTGAGAGTTTTGCATGGCTGTTAGGAGAGTCCTGGGGTGGTGTGGAAGGTGGGAAAAAGAGTTGGGTGTCCTGCCCTTGGGGGACAGCTCACCTGGCAGTCTCCACATGCCTCTGGAAGATATGGCTGGAGATGGGTACAGCTGCTGATAGAGTTGCTTCCTCTCAAAATTCCATTCTTTTGAAGGGATGGCAACAAAGATCATCTGCTGTGGGAACAGAGCACTTTCTCTGTTTTACTTCTTTGTCCTTTATCTTTTGTATGATCAATTCTGTAGCCACAGTTCAGTTCAGGATACTTTAAATGGTTATCTGAGTCAAAGTGTCACTGCAGGTACTTCCAGGTCGCTCGCTGCTACCGGGATGAGGGTTCACGGCCTGACAGGCAGCCAGAATTCACCCAGGTAACCAGCCCGTGCTGCCTTGCTCCCTGCTCATCAACCCAAGTGGCTTGGAGCTGTTTTCCCTTCTGGAGGCTGAGTCTGTGCTGGTCAGGTGCTGCTTGGGGGGTGCAGAGTTGTTTGGTGTGTGTTTCATAGACACAGCCCTTGGAAATGGCTGTGGGATGACTGAGTGGTTCCTGTCGTTGGCTGGCGGCAGTGCCCCAGGTGCAGATGTGGGAATTACGTTGCAGCAGTGATTTTACTTGGATGACACAATCTCCTCCTGTCCTGCTAGGTCAGGCTTCCCATTCCTCAGCCTTGAGATCCCAGGCTGAGTTAGCCTGGTTCACTCAAGGCTGCTTCTCGTGTCCTTGTCATCATTACCTCATTCAGTCTCTGAGGAGGCTGTTGCCTGAGTCATGAGGCTGGAGGGTGATCCTAAGCACATTCCCAGCACAATGCAGTCATGCTGTGATGTCATTTCGTGTACTGTTTCTTGTTTTGCTGGCTTTGTACTCACAAGTAGCAGTGTGAAAGCACAACCTGTAGCTAATGTGGAATTTCCCCCTTGTTCTCTGTTTTAAGATAGATATAGAGATGTCATTTGTAGATCAAGCTGGGATTCAGAGGCTCATAGAGGGCCTCCTGCAACATTCCTGGCCTGAAGAAAAAGGCTCCATTACGACTCCTTTCCCTTCCATGACATATGAGGAGGCACTGGCTGAGTATGGGACTGATAAACCAGACACTCGCTTTGGGATGAAGGTGAGGGTTTGCCTATTGGAAACTTGCAGCTTTTCCTCTCAGTCAGTGTTTTAATAACCTTTGTATCATGGCTGCATGGTTGGCTGGAGTTCTGAGTGCTGTAATTTACCCAAGGTGCCTTGTCCCATTGTTGCTGCTTT
The DNA here is from genome assembly GCA_013390045.1 of Picathartes gymnocephalus. Taxonomy (NCBI): domain Eukaryota; kingdom Metazoa; phylum Chordata; class Aves; order Passeriformes; family Picathartidae; genus Picathartes; species Picathartes gymnocephalus. Next base: position 1,257,089 of record WEKY01021085.1, on the reverse strand, counting down.
GTGCAGTCTGTTGAAGAAGAGAGGATTTGATCAGTTGACTGTAAAAAATGTATGTTCTAATAAAACTCTATTTTAAAGGTAATGTACTGTTAGGGAGCAGTGCATCTTGACTGTTTCAGCAGCAAAAGCTCCTAAAAGGGAATAGTGTTGAAGGTGTTAAGACACAGGTGCAGGATTTTTTCTTTGTATTTCTATCACCAGTGCTTTTTCCTGTGCTCTCTCCTTTGTCAGATAATGGATATCAGTGATGTTCTACGAGGATCAGACATTCACTTTGTGCAGAATGCCCTCACTTACCCACATGGCTCCATCAGAGCCATTCGTATCCCTCAGGGAGTGGTAAGTGATGCTCTTACATCCTGTTTATGGTTTATGTGGAATAAATAAAATGCCAATTTGAATTCCTTTGTTCGTATGGAAATGTTCCTTGCTATTACTGGTGTTCTTAAGGGAACTTGGGATTGGTTGTAATCCATGTCACATTGGGCTGAGTGGTGTTAGAATAATAAGGCAACAGGAAGAGTATTTTATCCTTAGGAAGAGGAGGAAAAGAAAGGAGCTGCAAGATTCCATGAGGAAAGGGAACCCTCTCAGGGTTTCACCTTGCTTTTTGTCACCTTTTTGATGTGCATCTCAGTAATAAATTGTGCCTTGTGACGGGAGATTGAAACAGGGCTGGGCATGGCACAGCTCCGGGGTAGGCAGACAAGGGTCAGGTGGTTCCATGTCCTTCTCCTGTTTGCTTTAGCTGCATTTTTGGGTACAATTTTTGTCTTGTAATGAAAATGTCATGGACAAATCCAAGGCTGACAATAGATGTGGAAGATTTTCGACACAGCCCTGCATTTTGGCAAGGAAACAGATTTAATTCTGGCTGTGGGCATCTTTGGAGCTTGGACAGCATGGAAAAAACGAATCCTCTAAATACTGAGTTTTATTTGGGGAACAGGACTTTGTGGCCATGGTTTCCTTTGGGATTCCTTTAATTTTGGCACAAAGTACAAGCTAGTGGCTTCCCACGAGAGGGCACAGAGGTGTTTGAGCAACCCAAAAAGGACATCTAGATCCACCCTAAACACTGGGGTAGATGAAAAATATCAAAGATCTTGATGCAGGTCCTCCTTTACTGCATGGCTTTGTATGTAAGAGTCAGCCCAGTTGTTTTTATTCTGTTCTTTGTCCAGATTGAGCTCTGCCTTCCTCATCAGCAGTGTGGTGGTGTAACCTTGTTTCTGCAGGCTGGAGGCAATGATCTGCCCCTGCTGACCAGATACATTTATCTGTGACAGGGGAGGAAAAAATGTAGACCTAGAGGAGTCTTTTCCTGAAAGGAGCCCTCAGAGCAGACACTCAGCTACAGCCCAGTGCTGAGGTTCAAGCCCTCATGAGAACTTGAACTAGAAACAAAAGAATTTGAGAAGTTTGGAACCAGCTTAGTCAGTAGATTTGATATCTAGTCAAGTTTTCCAAGCTGATCTTTGCTGTCTTCTCTTGCTCTTTCACCAGAGGTATCTTACAAATAAAGACTTGGAGTCATTAAAGGAGTCTGCAAAATCCCAGTTTAACCAGGTGAGACAGACACTCTCCCGAGGCATTGGAAAGGGTGAGTGACAAGGTGTGATAAAGGCAGGGAAAGGTAGAAGAGCAGTTTCTAATAGCTGAGAGTCAGTGAGCCTGAGCATGTGATGCTTCAAGGCGAGAGAGGGCAGCATTGCACTGAACATACCCTTACCTTTCTCCAGGAAATCATGGAAATTATCTGCAGACCTGATGGAAGCTTGAAGTCTCTGCTTACCAAGTTCCTTGGTGAGAAGGAGCAGTCAGAGCTTATCCAAGCACTGAACGTGCAGGAGGGTGATGTGGTCCTGCTGGCAGCTGGAGAACACAAGCAAGTGGTAGGAGGCATTTCTTGGGTGGCTCTGTGAGTTGAATGTTGCTGCTAATGGTTTTGATGTTATCTGACCTTAGTCTGATTCTTCTTATTATTAAAATAGGTCATCATCTAATTTTCTGTTTCTCTGGAACGGCAGCTATAGCAACAGCAAATAAAGCATGAAATGTAGCTATTACTTTTATGGCCCCTAGTCAAATTCTGGGCAGGACTTGTAAGTGAAATGAAGGCTGAAATATAAAAAGCCCTGCAACAAATCAGTGCCTTCTTTTCTCTTAACTGCATTTTTAAAGCATCAAACAGATTGGAAAATGAGGTCAACTAGGTAATTGTGTCTCCCATAAGTGCATGACTTATTAGCAGCAGTGGTGGGAGGTTCCCTATCCTTCTCTCTATTCTTCTTGTCTTGCAAGCATTGTTTTATTATCAAGTGTTATGCTTTGCTTGATAGCCAAAATTTTGTTGTATTCTCTCCTGTGCCTTCATTTCTCTGTGTGCAAAGTGTGGATCTTAAACATGCTCCCCCAGTTAATCCACATGTGTGGAGCTGGAGGTTAGATGAAATAGCTGGGGAAAAAATGGACTTTCAAGCACCTTACTTGGTCTCTGTCAAGCCCTGGCACTCAGCAGGAGGGTGATATATTTCAGGATAGGAGGCAAAAGTGTTCAAGGCAACAATGCATTCCAGCTGATGCTGTTTGTGGTACTTCCTTTATGGAACACTCTTTCCCTGGTTGGTGTTGAGTGACTCCCCTGATGGTAAAATCCCCCTGTGTCATCTTTCCCTTCTCTGTTGCAGTGCTCTGCTTTAGGAACCCTGCGCTTGTTGAGTGCCAACCTCCTGGAGGCAGCTGGGCTGGCACTGCGTGATCCCACAGCCTTTCATTTCCTCTGGGTGGTGGATTTCCCCCTTTTCCTCCCCAAGGCTGAGAATCCCACTGAACTGGAATCTGCTCATCACCCCTTCACTGCCCCTCATCCTTCAGATGCCAGCCTCCTGTATTCTGATCCCACAAAGGTAACTAACTTCATGCCTGCTATGCTGGCTCTTTTACAGCTGCTCACATGGAAAACCAGGCAAGCAGCAGCTGGGTTTAGTGTGAAAAGAGATGTTTTTTCATGGGACTGACTGCACAAGGAAGACGTAGATCTGTTGGAATGAGTCCAGAGGAGGCTGCTAAGATGATCAAAGGGTTGCAGCACTTCTGCTATGAGGAAGGAGCTGAGCTTGTTCAGCCTGGAGAAGAGAAGGCTCAGGAGCAACATTAGGGCCCCTTCCAGTGCCTAAAGAGGCTACAAGAGAGCTGGAGAGGGACATTTTGCAGGGGCAAGCAGTGATAGGACAAGGGAGAATGGTTTTAAACTGAAAGAGGGTAGACTTAGATTGGTATTGAGAAAAAATCTTCCCTGTGAGGCACTGGCACAGGTTGCCCAGAGCAGCTGTGGCTGAGCCATCCCTGGCAGTGTTCAAGGCCAAACTGGACCGGGCTTAGGGCAACCTGGGATAGTGAAAGGTGCCCCTGCCCATGGCAGAGGGTTGGAACTAGAGAATCTTTAAGGTTGCTCCCAGCCCAAACCATTGTGTAATTCTCCTCCCACATCAGTCAGAGGCAGGACTGGTACCTGAATTGCAATGTACCCTTGAGAGAACAGTTTTACAGAGTTCCATGGCTTCATTCCCAGTGTCTTTGCCACCTCTGTGCAGGTTGTTTTCATGTGCAGCTGTGGCCCAGCCTCACCAAGGTGCCTGTCCCTGTCTCTCTGCAGGTCCGTAGCCAGCACTATGACCTCGTGCTGAATGGCAATGAGGTCGGAGGTGGCTCCATCAGAATTCACAGTGCAGAACAGCAGCGTTTTGTGCTGGAGAAAGTGCTGAAGGTAACACCTACAGATGCCTCTAACGCTCTCTTGGAGATTTAAAAGCACTAATTAATTTAATTATTAATTGCATATTCTCAGAGAAACACTCATGTGCTTCCCAGAGACATAACTCCTAGCCCCGAGCAATGGATGATTTCATTGTACCTTGTGTAGCTAATAGGAAGAGCACTGCTTGTCCAGTGACACCTCTTAATGTAATTTTGCAGGAGGATTCCGAGGTGCTTTCCCATCTGATTGAGGCTTTGGAATTTGGGGCTCCACCTCATGGAGGAATTGCTTTAGGTAAGTGGTCTGTAGCTCTACAGATGCAGATGTTCAGTGTTTTGGGGGGTTTTTTTTGGTTTTTTTTTTTCATACTAGATCCCAGGAACAAGCCTCATGGTTGTTAGGAAAAGCCTTGGTGCTTCCATCTCTGCAGCAGTTTTGTGGAAAGAAACAGAGGTCAGGTCACCAAGAGCAGAAAGTTGTGGTGTTCCTCCCCAGAGTCACAGTGGGATTTAGGTCCTATACAAGGACATTGGTGGCTCTAAGGATGGTCCTTATCCACTGATCTGCAAACCCTGTATTCAGTGAGGTTAGGTCAGCTTTGTTCCCATTCCTGTGCAGCCAGAGCAGGATCCCTGTGCTGCCTGCCTGGAGGCATGGGACAGCATGGGATGTAGCGTTTCACATCCTTCCCCTCTGCTGCAGTCTCACCTCCCATCTTCCTCATCTGTTTTGCTCACTAATTCTGAAAATGCCAGGGTTTGTTTTTTTCCCTAGAACTATGCAAGTTTGTGGTTTAAAGAAAGAGGGAAAAAACCCAACCAACCAACAACACCCTCCCCACACTCACCAAAATAAAAAAGTCTACAAAAAACAAAGACCTGTGGTCTTCCAGTTTGACTTTCCTGAATCCAGTCATCCAGAGGCTTTTGTTCCTCTTGAATTCTTCTTAGTGGTTGTAATCCTTCCAAACTGCTTGATGCAGAGCCCTGCCAGTGTTCTGCCATTCAGCTGCCCAGGTTTTGTTATGCTGTGTTTGCTGTCTGTGCCTGCAGCCCCTGGTGTGTTACAGAACTTCCTGCAATATTGAAAAGCTTAATTTTGGTAGACATTTCTCCTCTCGAGGCAAATCTGTTTCTCAGCTACCAGCTGAGATTAATTACTTTTCTCCCTTACTTGCTTCACTCTTTTTCTTCAAGCTCAGTGATATTACCTCCTCAGTCTTTCTGATTTTTCTGACTCAGGGGAGGTAGTACAGAGCCATAACTCAAGTGTTTCACCAATTTGTTTTCTGCTTGTAGGACTTGACAGACTGATCTCTCTCATTGTTGACGCTCCAAGTATCCGGGACGTCATTGCCTTTCCAAAATCCTTCAGGGGAAGAGACCTGATGGGCAATGCTCCAGACTATGTCACTCCAGAAGAACTAGAACCATATCACATTCAGGTTTTCTGGCCTCTTGAAGAAAAAGAGGCAAAGAAAAACTGACTTCAAGCCAGTGATGTGAGCTGATCTGATCAACCAGAGATGGTTACAGCTTCTGAAGGCCAGGATTCAGTTCAAAAAATATCAGCTGTTGTGGCAGGGCAGGGGACAGTGCAACTCCACTGTGCTATGCCAGTTTCAGGATGGAGTGGGAAGTAGGTAAGGGGTCTTCCCGATAGGAATTCACCTTTGGGAGGTAAAGGGAAGGAGATGCAAAAAAGCAATACAAGAGAATGTGATTTTTAGCATAGGATATTGAGACTGTTTGCTTTAGGGTGTCATATTGGAGGGAGGATGGGATCTGGTTTTTCCCAACCCTCAATTTTTACGTGTCCCTTGTAATGTATTCCTCCTCCCATCTGGAGGAGATAGCCAGCATCCCTGGCAGGAATTAAATCATGATCATCATTAAATCATGTCAGCTGAGGACTGTGACAATAAAACTGTGTTGAACTAGGAGCTCTGGACACTGCACAGCCAAACTTCAGTGCAGCCAGCAACTTGTCTCGTGTTGGAGGATACCAGATCATGCAGAAGTTTGCCATGGGAAGTTCACACTCAGCTGTGTTTTCCCTTCAAAGGAGAGGGAGAGAAGCATCGATGATGTTTGTGACAGTTGTCATCAGAATACTCATCAAGGAGGTGTTGATCTGTCTTTGGGGCCTGTGGTCCTGGTGCTTTCAGCACAGTCATTCAGGAGTTTGTATGTTTATAAATAAAGTTTACCTGGCAGTGTGGTTTTGGCTGAGTGTAGCTTTGGGCTTTCTCTACAACAGCAAGCTGCCAGTGTGGCTTTGTGACCCCTGGTCCCGCCAGGAGATGACAAGAAAGCTGTGGCAGCACAGCGCAGTTCCCAGTCTACTGTGAGCTCTGCCTGTTCCTGAAGGTGAAGAAGCTGAGGAAAAGAGATTATTTGGTGAAGGTGAGAAGGGGATGCAGAGGAAGAAAAGAGAGAGCTCCTGTGTCCCAGCTGGGAAGGACAGCAAGAGGCACATGCCAGAGGGAAGTGCTCGAGGACAGAAGGAAGAGTGCAGTTCTTGTCTGAGCTGATCCTGAGCTCCAGCCTTCTGCCAGAGAGCCTGGCTTGCAGATTCTGTCATATGCTGGTCTGCTCCTAGGGTTAGCCACTGTTTCAGTCTCCACATCATGGGGTAACATTGCATGGTGGTGTTCACAGCTGTATTTTAAATACTGAACTGTCCTGCTGATAAGAATCAGTAAGGCAGGCAGCTCTTCTCCTTAAGGGTGGGTTTTGGGGTTTTTTTTGAGTACTATCTGTAGAAAGTGACATGAGAGCTGACTTGCTGCTGCTTTGTAGATTATAAAATGATGGAGTTACATGTGAACAGGAAAAATACTTTCTTTGCTTCTGGCATGGTGGTTATTTTCAGTCTCAGAGCTGGTTAAATATTATTTAAAACAAAACAGAACAATCTTGGATTTGTATTCACATTCATTTTAGCCAGACACTGAATTCCTTCATTTTTTCCTCATATGGACTATTAATTCCTACTTGAAATCAATTCATCTGTAGTTAACCATTTTTTTTCTTTCTCTGAGTAGAAGCTGTCAGTAATGGAGTGAGGATAAGGTTTCAGAGAGAAGCTGACCTGAAAAACGGATTCCTAAGCAGATCCATGGTAAACTTCATGATCTTCATGGGTCCCGTCCAACTGAGGGCATTCTGTGATTTTAAAAACAATTATTTAATTTGTTTTGTTGTTTTTGCTGGGAGGAGAGTCACCCTGGGGCAGTTATACCAGATATTTTTGTTCTCGTAACTCGTCAGTGGTGATACAAAACACAGCCACTGCAGGCTGAATGTGTTGTATTCAGACTGCTGCTTTAGAGGATGCTGGATTTTCTGATTTAGTTTCTTTACTGGTAGTGTGATTAAGATTTGCATGGAATTTGCTTAAGGATCATCTGTGTTCCCAAAGCAGGGATGTCATAGGCTTCTTTGAGGTCATGGAACATAGGAAATAAGTTACTCTCAAAAGTTCTTTACTCCCCCCAGGCTATTATTTATAGTAACTGTAAACAAAATGTGCTGAACTTTGCTTTTTAATTGTGAAATCAGGAGTAGTGTGTCACTTACTTAGTACCTGCTTGCAAAGGCAAATGCTGTTTACCTCTGATGAGTCCCAAATTAGGATTATCAAGTGTTCAAGGGGAAGCTGGTGCTCTGGGAGGCTTAGGCAGAAATGTAACCCTGCCTGGAACATTCTTTTTGAGAGCACTTGTTAAAACACGTGAGCGAGCTGTCTCCCAGCCGTGCACATCCCTCTTGTGCAAGCAGCTTTGGGTGCTGGTTGTTTACCCACTGCTAGATCAGGGACTCACTGCAGTTAGAAATAAAAACTGCAACCTGGTCTGAGCTGCTGCTGTCCTGCCATGATTAAGTTAAATGTCAAGAGGTGTGTCCCAAATCCAGGCAAGCCATTTGGGATTGGATTTGTGAATGAAGGTGGCTTCCAAGACAAGTGTAAGTTTGCCAGGGTTGTGTGAATGTTGCCACAGAGAAGGTACTAATTTTTTTTTTTTCTTTTTTGGTTTCATAGAGCATTGTGTAAGATTTTGCTTGGGCTTGTGGAAGCCAAATCTACAGAAAATCCCTGAAACCACAATCTTGTTGGCACACTTAGCTGCATATTTTGGTAGGAGCAAGAGCAGACAGGCATTACAAAGGAATCCATGGAAATCAGGGCTGGTCATATAGCAGACCAGTATCTCCTGCATGCTGGAGAAAAGCTGCTGGCCTATCATCCTGAAAAGAGGTGTTGAAACCATTACTTCAGCACAGTGTTCATCAAAACCACCTCCTGCTAATAATCCAGACTCCAAACTTTCACAGACCCCTTGTTGCTTCTGTTCTTCATTATTTTCCCTGTATCAGACAAACCTGTGGAGAAATGCTACTCTGTCAGCTCTGCCAGAAGATGCCAAATCCTGGGCTACTCTGTTAAGAGTTATTCTTTAGGTAAGAATGTGAGGTTGAATGTTCCCTGACATGATCCTCTCCACTCCAGAGAACTTCATGACTGGCACGGATGGGATGTGAACACCAGGGTGGGCAATAGAGATTGTGCAAGGCGTGCTCCTGCAGGAGCCAGGGTTGGATGTGAGACCCCTGCACTCCCTTGACCCCACCTCTTACTGATTTTCTTCTGTTGGATCTGACCAAAACTCTGGTAAAATGGAGGGACAGTTTATTCTCCACCTGTAGGAGAATCTACTCTGTGTATGTTTCAATAGATTTGACCAGAACAATCCTCTAGTAAATTCCCCTTTGTGGACGCAGGGATCAATTTCTGGTGTGTTTCAGTATATTTTTCCCCTCCTCCAGAACAGGAATGTAGGATGCTGGTGGGATTCTCAGCAGCCAAAGTGCAAGTTGTTATTTTAGCTTAATTTTTTTTTTTTCTTAAAAGTTTCCAAGCCTATCTAGAATATTTTGGGTTGGTCCAAGCTGGGGAGAAATAGCAGCCTTTGATTTCAGCCATCCCAGGTGGTTTGGGTGAATTTAGCTGGAAGGGTTTTGTATATACATAGACAGAAAGTGCTCCCAGATTTAAGATGGAGTTTAATCCTGTATTGTGCTGGTATCTCTCTCGAGATTAGCTAAATTACAATATAATTTACTAAATTGCAATGTAACACAGCAGCTTTGTGTAATCCCGTGAGCAGATACCCAGAGGTTCAGAGTGCTGATTAATTCCCTGTTCTGCTGCAAACAGACCGCTGCTATATGAAAATATTATCATTGGTAACCAGTCAGCTGAAATATTCCAAGAATGGTTTCTGCTGTTTGCAGCTGGATTTGTACCCACTGTTGGGTGGGAGCAGGAGGTGAGGCTTTGTGCATTCCCAGTCCCAGGAATGGTTCTGCTGCTCTGCATTCCACCAGCACCTCTCCTACTGCGAGGAATGGAGCAGTGATGCTGCACTGGATGCAGGCAGCCCCAGAAAATGAGTCTCTATTGGTAAAACAAGAAGAATAAGGAGAATTTATACTCTCAGATGTGTGGATTTCTATTTTTCCCCCAGTTATTTTTTACCTCTGCTTGCACTGGGGTGTGTTTAAATCCTTGGGGCATTTCTGTGCTCACAGCAGCACAACAGGCAGAGACAACCACAGCCACCTAAACGGTGCCAGATGGAAATCCCCTGTGTCAGCCCCACATGACTTCACCTCTAAATGTTTGGGCTCTGATTCCAGGCTTGTGCTCCAGTTTGTTGGGCTCCTTTGGAAGCATTGTTTTCTGTAATTAAAAAATGATGATTACATGCAGTCACCAGCTGTGCCAGGCACAGTTTCACAGCGAGCAGAGCTCTGTGACAGACACGTTCAGATGGATTGGTCACATTTTTCTCTAATAACCCATCAGGAGCCAGCTTGCTTGTTATGTTTTGATAGTCTTGCTGTTCACTGCAGAGCTGAAGAAAAGCATTATGGACTGTTCCCCCATTAATTTGGTCATATTTTATGCATATTTGTATTTCATAGAATCCTAGAATCCGAGAATGATTTGGGTTGGGAGGGGTCTTAAAGACCCTCTAGTTCCACCCTGGGACATCTTCCACTATCCCAGGTTGCTCCAAGCCCCATCAACCTGGCCTTGGACATTTCCAGGGATCCAGGGGCAGCCACAGCTTCTCTGGGCACCCTGTGCCAGGGCCTGCCCACCCTCACAGGGAAAGATTCTTTCCCAATATCCCATCTAAACCTACCCTCTGTCACTTTAAACTTCTATCCCCTTGTCCTGTCACTGCATGCCCTTGCAAAAAGTACCTCCCCCTCTTTCTTGTAGACTACCTTCTGTATTTTCGTAGCCTTGAGTTCTGTTAAATTATGTGTTATTCTAAAAACTACTTCCTCATGCTTAATTTAAACCTCTCACCTGATCATTGCACAAGGCACTTTCCCATGGAGCTTATAGAAGGAATGATATTCAAATTCCTTATGTGTTTTCTGTTCTGCTTATAACTTCGTGAATTAATATCCTCCTTTTTTTCATTCACATCTATTTTAAGCTGTACAGTTTTAGGCAATTTCACCTACTTTCCTGGGGAAATCCCTGCATGCCTTCTGTGCAGTGACTTTCCATGCACCCATGAACAGCTGCATGGCCAAAGCTGAATGCTCTTGTTGGTTGTTTTTGTGCTTCTTTTGCCCCACATCTTGCTGTTAGTACTTACCAACCTTCAGTTCCAGTGACTTTTTTTGGTGCAAAAACTCGTATTAAATCACATATATTTATATATTATATATTATTGATATATATTATATATATTATTTATATATATATATTTAAAAATATTAACTGCTCAAAAAGATGCCAGTATATGAAAAAGCAAGAAGCAACACTTTGTATTTGCCCAAGTAGCAAAGTGAACAGTATAAAAACATTTCTGAGAACATTTGGTACAAGGGGCCTGTTTGGGTGGCGTTTTTCTCTGGAACAGCAATCACAGTGTACTCTTGGATTTTTTAATATTACCCTCTACTTGCAGCGTGATAGATTTAAAACACTTAAAACACTTTCAGTCCTGAGAATTTTACTTGTTTACTTGAGTAATTTGAAGGGAATTGTATTTGAAGTCTTCAGCTCCTTGATGGTGTCCCTTGAAATGCAGGGTCCTTGTTTGTCATCAATTCAATTTTCTTTGCCATTATTTTTATTTGTATGTAAAGGAAAAAGACATCCAGGGTGGTTCTGGGAAAGAAAAGCCTTCAACAGATTTTTTTCCTGGAGCACGAAGAGAACTAATTTGACAGCAATTACAGCAGGGGCTCTGAGGAGAGGGACTGAGTGGCTCCCAACCTTTCACACAGCATCTCTTCACTCCGGGCAGCAAAACAGCCCTGCCCAGACCTGGGAGTTTTCTTGAGGATGACACAGCCCCTGCTAACTGTGGAATTGCCCTTTTTTTGCAGCTGTGTACAAACCTGCCAGAGAACCAGGAGGAGATGTGGGTGGATGACAGGCTGAGTAGCTCAAGTTGCCGCAGGGTGTTGTCCCAGAGGGAGCATCCCAGGAATAGCTTGGGGAAAAGACCTCATTGTGCCCTTCCAGTACTTCCTTTCCTGTGAGGCCCTGGCACAGGGTGCCCAGAGAAGCTATGGCTGCCCCTGGATCTCTGGCAGTGTCCAAGGCCAGGTTGGATGGGGCTTGGAACAACCTGGGACAGTGGAAGGTGTCCCTGCCCACAGCAGAGGGGTGAAATGAGATGTTGTTTAAGATCCCTCCCAACCCAAACCATTCCATGCTTCTCTGAGTACTTTAAAGCTCACATAGGAAGCTCTCTCCTCTCTAACCTCCCATGCTTCTTTTCAAGGAAAGAATGGCAGGGTTTAAATAAAAGGTACCCTGTCATATTCCCAGTAAAGGATTAAAAAAGCAATTATGGAAGGCAAGAGCTTGATTTGGATGTTTGAGATGTCTTGTAAAAATCCCAAGAATTCTCTAAATAGAATTTAAATTGAAGGCATATGAAGCCATGAATTCTCAGCTCCTATTTTTGCTGTTAATATTGTATAACTAAAGCCAGATCCAGCAAAAAAAAGGATTCTTTTAATGGGAGGAGAATAATTTTAGCACAGCTGCCACAGAAACACACAGGGCCAAGCTCTGCCCACAGTTGCCTCTGGAGATAGCTCAGTTTAATGCATTTGCAGGAGCCATGTGGAGAAAATCTCTGGCATGCTGTTACTAATTTCATTTGTGGAAGATGAGATAAATATTAATGAATATAAACACCTATTAAATGTAGACTCACCAGTTAAATAACTGTGCTGACTGAATTAATGTGCAGAGAGGTACTTTGTAGTCAGGAACATTCAGTTGGAATGATGCTTTCTGAAAGGCAATTTCTGTGAATTTATAATTTTCTTAATGCTACCTGAAAAACCTTCTGTTGAAGTTGTGAGCCTGCAGACATTTTTTTCTTCACATCAAGGTCATTTCCATCCCTTTTTTCTGCTCCTTGCTGCTTCCTTGGCAGCACCAATCAAAGCCTCTGAGGGGTGCCTGCTGAGCAGCCCTTCATTATTTCAACCAGGACCAGATTTTGGACCCAGAACACTGCATGGCCTCTTAAACAGATGCTGCAGCTCTGGTGAGGAACAGGACCAAATAACTGAGCTTTGGAGGATATAGAAATTAGCTGACAGAAATAAAATAACGTGCAGTTAATTTGTGCTGCCTCCCTTTGGCTCCTGCTTTAAAAGATTTAAAAATGCTGAAAAGTGTCAAAATAATCAGAATCTATTATGCAACAGTAGGAAATACTGAAGCTGTTCTTTAAATAGCCAGTGACACAGAAGATTTTTGTGTGCTTTCCTGGGGGTTACTGTTCCTTTTGAAATCATAAAAGATGTTGCTGCTTTATTCCTTAGCCTTTCCCAGTAGTGGGAGCTAAAAGCTGGAGGTACACTTTGTGTGAGGATATATAAATTCTGTGATGCTGTGCATCCTATAGTGAAGAATAGGCATCACATAATGTGCAGTTATAGAAAACTGTAGTCATTTTAACAAATTCATTATCAGGAAATGTCATTTCATATGGAAGTTGATGTATGGTGCTCATTTGTTTATTAAGTATACTGGGAGGAGAGAGAAAATCGAGGATGAGGAGTCTGCTGGAGGCTGTGTCCATCATAAAAGAGGATTAACTAAGAGGGTGCTTAGGAGTTGCTTCACTCACCATGCTCTCAGCAGTCAGGACTTGAACCTAATGCTGTAAAAACACTGGGATGTTTCTAATAGAGCTGAATTTGAGTCATGACCTCTTTGGCAGCTCTTGCATTTCACTTGGCTTTGCTTTTGAACTGCTGCAGGTTTGTTTGGGGGTTTTTCTCCCTCCCTGGAGCTGGAGTTATAAATTTGCCATATAACATTTTGTGACAGATGGAGTGTTGGACTGTTGGGAATGAGCTTTTTGTGACACTGACCTAAGGTGCTGCTTCTCAGTGAATAAAAACACTTCTCCCTTTGTAACCCTGGGCTTAGTTTATTCTCTAAACCTGCAGGAAAAATGTGTTTTGCTTCATAATCCATTAATGTAAGAAATACTTGTTCTGACTGACAACCCTTCCTTTCAGTAGTCCTGGTAATCACAACAAATGAGGTCAGCGCTTCCCTTGGTCCTCCTCAGGCTGTTAATGCCTGTGTGGGATAATCATGGGGACAGAAAGACCTATCAGAAAATGTCAAGAAGGCTAAAATGGTTATTTTTCATAGCTGTCATTGTTAGAAAGTTCAAGAGAAAGAAGTCCTGAGTAGCACTGCTGGTGATAATGACAAATAGTGAGGGCTTTGCTTAGAATAGAGGGGAAAAGATTACATTCAAGAGGGCCCTTGGGAAATCAGGTGGTCTCAAGCTGCCTGGGTGGCAGGAATTTCAATAAAGAACTGTGAAGTGATTTCAGAATAATTTGTGGTGATTTCTGATAAATTTGGGTGCATAGGTGAGGAACCTGACTGCTGTAAAACTTGCTCAGTACCCGTCTCTAATAGGAAGAAAGGGGAGCTGGGTAATTACGAATCAGTTTAATTTTCATTTGCCAGAGGAAAAAAACCTGAAACAAAAGCACAGGTCTGGAAGGTGCTGGAGAGGTGAAACTGTGTGGTTGTCTGGGGAAGTGTCATCTCAAACCAGAGCAATGTCACCCTCTGACAAGATTAAAAGTTCTCATTGCTAGGGGAGAGACACTACGTGATAAACACCAACTCTTTTGGGCGTGGCCTTAATAAGCCAGGCTCAGGATGAAACTGGGTGCAAAATGGTTGGATGATCACAGAATCATGGAATGGTTTGGGCTGGAAGGCACCTTAAAGATCATCTCATTCCAACCCCTCTGCCACAGGCAGGGATACCTCTCACTAGGCCAGGTTCCTTAGGGCCCCATCCAGCCTGGCCTTGAACACTTCCAGGGATGGGGAAACCTGGGCCAGGGCCTCACCACCCTCACTGGGAAGGATTTCTTCTTAATGTCTAATCTAAATCTATCTTCCTTCAGCTTGAAGCCGTTCTCATTGTCCTGTCACTATGTGCTGGTGTGAAAACTCCCTCTCCAGCCTTCCTGTAAGCCCCTTTCAAGTACTGGGAGGCTGCTATAAGGTAAATTAAATGGGTACTTTCAGGTCCCAGGAATATTTAATTCAATCTGGGACATGAATAGAAAATGTCGTTTCCTATAGTTGTGAACAAACGAATACGAATTTGAGAATCTGTAGGCTAGTGGGAGAGGTTTCAAGCCTTGATAAATTGAGAAATGCTCACAGAAAAGCTGGAAAAAGCACGCAGTGAGTGTGAGATGCTGGATTTGGAGGAAGCAGCCCTGCAGACAGCAGCTGCTGCTGCTGCTGCTGACGCTGGGTCACAAGCTGAACATGAGTCAACAAACTGGGCCCATTGTGCAAAGGCAAACACCACGCTGGGTGCAAAGTGTCGTGCAGGCAGCACAACACACACTGCTGCCTCCTCCTGCTGCTCTCCCCCAGAATAGCCCATTTTGGGGCTTGGAGCTGTGCTCCTGAGGAGACCCCTGCGTGCTGCCCTAATCCCAGTCCGTGCAGGGCCGGAGCAGAGCTGTCCACTGCTGCCTCGTGCCCTGGCTGCTGCGTGGGCCTGCCTGACACACAAAAGCTGCTTCCTCCTGCCTGCCTGCCAGCAGGGAAGGCAGAGACCGCTGTGGGTGAATAAATGGGGGTCTCTTTTGGGTGCTGTGCGTGGTGCTGCCCTGGCCCACGCAGAGGTGACCTGCTGTCCCAGTGTGCTGTGACACTCTGTGAGCACTCCAGCCTCTCTAGCAGGTTTCCAAGATGGAGAGATGCTCATACTCAGGTAGTTGTGGAAATCCATTATTAATTCCTTTTTCTTGACCTCATTGCCTATTTCTTAGTTCTAACTGCACGGAACCAGAGGATGACTATGTTGCCAGTACTGGATTTCTAGGGAGATGTTTTTCACACAGTACCTTGTTGCATTCTGTGGGTGCTGCTGAAGTGCACAGGACTCCTGGGAATCCTGCAGTCAGTCTGAGCTCAGAATGGATCTGGATCAATTCCTCTTGTCCGTGCAGCTGTGGGGGCTCAGGAACATCTCATTTCCCTGCTGCTAAAGGCAGGTGATGGAACATCCTGAAATAGAACCTCCTCTCTGTGGGTCACCTTGTTTGGGCGTATTTGGTCCTGTATAAAGGGACTGCAGGATATACAGAATTTGGGCAATAAATACAGATTCATGGCTTTAAACCAGGACATGTAGGTTTTAACAAGCTGCAGACCAGGCTTTAGAATGCTTCTGCCTTCCTCTCCTTAAGACACCCAAAGAATCTTTTCTGCCTCTGTAGCACTGCCAGGAGCAGAAGGGTTGGTCTGCAGTGCTCCCCGCAGCAGATCCTCAACTTCACTCAGTTGCTGTCTTTTGCCCCCATGAGTATTTCCTTGAGAATTTTCAGACCTTCCCAACTCCTGGCTTTTTATAAGAGACTTTCTGCTGGCTGCTAGTGTGGCTCTGGCTTTTGCTGGGCTGCGCTGATGGAAATGTGGAAGATAAATGAACCTGCAGGTGCTTAGTCAGAGCTGGCATGTGCTTTTCCAGGCATGGCAGCCAATTCTCAGGGTCAAAGTGTCTGGACTGAGTTTGGCCAAGTGTCTGGATGGTGGCCAATGTCACGAGAGCAGCTAATTACAGCAGGCTGGCCATGGGCAGGCATCACTTGGTTCTTGGCCTCTCGTTCCTTGCCAAATGCTGCTGGGGTCACGGTGAATTCCACAGGGGGGGAAAGACACACATGTGTCCCCTGCTCTCTGAGCAGAGGCTCAGCAGCTTTCCCAGATGTTAATTTAGCAATGCAAGGGCTAAACAAGCAGCAGCAGATGGGATGGCCCCGTTGTTGTGCTCCACAAAGACAACTCCAGAACACGCTTTGTGGAGTTGCTGCTCACAGCGGGGTTGGTTTGAGTGATCAGGGAGGAAATGAGGGAGCAGCAGGATCACTGTTGGATCCTGCTCAGTTCTGATTAGGAAGGAGCACTGGAAGATGATGGCTCACCTCTGAGCTCTGTGTGCTGCTGCTGCTGCTGCAGCAAGGGTGAATACAGAACCAATAGCAGGTTTTAGAACACTTCTTTTTCTCTCCTCCAGAAATGTTGTCCCATGACTGTTGCTCCCAGGGGCATTTATTTTAGGAGAGAGGTTATCTCAGGAGCCATTTCCCAAGAGATTTCTCTGATATGTGATGTTTTAGCAAGAAAGACCTTCTCCAGAGACTGTGCTTTCTCTCGGGGTTTCATGTTTTGCAGAGCATTTCCTTGCATGTTTCAAAAACCCAATTTCTGTCCCCATTTATTTGAAAACAACACCTCCTATCAGTTGTAGCCTTCAGTCCATGGTGTGGTGGCCTCCCTCACCTCGCAGGCTGGGCTTCAGGTGGACAGGAGTCATCCTGCTGTCTGCAGCCAGTGCCTGTGACCAGTGCTGCCCTTGGCTTGGCCTCTGCCACAGGTACTCAAAGCCTTGGGTCACCATCCCTTCTGGAAGTCTCATCCCTTGCTGCTTTAGGACAAGTGTCCAGGAATATGGCCCCAGGCTCAGGGAATAGTGGAGCCAGAGGCCACAGAAGCTTCCACAATTCAGTCCTTTTCCTCTTGGTTTCCCCACAGGAATGACTTTGCCTTTGCTGCCCTTAAAGGGCTTTCCCAGAGTCCCAGGGTGACAAATTCAAAGCCAAACAAGGAGCAGTGTCCTGCTGTTTCCCACCAGTGCCAGCACAGCCACATGATGATTTCTGGAGCTGAAAGACCTCTGAAGTGCAGGGTTGTCTGAAAAACCGCGGTGTGACTGGCTCTGGGGGTTCCCATTTCCAAGGCTGGGGATTGCTGGATTCCCAACCTGTTCTAAGTAGGGCAGAGAATATGAGTGGAAGGGGAAAGAAATGTCACAGGCTGGCAGGGAGCTGTCTGCCCCTGCAGGGACCGGGCTTCCCGAGGTGGATCCAAGCCATCAGGCTTCACAGCCAGGAGGAGCTGCTAATTTCAGTCGTGGCACTGCCCCAGCTGCCCTGCTTGGAAAAATGCTCGCGTTTTGTTTGTGCACAAGGGAGTCGTGTTTTGCGGGTGCCCCATCCACCACGGGGGACGTCTCTGTGAGCAGAGGGCCAGCACTAATGCCATCCTGTGCGGCTGGGAATGAATCCACCCTTTATTCCAGGCTCTCCATCCCTGCTGGGCCCGGAGCCCTGCCCCGCTCACAGGCGGGCGGAGATGCTGCCATTTGCAGCTCCACACCCTGGTGCCTCTAATCCCGGACAAAACCCGGCCCGTGGAGCAGCAAACACAACAAGACCTCTATTCTTAGCCTGGAAAGCCTCAAAGCTGGTTCTTTGGGGTGTGGGGCGATGAATATGCAGTTGCTGGAGCTCTCACAAAGCCCTGAGCTGGGAGCAGACCCTCCTCTCCCATTGGATGTGTAGCCTTCGCTGCAGTTTTTCACAGTTACATAAATATGGCCTATTTTCCCCTCACAGATTAACATCCTGCTCGCTAAGTTTAGGCTTTTGCGTGCATACAAAACAAACCTGCTTTTTCACACGCAGCTGGGAATCCTGGCTGGCCCAGGGAGAAGCTGTCCCTGTCCCTATAAAGCTGGGGGCACCTTTACAGCGGTGACAGACAGTGGCACTGACAGTGTTCCCTTGCAAGTCCTGGACACCACACTGCAAATCACTAAATTGCCCTTTTTTTCTCCCCTCTAGGAGAGTCAGACCCCAGCCTGCCAGAGGGTCTGTCCTCCCAGAGACTGGAAGTTTGACTGCATGCCCTGGGGCACGGAGCAGACAGCTCCTCACTCCCCACAAGACACAGATATGGGGATTATTTTCCCCAAAGATGGTTCTTGCTCAGCCCGCTGCAGTGCATTCACGTTAAAAACCAGCCCTACAGAGAATGGATGTCACTTGGAAACCTCCCAGCCCTGGGGTGTAGCAAAGCTGTGCATCCTCAGAGACTCTTGGCAGCTTTGTTAGTGATTTCAGCAATGGGGATGCACAGAGCTGCAAGAGAGATGCCCACACCCCACCTTTGCAGTGACATTGCTCCCGATTTTAGCATCCTGAAGGGACCCAGCTCCCCAGCACCACTGGGATCTCTCTGGGATGGAGAAACAATGATGATCTTGACATGACAGCAAACGTGAGCTTCTCTGTCCTCTTGTGGTGGGAATGAGGATGGGATACCTGGCGACAGACCCTGAAGTGATCCTCCCTTGGGCCCTGGATGTGCTGCTGCAGGCAGAGAATCCATCCATAGCTACAGATCCACAGCAAGACCTTTCCTCTTGCGGGGCTGACGGAGTGCTGAGACTTGAAATACGTTCTGACAGCTCCTGGCAGGGTGACCCATGAGGGGGAGGTTTCCTGGAGCTGGGTGCCAGCATCCTGAGGCCAGTGGAGCAGGCAGGCAGGCAGGGCACTGGATTTTGGCTCTGGAGGACTGATCCTCTCCTCTGCTTTAGGAATGTTTGTCATCCCAGGTGAGTCTTGAAGGTGTTTTACTGAACACAGCCACCCAGAGATGGGGATGGGCCTGGTGTGCTCCCGGGTTAACTGCTGGGGAGGGTATTGACTTGGAAATTCTGCACTTGTAATTCCATGCATCACCCATTGATTTCTATTAACAGCAGCCCTGTGGCTAGAGATCCGTGTGTCTGCAAACACCAGTGGGAAACCTTGGAGTAAAATGGGTGACTGAGGGGTTTTGGGGAGGGTATAATACCTTAAGCATCAGACTTGAGTTTCATTTTAATCCTTCTGACCAAACTGAGGTCCCCCAGGCGAGACCCAGCCCCTCTGAAAGGCAAAGCACTGGAGCAGAGGAGGGGAAGAGGTTTGGGAGCTCTCAGAAAGCTGAAAAAGGCATGAGGTACAAAGCTCTCACTTCCTTCCAGAGGGGAACACGCTTCTAAGTGATGTTTATTTAGAAAAATAAAATCTGAGGAGTGAGGAATTGGTGGCCCTTTGGGAAGGATTCTGGCTGGATCTGTGGCTCCCACCATTTCGGGTCTGTCATTGCAGCAGATCAGCAGTGTCAGGGACTGCAGGCAGCTCTGCCAGCAGCTTCCTGACAGCATCCAAAGGGGAGGTGGCATGGCTGGAGTGTCTTTCCACCCCCTCAAACAGCCCTGCCAGCCCTTTGGATCTGTCCCAGCACGACCCAGATAATGGGGATGAGAGGGGGGAGGCTGAGCTTTGTGCCGTGCTGCTGCTTTGGGGATGTGCAGCCCTGGGTCAGGCCAGCCCCACGCCATCCCTCGGTGGAGCACTGGCCTCGGGGACTTCTCTTCAAAGGAAGGAAGGGGTCACCCACGAAGAGCTGAACTACCACTGCAACCCCTTCCTGCCCTCCAGCACGGCTCTTCCCCTGCCAGGTAACAGCAGACAAAGAGCACGGATTCCCCGGTGCCCAGGCTGTCCTTTCCCTGCTCCAGCGGTGCGTGAGGCCCCGGTCTCCCTGCTGTCCCTTTCCCCCCGTGCCCGGGGCCAGCAGCGGATGCTGGCGAGCCCTCCACGGGCAGCAGCCAGCCCGCGGCAATAACGAGAGCAAGGCAGGCAGTGCCACCCTATCCGAGCCGCTGCCTGCTCTCTCTGTGCGTGTGTGTGTGTGTGTGCATCTGCGAGAGCTCCCGCTCTCCCTTCTCCCCCTTCCCTCTCCTTCCTAACCCCCCCTCCTTCCACCAGCTCTTGTTCTCTCCACGAGATGCAGGGCTGGGGAGCCGGGGGAAGTGGCACAGTGCTGCTGCTCTTGAGGAGATCACCGAGGCTGGCCCGGGTCCCTCGCCCTCCCCGATGCACCGGGACCCCGCAGCTCCTCAGGCTCCCAAGCAGCCATGTCCCTCAAGCACCAAAAGGCACGTAGCTGCAGCACAGGTAAGAGCCAGGAGGGCCTTGGAGGGTGAGGAAAGGCCCCGTGGTCCTTCCCGTGGCTGCATCCCTGGGGGAGGAGGGGTTTTGACTCGCTCCTGCCTCAGTTTCCTGCGGGGGAAGGAGGGCTCTGCAGGCAAAGCGGGAGGGGATGGGTGCTGCTGGGATGTCACCCCTGTTCATGGCACTGCAGTGCTTCTGCCCGGGCATTAATCTTCCCGTGGCATCTTGTGAATGGTCAAAGGGACACAGGCACGGCTTGTAATTAATTAGCAGGCGGGGAAAGAGCAGCGTTTCTTAGGCTCAGCACAGCCCCGACTGGGGAGGAGCCGGAGCGCTTCTGGGCTGATCTCCGTTGCAATGGGATTAGCGCTGGGCCTTTGATGCTGCCAGAAAACCCCAGCCTGTGCTTGTGCCTGCACCTCTGAGGTCTTCACCATCTTGGCATCTCCCCCCCCCGCCCCTGCTTTGCTACTGTCGTGGGTTTAAAATGGTGGCTTGTGTTCGCTTCGAATATTTGGGTATCTGTGACATTGTGGCTGAGCGCCGGGGCTGAGCTGGTTAAACATGAGACTAATTGGAGCGAAAAGAGACCGTGTTGCAGGCGAGGGAGCTGCGCTGAGCCGAGGCTGGAGCGAAAACTTGCAGATGGCAGAGGCATGTGCACTCTTTGGGGGCAGAACCAGCTGAACTGGGGGGTTTAATTTCCTCCTGCCGTGACTGTGGGGCTGCTGTAACTCACGGAGACCCCCACAATGGTGAGGGTCAGCTCCTCGCTCTCCCATGGCTGGGGGAAACAAAACTGATTATTTGGCACAGCTGCCAAACACAAGCGGCCCGTTGTGCTGGCATCTTGTCCCCGTGGCTGATCCCGGCTGCCGTGCCCCATCCCAGCGGAATGCCGACGAATTCCTCCATCTGGGGAGCCCACAGGTTACAATCATGGGCGTGCTGAGCCTCCTCTGTCCTGCTGTGCTGCCCTGCAGCCCCCGAGCAGCGCTGGGACGACCCCGGCCTGTCGCCCTGCCCCTTCCATGTGGCCCTGGGGACATTGTCCATCTGGGCTTTAGGGCTGGCTCAGGCTTTGGCAGAGCTCAGGGAGCATCTCTCTCCAGCCTGGCAGGACGCGGGCACTGCTGGCGGCCGCTCTCCCCAGGAGAAAACGGTGCTGGATGCTGACATTTTTATGGAAGAACCCCCGTCTGCTGGAGGAAGGGGACGAGCTCGCCTCGCTCACCTCATTTATATTTTAGTTAAGGCTGCAGCAGCAGCCTCCGGAGAGAGATGAAAGAGAAATCCCAGGTCACCTTTGTAGCTAACTCTGTTTGTATTTCATCCTACAAATACCCATTCGGGGTTTAAAGTTCAGCACGTGCTCAGGTGTTTTGCTCAGGTGGGAGTGACCTCGCCGTGACACCACGGAGCAGTAAATGGCCCCAGGAAATCCTGGCCGTGGGACCTGGGCGTCTCTGGAGTAACAGCGATAAGAGCAGAGCAGACCTTGTCCATCATAAATGGCTTTGGGGCTGCAACCCCGAGGTCAGGGGCTGATTTTTAACACTCAACAAACAGCTCGTTCGCAGTATTCAGCTCACGGAACGGCGGGCTGCTTGCAAGCACCTCGGATGATCTTCCCAGCAGAAAATTAACCCTATCTGCCAGCCAGCCTCGCTCCCTGACCCGTGCGGAGCAGCAGATTTCAACCAAACCCTGCGAGGGCCGGGGAATCCGCGGCAGGGGATTGCCGTGCAGCTCCGTGTGTCGGGGTGGATCTGTCCCAAATTCCCAGCCGCGCACAGAGCTGCGTTCCAGCCGCTGCCATATTGACAGCGGCAGCGATGCTGGAAGCTGGGAGGGCTCCAGGGCTGCACAGAGCAGCACTGTGTCAGCTCCAATCCTTTCTGCCTCCCTGCTCCACGCTCACAGCATCCTCCCCAGCGCACAGCAGCTCCTTCCCACGGAGCTGCTCCTGGGGCAGCGCGTTTCCTCCGAGAGCAATTATGAAATTGTAACAAAGTGCTTTAAAGGGGAAATTCTTCCCTTTGATTCCTGCCTGCCCTTCTCAGCCTGGAGCTTCCGGCCCTGCTTTGATGTTGGTTTTGTGTCTCACCTGCCCGGAGGAATTCGGGAGGGAGCAGGGAGTGCAGGGGAAGCATCTGTTCTGCTGCAGCCACCGCCGTGCCCAGGAGCCACAAACATGGCCAGGAGACACTTTTGTCATTGACACAGGGGACAATTAAATAGCTGCCATGCTCTCGAGCAAAGCCACAGATCTCACTTTATGTAACTCATTTTTATTTTTGGACGTGTTCTTTCATTGTCGAGGGGAGTTTGACTCGATGGGTGCCTCCCATGCCCTGCTGTGTCTCCCTGAGCCCAGGTGAGGTGCTTTCCCTGATCAAATCCCATCCAGCTGCGTGGTCTGCTCACCTGTCCCTGAAACGCTGGCTCCCCTCGTTTCACCTTGTAGGATTTCCTCCCTGCCAGGCCTGACGTGGAGTATGATTTGAGCTTTAAGATGAACAGATAAATCAACTCCTTAAAAACATTCTAAGCTTCATCTGTGGCTATTTCCTGCTGCTACTTGAGATATTTTTTAGAAGGGGGTCTGTTTGCAATTAAAGTAAGTGTGTGGTTTGTTTTGCAGTTTAGCAAGTGATCTACACCAGTCGTAATCCCTTCCTTCCAAGGCAGTCACCTTGTGCTGGACCAAGTGTATTTTCAGAGAAGACAGCAGGGCAGCCTGGCCCAGTGAGCAGAGTTGGATGCAAGTTACAATTCATTTCCTTCCAGGTTTAATTGCAAACGGTGGTGGAGAACAGCAAACTCTGGAGACTGATTAATTAATTACTAATCTGAATTCCCTTGGGCTTGGGCCCATATCGGTACCAATCTGGATTTTGGATAAATTTTGAATGACTTTGAAGGAGAGAAAATGTCATTTTATGCCTTTCAGCAGCCCAGCAAAAGCCCAAAGCCCCCCTGCGTCACAGCAGTGTGGCTGCAGGTTTGTGGCTGAGCCTAAGGCAGGCTTTGCAGCTCACCTGAATTCCCAGAGCCAGGACTAGTGTGGGAGGCAGCCAGCCTCCTGTGATTGGCATTTTGCAGTCACAGGGCCTACACAAAATCCCAGAATGGTTTGGATTGGAAGGAACCTTAAAGCTCATCGAGTTCCAGCCTCCTGCCACGGGCAGGGGCACCTTCCCCTGGTTGCTGAGCATCCTCTGGAGAGATCTCATGAAAACACACCAGGGAACGACCTCACCTGTGCGGGTGTAGCTTGCCCAGCACCGCAGCAGGCTGGAGAAGTGCTGCTTTTTTTTGGCAGGAGGGAAAATCCTCTTGGATCAAGAGGTTGTGAAATCTCACCCCTTGAATGAATCCTTTGGCGCATGGCACCAGCCAGGAGAGATGCTGCCACAGAGCCAAGAAAAATCACAAAGTACAAGTAAGCACAAGCCAAAGAAGTGCAAAGCGTGGCTGGGATCACTGTAAACACGGCGAGGCCGTGAAGGTGGAAACGAGAAGTGAAAGGGAGCTGTTTGGTCTGGATGAGGTTTTTGGATAAAAACCATTTGAGTAATGACCGATGGTCAAAACACCTGGAATGGGCAGGGAGGCATTGAAAATAAAAAGGACTCTGGAGAGGGAGACTTAACGTGTAGGGAAGAGGCTGCCAAATTCCCTTCTGCCCTCCACAGTGACAGCCAACACTCCCAACGCTGCACGTGTTCACTGCTTGGGTGTTTGCTGCTGCCAGGTCAGGAGGAAATTGCTTTAGAGTAATTTTTGGAGAGATTTAAATTTTTTGGATGGGATTCAAGCCTAATATCAAAATGAGTTATTTTATTAAAAGCATTTAAATAGAAACTAAAGAGTGGTCAGAAGCAGGAGGGCTATTTTAGAAGGAATTTACTATAAACCTGCTGCACAGAAGCTTTCTAAAATATTACCCTGTAAAAACCCCATAATTCTCTTTATCTGCAATTTAATTACATTTCCTGTGGTGCCTGTGTCAGAACTGTTCACTTATTCTTGTTCTCTATTAACTCACACCTGCCCCAGGAAACTAGAAGGAAAAACTGTTGGCATTCAGAGCCATTTGTGTGTTATTCAGGATCTCACTGAGCTCACAAAAAGGGTCTCGTGAGGTACTGGAGAAATAGGAATTGAGGGTCTCATACTGGTGATGGCTGTGAGATGGCAATACCTAAAACTGGTGTAAAAGCAGAGGGAGGAGTGGGATCCAGGGATTTGTCCCACCCAGTGTTAGTGGACCAGAGTTTCATCTGTTTGGGACTGCAGTAAAGTCTCAGAGTAGCTGAATAACGGAGCAGAATCATCCAGAGCTTTGTGGATTGAACATTTCAGTGCCCTCCTCCAGCCCACACCGTGTGTGTTTGTGGATGAGAGCAGAGGGATGTCCGGGGACTGTTATGAAAACCTTGTCACTTGTGACCCCCTGTAGTGCCCAGAGGGAGCCTGGGAGCATGGAAATAACATATTAAACCAAAAATGACAGGTTAGAAGTTAAATTTGGCTTGGGTTTTGGGGCAAGGGCTGCAGCTGACTGTTATTTCACTCAGACAAACCTGCCTGGGGCATCAGAGGCAGAGGATGAACCTCAACCTTTGACTGTGGTTTAGAGGAGATTTCGCTGTCCATGGCATTTTTTTCAGTGCTTGTCTTCCGATAACTGGAGATGTGATTAGTCCCAGTGAGGATGACCTGGGCTTTGCCAGGGGAGGATGAGAAACAAGGCAAATATTTCCATGCCACGCTGGGCTGTGAAGGAGGACATCTGAGCTGATGGAGAGCTGGGACCTTTGCTGCAGTGCTGCTAATCCCTGTGTTTTCCTAGGAGCTTTTGCAGGGCCCTGCCTCTCCCCAGGGATGGTGCCTGGTGATAATGTCCTATCTCAAGGCACGTTTCCTGCTAAGAGCACCAGGATGTCAGGGACAGCAGTGTTCTAGCAGAGAGGAAGGTGACTACAAGTTTCCAGGGAAAAGGCAATGACTTGTTAAACTGCAGAAGAATTTTTTTTTTTTTTTTCTTTTTGACAATCAGCTACAGTCAGGATCAAAACAGCAATAGAGATTCCGTGGCTGAGCTCTCAGTGAGCCTGTGAGGCCCATCAGTGCCCGTGTGATACCGGGCGTTGTCACTCACTGGTGGCTGTGCTGAGCCCAGAGCTTGGGGGATGTTGGTGCCACGGGTGAGGTTGTTGTTAAGGTGACTCCCTGGACATCCCATCCGTATCCTCTGCAGGATGGAGGTGGGTGCAGGAGAAAAAAGGGGGATTGCAGCCCATGCATGGGGGTGAGGGCACCGAGGGAGCCTGCAGGGATGTACAACCCCAGATGGGCTCAGGGGTTCTGCCACACCACCGGGTGGATTTTTGCTTCCGTCACCCCGTGCCCGGCAATAAGACCCTCCTTTGCTTTGTGCCAAAATCCCCCTTTAGCCCTGCTGGCCCCTGGGCTCTTCAGCGAAACTCTCCCACCCCTCCTGTCTGTGGCAACTCCCGGAGAGCAGCGATCCGAGGGCAGCAACCTTCCCTCAAGCTCCGAGGAGCCGCTCAGAGCGAGGCGGGCGGGTGCTTTATTCCGGCAGAACCAGGGTGACAACAGCGAGCGCTTTGGCAGGCATCCCCCCCTGCCCGCCCCCAGATGCTCCCCGGCAGCCTTTGGCATCCTCCGCCCGTGCGCGGCGGTCCCCCGTCCCCTCGGGGGGACAAGCTGGGCTTCTGCTGCCGGGTGGGTCAGGCGGGGATGCGCGGGGGATGCGCGGGGATGCGCGGGGATCCCGAGCAGAGCCGGCGCTGCGCAGCCGGGCTGGGGCTGATGCGAGAGCGGCTCCGAGCTGCGCTGCTGCTGCTGCTGCTGCTGCTGCCCGGGGAGAGGTGGGGAGGGGAGGGGAGGGGTGTCGAGGTGTGACTGTCACCCCGAGCAGGGGGCTGTCTCTCAAGAAGCCCGCTCTGCTCTCTCCCCAGAGCCTCTCTGAGCACGCTGTCGCCGCAGAGCCACCGGCAGAGAGGACAGGTCAAAGGCAGTGAGTACCTTTTTTCTCGGTGTCTGTCTTGTCCGCAGTGCCTCTGTGCTCGTTTTTTCCCCCTGGCTTTCTCTGCATGTGAATGGATGGTCTTAATCTCCTGAAGCCCCTGAGAGATCTCATGGTTTGCTGTTCTGTATATTTGTTTGTTTGGGGTTTTTTTAACCTTTGTGCTGCTATTTTTGTTTGTATTGGGATGGCTTCTTTATCTTTGCTCAGGTGGTTTGATAACCTGAATGTCCTAATCACACCCCTCCCTTTCTGTATCTCAAGGAGAAACCCCCCAAAACACATCCATGACGAGGCTGGTAATTCTCCTTGACCGAGTTCCTTCCATAGAAGGGGGAGGCAAGATGAAGGGATGGAGCAGGGAAGGCAAAACCCCTCAGTAGGACCTTTATTGCAATTTACCAGGCACGACAGATTACATTTTAAAATCATAACTGGCTGGCTTTATTTGCAAACAGAGGGAACATCCGTGGGTATGCCAGCCGAGCAGTGGGATTGCCTTCACGGGAAACGTGGCTCCCAGCACCCCTGAAGCCAACTTTGGGATCGCAGGGAAGTTGGGTGCTGCTCAGCCGTGCAGGTGTAGGGGCTGAGTGGGCGGGAGAGGGGGCGAGTAGAAGGCTCTTTCATAACAGCACCCCAAAATTCAGGCTGCTGGAGGAGGCTGCAAGGGGGAGGGCAGCTGGCTCCTTCCCCTCGGAGCAGCAGCGGGAAAGAGGAGCAGGAGCTGCTGGACTCCAGGAAGTCATGTGCTGTGGCCCCACATGCGGGTGAGGCTGTTAATGAGGAAATTTAGAGGGGCTTAAGGAATTACAGGGATTGGTTTCAGTCGGAGCGCAGCGAAGCAGCCGGTCGGGGTGAGGATTAAGGCAGTGCTCTCACTGGCAGCGCAATCCCGGTCCCATTAATTTCGTGGGGAAGAGGCTTTGTGCGTTTTTAGTGTAATCAGGTTTTAAGAGGGATCTTGCACTGGGCAGCCCAAGCTCCGGGGGCTCCCCAGGCCCCCGCAGGGCAGGTCCTGACTCCTTGCACACCCTCTCAGCTCTCATCAGCTCCTCGGGCTCCTCCTTAGCTGTTCCCAGTGACTGCAGGACATGCAGGGTACCTGGAGCTTGGCCCCATCCTGGCAAATCAGAAACCTTTGCCTTTGCTTGGTGTAGAGTCCTGTTCTCTGTCCCCTGGCTCTCCTGCTTGGTGGGTCTCACCTTCACTCTCTGTTGATGTGAGAGTTGTCAGCCAGTTGCTCCCCAGTGTGCCAAGGCTCACGAGGACCCTGCCATCTCCTTCCCTCCTCTCCTCCCCTCCTCTCTTGCAGGCTGTGCATCACCTTGGTGGCTCCCCAGGGCCTCCCACCACCCCCAACGAGGCCTTGCTTGCTTTGAGTTATTTTCGTGTGAGTGCTTGAGCCTGTGCTGGTGAAAGAGCAGCGCCTGCAGGTGCGTGAAGTCCTCCTGTTGTTCTGTTTGCAGTGCCAGCTTTCCCATGATGCCTGGCCAGTAACAGCAGCCATGACCTGCAGGGACAGGCACGAGAGCTAGTTTGGTCTTCTTAGCGAGGTCAGCCCGGAGCTCTGTCCGTTGAGGAGAGACCTTTGGAGGTGTTGGAGGATGAGTGGGATAATGCCAACTCCTGCTGCTCCCTGGTGAGCTGGGACGCCAACCTCAAACTGCTTTAGACCCGAAGCTGGACTTTACCTGCAGTCCTGGTCTTAGAAGGAAATGCTGTCTCTCCTCTGCGACCACCCCTCAACTCTCCACGTCTTCCATTGAACAATTGACTTTCCACGCTAGGAGGCACGGATCAAATGGGTTGAGGACAACTGGCCCTTCTTGGCTTTGGCAAAGAGGATTCTCTGGTATATTTTTAAGTGCCAGGACATGAAACAGTAAATCCCTTCTTCCTGCACTCCTGCCTCCTGCAAGCAGCCCCGACTGCGGTCCAAGCCAGCCGGTTCAAGGGTTAACCATAGCTGGATGCCTGAATGGCTGCCTTACTGATCCCACGGAGGTAACTGGAAAGACACGGTGCATCCCTCACCCCTGCCCATCCTGTCGCTGTCCACCTCGTGCAGCAAGCCTCACTGCAGTGTCCCCTCTTCCCTCCTGCCCTGCCCTTGCCTCTCCACCTCCTGCAGACCCCATTTCTTTCCTCTTCTCTCTCTCTCTCTCTCTCCTGTGTCCTGTCTTGGAAGTCCTCTCTGAGAGAAGGGTGTTCCATGAGGAACCAACTCCCTGCTCTGCCCCCCACCTGCTCGGATTCCCTGCTGCAGTCTCTTGATCTCAGGCATCACAGGGGGATCTGAGCAGCGCTGCTGTCACACCTCCTGCTGGGAAATTCGTGAGCAAGCAGAGCAGGGAGCAGAAAGGCGGGGGGTAGGAGGCATCAGGAGAGGTACCAGAAGGATCCTGTAACGGGCTTGGTGTTCACTTGAGCACAGCTGGGAGCTCCCTGTGCTCTCAGCTGGAGTTTGTGGGGTGCAGCACCCCAGGCCCATGGCCGTGGGGCCGTAGTTGGAGGCTGTGCAACAATTCCTGTGACCGAGGAGCTCCTGGTTCTTGTGCTCGTTAAACGCTGCGAGCTGTCTGTGCTGCACCAGGGAGACGCTCGGTGCATTTAATTAACATTTAATTTGCTTTAAGATTACATTAAAATGTGCAATAATAGAAGCTCTCCAAAGGGCGGGAGGAGAAGGGGGAAACAGGCACGCTACAGATTGGCTCAGGCACTGGTGCCGAAGTGTTCTGCAAGAATTACAGATGGAAGGGGAAAAAATGCTGTACTCCTGCAGCCACAGAAAGTATTTGGCACCTGTTTGGCAGCAGGGTTTGGAGAAGGGGTTCCAGCAGCTCCAAAGTAGGTCCAGCAGCTGAGAAGTGGGGACTGGGTAGCTAAATTCTCCTCCTGTGGTCTGGAGGAGAGAATGGCCTAGTTTGATGTCCAGGGAATCTCTGCGAGGAGATGCCCTAGGGCTAGAGAGGCAGATCACAGAGCCAGTGCAAAGCCATGAAGCAGCCCCTACAGGTTTTTGGGGAGAGGGTGATGCCAGCCCCGTGTGGTGTGTGTGTGTGTGTCCCCTTTCCCTGCCCCTCTGCGTCCCTGCCCATCCCAGGTTATGTAATGAAGGATGCTGCGGCTGCTGTCCCGGGAAGGGGCTGGGCAAGGACACCAGGGGCTGGCACAGGATGGAAGGCTCAGGGGCTGGGCTGAAATTTAGAGGAAAAAAGCAATAAAGCCATTTTCTGCCTGGGTAAGCGTGTCAGGGAACAGGCAGTTTGATCCTGCTTATGTAATCCTGAGTCTAAAGAAGCCTCTTGAGATCGATCCTGGCCGGGAACTCACGGTGCTGCTGCAGCACAGGCTCACCTTGCAGGTGACTTGCTGCCCCTCTCCTTCCTCCAGCCCCCTCCTGCCCTCCACCTGTGGTACTGGTGCTGTTTCTGGTGCTGCTGGAATGTGGTGACTGATTTCTTGTACTGCTGCCCATTGCTCTCCTCCCACACCTGACCAGAGCAGGACTTTCCAAGAAACCATCCCAAAATGCAGCCTTTCAAAGCCTTTTTGCCAGCCAAGGCAGCTGAATGCCTGGTGTGAGTGAGCCTTCAGCTGCTCTGGTGCTGTGCTCACCCTTAGCATCTGCCTGGAGATGTCTCAGGGTCCCTCTCACACACGAGGGAAGCAAGGACACAGATCTGGCACAGAGCCGCTGAGGGGTTTTTTTTTGGGGGGGTTTGTTCTTTTCCTTTTGCCAAGCTGGCTAGACTTATAATCATCCTCTTCTTTGGTTTTCCCCTGCTAACACCCCTGCTTCCCCACCTCGACCACAGGAACAGAGGGATGAGGACTCGCCTGGGCTGCCTGTCTCACAAATCAGACTCATATAATGATTTCACAGCTATTCTTCCGGACAAGCCCAACCGGGCTTTGAAGTGAGTATAGCTGCAGCATCCCACCCCAACCCCACTCCTGTCCTTCCCCTCCCCACCCACCACCCCCCTCCAGGATGGTCTTCCTTTTGTTGTGCTTTGTATGAGCTGTGACTGCTTCCAGGAGGAACACGAACCGTTGCTGATCCAGCAGGAGCAGCCTCAGGAAATCCCTGGATCTTTGACACGAGCTCTGCCGTGCTACAGGACGTGCTCGCAGTCCCCACTGCTGTGTGTGGGACACGTCTGCACCTATTTGGGGATGTAATGTACCCCCCTGTCATCACAAATCAAAGCCTGAGCAGTTGGCTTGGTGTAAGAGGTGACCAGAAATTTCAGGTCATCTTCAGCTCAGCCTTGTGTTTAACACTGCCAGAATTGGGGTGATGGTTTGCACAGAGCTTGAGGGAGATGCCTCAAACCCTCCAGAGTCCTGATTTGAGACGTGTGGGATGGGACTCATCTGATCACAAGTCCCTGCTTACACCTGAGCTGAGATCTGTCCTTCCCCTGAAAGGCAAGCGAGAGAAATAAACATTTCTGCAGGGCTGAGTTTCATTTTGCCTGACTTTTGGCTTTTACAATGTAAACGTCTGCATCTGAGCTTGTTCCCTGGGCCTCTGCTTAGAGTCAATGAGGAAAAATTGCTCCCCTTTTTGGCTATGATTCATCTGGCCTATTTTACCTGCCTGCCTGGGGATGTGAGATGAGCAGAGATGAGTCCCTGCAGGTCCCTTGGTATCTCCTCACTGATTCTAAAGGAAACCCAGGCTCACTTGGCTCAGTTCTACACTGTAGACCTCAAAAATCAGGTGAGAAGAATTCCAGCCTTCCTCGGTGTCCTCCTCAAGCAGCTCCAGAGGGGATGAGCAGCCGTGGCTTGTCTGTAACTTGCCCCTTCCTTTCCTTACAGAAGACTGTCAACAGAAGAAGCGACAAGATGGGCAGACTCTTTTGATGTCCTTTTGTCCCATAAATGTGAGTAGAGATCAAATTCTACCTTCTTCCCCCCTCCTCTGCCCTCAAACCCTGTCGTATTTAGGGCAGAGTGTGTGTTGCACAGCAAGGGCATAGTCCCCCAGAGCTGCGGGAAAAAAAAGGGGTTTTCTGTGTTCCCTTCATGGCTTTGCTCCTGACCACAAGGAAAACCACAAGTGCCAAAGCCATCAGCCCGAGGTGCTGCCTTTTCCAGCTCAGTACCCTTGACCAGCTTGCCCTGGCACAGAGGAACCACCCGTGGTCCCCCTGAGCAGAGCCTGATTTGCAGTTATCACAGCAAACCTGAAAATTTCACGTCCAGAGACCTTATGCCAACCTATAATCAGCACCCCCTGCTCTGTTCACTCCTAGGAGTTCTGCTCAGCAAACATTGCTCTGCTTCACCAGCATTTTCACACTGGGAAATTATAAACAAGACAGCAAAATTCCCAGTATGGGTTCATTCATGGGCTTCTGGTGGAGAATAAAACCCGAGCAAGTCGAGGTTGGGGAAAAGTCAACGTGGGTGGTGAACTGTTTTATGGCAATAAGGAGCTGTCTGGCTTGCTTAGAGACTCAGGTTTTCCTTACATTTTAAAATAAATGTGTAGAATTATATCATTAAGTGAAGGGTAATTTTGCCAGATTTCTACTGAGATGACAACAGTTTTGGCAGGGATTTAAGTGACAACTTTAAACAGGCTGGCTGACCAAGGCAGGGAAAGCAGGATGTAATTTTAGCAGCAGTATCTGGTTGAGATCATTGCTCTTGCAGCCAATGGGGGGAAAAAATATACGGTGTAGCTGGGTATGGCTAAAAAGGAACATGTATTTTGTGGAAATTCAGAACAGAAAGGGGAAAAGGCACCAAGGAGATTATAGGGTGCCTGGGGCATGGGGAAAGGGGAGGGCAGGATATTCACATCCCTGTTATCCTCCTGAACTCAAACCCATTTCTTCTTCACTGGTGTAAAAGTAGAAATTTTTTTTAATAGATGCAGACAGCAGAAAAAGCGCTTGTATTACAAACCCCAGGGAATTTACCCACCTATGTCCTGATGTTATACAGATCCTTCCCTCTTCAGCTGCCTACTGCAAAAATGCTAAATCAAACCTTAGTTCAATTATTTCGTCCAGCAGCCTCCACAAGGGTGTCTGGTTTTATTAATACATTAGCCTTACAGAGTAATCAATGAATTATCAGGATTTTTCCCATCTCTTAGAAGGGAAAGTAATTCTGATAACTCTCTGGCACTAATGAAAAATATTCAGTCTCTAATGAAAAATATTCAGTTCCTAATGGCAACAGAAGGTGATCTTTAAAATTTAAATTAATCTTTTTTTATCAGCAGTCACGGTGACATTGCCAGCTGATTGGTGACAAAAAAAAAGATTTTGTTGTTTAATAAACTACTTTCTAAAGGAATATTTTATAACTGCTCTGCACCTGAAGCTTCTGGAATTGCCAGCCTGGCAATCAAGGGTTATAATGATGGAAACACAAAAAGTTCTGTTGGAACAGAAGTGTTATTTTAGTTACACTGGTTTAAAGGAGAGAAGAGCACGTACTCAGAGAGTTAATTATATTGTATGAGTTGCGTTTTTGCTGTTAGGATGTGCTGATATTAGGTAAGGGAGCTTTATTTATGCCTTAACTGGCCAAAATCTGTGAGTAAATAAAGCTACGCCTGGCCTGCTGGCATCTGTCTGTAGGGAAGCTGCCAGCAAAAATTCTGCTTTTAGTGCCAAGAGGAGGACAGAACTGTCCCAGCCTAATTTCCCTGTGGCTGCTCAGGTGAAGAGCATTAGCCAGGGAAAACTGGAATTCATGCTTGGGGGCATGGGCTAAGCACCAGCTGGGCTCGGGGAGAATTCCCCCTGGGGCTCACAGCCTTGGTAGGTAGAGCACTTCTGCTTGACACATCTGTCAGAAACTGTCTGCCCTAGACGGACAGTGCATCTATTTTGGAAAGGGGATTGTGATTTCAGGGGGTTGTGTGGTGCTTTCTGCTGCAGTCCAGATGGTTTTGATCCCTTCTTTTGGCCAAACTGTTCTCCAGGGGAAAATAAACCCCAAAGTGCTGGAGTGGGACTCAGGAGCTGGATGGAGAAGCTGAAAACGGGGCAGAGCTTGTGGGCAATATTGCAAGGGGTCGGTAAAATTGTTCCAAGGAGCAGGAATGTGGATGAGAGCTCCCTAAGAGGCTCTCCAAAGTGCCCAGGTGAGCAGGCTGCCCTCGCACACGGAGGAGGCTCACAGGGCTGCAGCACCCTGTGAGATGGAAAAAACACTTCTTCCCCTTCCTATTTTCTTAAATCTCCCAAAGATTTCTAAATGGAAGAGACCTGAGGAGGTGTCATGCATTACACAGACCATGGAGAGTGTCACTGTGCCAGGCTGCCTGGGCATGTGAGCCACCTGGTTTAGTGGGAGCTGCCCCTGCCCATGGCAGAGGGGTTGGAACGAGGTGATTTTTAAGCTCCCTTCCAGCCCAAACCATTCACTGATTCTGTGACCACCTTTGCCAGACATCCCTTGAAGTGTGATGGCCCTGGGGAGCTCCCCCTGATCTCCCCTCACCCTTCTAAGGAATGAATCACCTGTGCAGGTAATGTTTGATCCTGACCTGCTGCTGTGGGCCAGCACCGCGAGTGGAGGACTCAAATCCCTTGGGATTTGAAGCAATTTTTTTTTTGCCTTGGGAGATTCCCAGGCTGGGTAATGCCCCTTTGCACAGGGGTGGTCTGATCTGGATTAATTCCCCGAGCCATTCAAAGGATAATTTGAGTTGACGTTAACAAGGGATTGTGAGTAGGAAATGCGGGAGGGCTCTGCCCACCTCGCCTTTGCCCTGGCCCTGGGACTGAATCTCCTCATCCCTCCTGGAGTGAGCAGTGCTGAGCCATGGGACACAATCCCCTCATCCCTGCTGGAGTGAGCAGTGCTGGGCAGGAGGGACACAATCCCCTCATCCCTGCTGGAGTGAGCAGTGCTGGGCAGGAGGGACACAATCCCCTCATCCCTTCTGGAGTGAGCAGTGCTGAGCCATGGGACACAATCCCCTCATCCCTGCTGGAGTGAGCAGTGCTGGGCAGGAGGATGGACTCAATCCCCTCATCCCTGCTGGAGTGAGCAGTTCTGGGCAGGATGGATCCAATCCCCTCATCCCTCTGGAGTGAGCAGTGCTGGGCAGGAGGAGAGACCCAATCCCCTCATCCCTGCTGGAGTGAGCAGTGCTGGGCAGGAGGATGCAGCAGCTCCACCCCGCTGGCAGCCCCAGATGGATAGGTCAGTGCAATGATATCCTAATTGTTTTTGCTAATGGGAGAAGCAAATCAGCTCAGAAACCCTGAGGTGAGGCAGACAATCCCTATTTCACATCAGGAGCTCTGTCTGAGCTCACTGCCAGACGCAAGCACAGCGTTCCCTGCGGTCAGGGCTTCTGAGCAAGCAACAGGAGAGGGGAGGCTGAAGCTGCTCTCGTCAGAGAATTGAGACAGTAAGAGGCAGACTGTGTGCAGCATTTCCTTGGGTGCCTAGGGAGGAAAAGCAGTGCTTTTAACATGCAGGATTTTGGCATCTTTTCCCACCTTGTTCGAGGGAAGCGAGCTCAGCGTGGTGCCCATAGTGTGAGTGCATGGGTGTGAGTAAGTGAGGAGTAATCCCCTAGCTGTGCCCGTGCCCAGGAGGCACAGGCTGGCCAGCCAGATGAGGATTTCTTTTGACAGGCTGCTGGAGGGAAATACAAGCAATAGCGTGTCTCATTCTGCGTCCCTCACGGGGCTGGACACATGGCTTATCATTTGTCCAGCATCCAGCAGGACAGTCTGTCCTCAACCCTTTAGTCACTTCTCAACAAAGCACCCAACACCAAAAACCTTCGTGCTGGATTCCCACTTTTATCTCGAGGATGATTTTTCTCCAGATTTTTTTTTGTGATCTCCGTGCTCTTCCGCCCAAACTTTATTGTTGTTCTCCTCCTTCTGTTGTCTACACATTCCTTCACTTCCTACACAGCACAGGAATATCCCAACCTACTCCCAGTTCTTTCTAAGCCAGAACAGCATTAGCTTTGTGCTGGTGACAGGCAGCTGAGATTAAGGGAAGCACTGCTCAGCAGCAGCGAGAGCACATTCATGTGCTGTGCAGAGCAACTGTGACCTTGTCTCTCCAGCCCTGGACCCAACAGCTTCCGTGGAGCCCATCCATCCATCCATCCATCCATCCATCCACCACAGGGACTCCACCTTTACTCCCTGCATGAAGCCTGGTTACTGCCGGGGTGAAACACGTGCATTAAATAAATGGTTGTTGATTGCTTTCTCCCTCTGACAGTGGCAGGTGCTTGCTTATTGAGCTGCCTGAATGATTTAGGCCGCTAATCTGGGCTCTTCCTCATGCTGGTGAGGCTTAGTTAAGACCTGTCTTGTGTTTTCTGCTGCCCACTTCAGTCCCTTCTTGCTGGAAAGGATGCACTCTCCATCTCCTGAAGGGGATTTCAGGAGTCCCTGTCCTCACATGGCCATTGAACTGCCTGGCACTGCCCATCCATAAAACACAAATTCCTGTCATTGCCTAACTCACAGGTGACCTGCAGGATCCTGAGTGATGTCTGAGCACTTACACAATCCCTCCTGCACTTTCCCCAGTCAGTCTGAGTGGAGAGCAGGGCATTTTGAAGCTTATATTTACACTGCAAAAGTAAAATAGCAAATGTCTGCTGCTTCTCCCTCAGACTCCTGACACTCAGTAAAGAGCTCTGCTTCTTTGCCTTCAACTTATCTGCTCCACCAGGGTCGATTTCCTCTTTTGGCTTCAAGCAAAGGACTCTTGAGACAAATTCGTGAATAATTGTGCAGTAGTTGCCCTGAAGGGCTGTGCACCTACACCAGCACATCCCGTCCTCCTGAGTGGCCGTGCCTTTGGGCCTCAGGTTAGGGATTATCTTGTGCTGCTGCCTCTGCAGACTTCTAATGCTGATTTTAATTTCTGTGCTTTCTCTGTAAAGCATCCCCTCAGAATTGCATGCTGGGGTATTTCAGGAGGTGAAATCTCCCTCCTGCTCATATCACACTGCACTCCAGTGCTGGTTGCCCCCGGAAGAAAGATGTCCAGTTGGGTGGGATGAGCTTTGAAATGCTGATCATTCATGAGTGATCAATCCTCGATAGCCTTCATGTGCTGTGAGGGAGAGGAGATTGAAGTCAACATCCAGGTCAAATTCCAGCTCAGGTGGTGGCAGTTCCCATGCCTAACTGTCCTCCTGCCCTTTCAATCAGATTTGTCCATTGTTCCGTGACAAACTTGCGGCAGTGATTCCCCAAACCCGGCTGTCAGGCACAGCTGGAAAGGCTGGCAGGCAGTCAAGGGCTAAAGATGAAAACTTTGGAGAAGCAGGCAGTCAAGGATGGCCTGTCCTGCACCCGAGTGTCCTGTGCAAGGTCCTCACAGGTTCAGCCTCACCACTTGCAGCTCCTCCAAGGCTGTGAGGGCTGCACGACAGGAGTGTATAAAAAAAGCAGAGAACAGCCAGACACTATTATTTATCCCTTCACTGTCTAAACTTATTTCAGGATGAAAAGGAGCTGATTGACATGAGAGCAGGAGGCAGAGCTCATGGAAACCTGCGGGTCCCAGGGGAACCTGATGCAACTGCTCTCTGGGGCAGGACTGTAGCAAACGCCTTTATCTCCTTGTCAGTCATGACATTCCCTTCTTCTAGCAGATGTTATATTTTTCAGATATTCTATTTTGCAGGTATTATATTTTTCGGGTATTTTAATTTGCAGGTATTTTATTTTTCAGGTACTTTATTTCTCAGGTATCATATTTTTCAGATATTATATTTTGCAGCTATGATCTTTTGCAGATATGATCCTTTGCAGATATGGTACTTTCATGCAACACTGCTATGCCTGCAAGTGATCCTCTGTCAGTGCTGGGGCTCTGGAGGTGCTGTAGAGGAAAAGGGGGGGGAAAAAAAAGACCAGGACAGAGACAGGGGAGCAAGACCTCAGCAGGACACGGTGGCAGTGTGCTTGAGTGCTGGAATATTAAATGTCAAGCATCCCAGGAGCTGATGATATATAAAATGACATAGATCTTGAGGAACTGGAACTTTCTCCCTGTTTTATTTCCTTCCTTCTGAGAGCTGTCAGCCTGCAAAGACTCCTTGCCCTGTTCTCCAGTCCTTGGTCTCCCTGTGAATTTTATAGGCACTAAGGGTTTTGGAAAACGTTTCTGTGTCCCAGATTTCAGGAGGGGGAGCAGCTCTACAGCACCCCTCACCTTCACCATATTTATCTACCCACGGAGAGGCTCAAAGCAGCCACAGGCAGGGTGATCCTGACAGGTGCCCTGCTCCTGGGGATGCCTTTGGCACTCAGCTCTGCAGGCTTCTCCAGGATTGACGGCACAATATTGCCCCAGGCTTGGAGCCACAATTTGCAATGTTATTTGGACAAGAGCCCCGGTTTTGTCCACCCTAGCAGTGCAAAACCCTGATCTCCTCCTAAAATTGCTCGAATTAAGAAGTGTCAGGACGAGCTGGAATAATGCAGCTATTTCTGGGGCTGACAGAAGGAGGGAGCATGGCTGAGATGGGATGAATCCATTTTTATTGCTGATAGACTGCTGATGGAGCAGTCAGTGCAAAAAAAACCCTAATGAAGGAGCTTTGAGGAACCCAGAGCAGAGAGCTTTAGCCTCTAAATTTGGGCTTGTCTGGCCTAATATCTCTTCTGCCTTTCCCTCTGAGGATCTGGGCAGTCAGACATCTCCTCTGACTGACACGCAGACAGAAATAGGATTGTTTGTTGCTGTTCAATACCCAGGGCCACTGCCTAGGGCTTGAGGCTTCAGCAGGAGCTGGAAAACATCTCCATGTCCTAAGATATTAGCAGAAACAAGACAAACAGGAAGAAGTTTAAGACATGCAGGGCAGTGTTACATTGCTACAGATCTGTGGCGTACATAGCACATACATATATAGAACATATACATAGAATACAAATAGCATATCTATTACATATAACATATAGATAGCATATACAGCATAGAGAAGGAGCTGTCTGAATAGCCTGCTTGAAAAAAAAAAATGTTAGGATTATCCACAGGGATCAGGACAAGCTGGAGAAATGGGCCCATGGAAATCTCATGAGGTTTAGTAAGACCAAGTGCAAGGTGCTGCACCTGGATCAGGGCAAGCCCCAGTATCAATCCAGGCTGGGGGATGAACGGATCAAGAGCAGCCCTGCCCAGAAGGACTGGAGGATGCTGGTGGATGAGAGGCTGGATGTGCCCTGTCCTTGTTCCCTTCATCCTTTCGAGGAGTCTGACCTCCCCAATTCCATCAAGATTTTTAGACAGTAGCCAGTGCTGACTCAAGAGCTTCCCAGTCATGAACTAAAAGAACCCAGACCCTATTGCAAAAGACAAGGAAGAGTTAGAAACGTGTTACTGGAAAAAAAAAAAAAAAAAAAAAAAGAGGAGCTAAATTTATCCTGAGGAGAAAGGGTATGCGTGAAGCCTTCAGCTACTTCAACTCCGCTGGTGCCGTTCAGGGAGAGGAAATAAAAAACAATGGCTGTGTCCATAAATAGGCCCAGGCAGGGGTTTAAGAGGACACAGATTGCCTAATAAATCTTTCCATATTTCTAATCTGCCCCAGCTGACTCAGATTGCATTACTGAAATGTCACAATTGCTGAGCATTAGCAAGTGATAAGCACACTTTTACCCCTGACTAGACAAGCACTAATTATGCCTTGTCCTTTCTCTCTCCCCTTTATTGGAGCTGTAACAGACTCTCCAAGAGCTTTCCTCTGTTTAAATAAGAACTGAAAATGGCACAAGGCAATCAAGCAAAGTGACAGAAAACATAGGAGGCAGATCCACAGCAGCCACGTTTTATTAAAGGTTTTTCTTAGTGACAGGGGTGTTATAAAGTGTTGCATTAACATGCACAAGATGCAAAGAGCTGAAGCTGATAATTCCACGAATAACTTTCCAAAGGGTGGGTGTCCCAGCCTCAAGGAAAGCCTTTTGCCCCACTAGCTGGAAAACACTTCTCCAGAGTTCCATCAAGTGATGCCTGACTTTGTGGCAGCTCACGAGAGCCCGGCTGAGCAGTGCTTTAAGTTACGGACACATCCTGGGACTGCTGACCTCGGGAGAAAAGAACCAAAGGCTCTCTGGCAGGCAGAAGGGATGGGAGGAACAGCCTGCTCTCTCCTTCCTTTGCAACCCCCCGTGTGTCTCTTGCAGATGGGCTGGCAGCTTTCCGCGCTTTCCTGAAGACGGAGTTCAGCGAGGAGAACCTGGAGTTCTGGCTGGCCTGCGAGGACTTCAAGAAGACGCGCTCGGCCGCCAAGCTGGCCTCCAAGGCCCAGCGCATCTTCGAGGAGTTCATCGACGTGCAGGCCCCTCGGGAGGTGGGTGTGCAGCACCCCGGGGTGGCACAGCATCTCTGGGGCACCCAGCAGGGCCGTCACCCCCGGCTGGGTGCTCTCCCTCCCTGCCTCCCCTCTCCGAGAGTGGCTAAGGAGGGTGGCAGTGCCATCCTGCCTGCTCCAGCTGCCTCTGCCCGCCGTGACTCATCCCTGATGAGGGCAGCTGCTCTGATGATACCAAATTAGTCACAGCCAGGGAGTTCACCGGCAGCCTCAACCTGCATTTCCTAACCTCGCCGAGCTCCCCATGAGCATTTTACTGCGCTCTTCTCGTTTACTACCAAGCCTGGAGCAGGCTGCCGGGCTCATTCCTCACAGGACACTTTGCACAGGTCCATCCCACCCGTGAGTGACTCGCTGACTGCCCAGGGAGGAGAGTTTCCCTGCTGACTGACTCCCCCCTCACTCAGACCTCCTGAGACATGCAAACAATACCCCCGAGCTGAACAAAAAGTGCAATCACAACGCGGAGCCTGGGATTGTTAAACCCTCTTTCAAGCGCTTGACAGGCTGATGGCATTGCCAGATCCCTGCGTCGTGACAGTGCTGGGTTGTGTTACTGCAATCACAGCACAACCGGGGGGGGCTCTTGCTGCACCCAGCCTGTCAAGAACCCCTGAAAAAGGGCTCATTTTGTTCCCTCTCCCAGCTAGGAAGGCCATTGCAAAGCCACTGGGAATGGCCCAGTTTCACACGGAGGTGTGTGGGTGTCTCAATGCCCACCGGTCTCCTTGAGCATCTTCCCGCTGTTACTCAGGAAGCCAGATGAGATTTTTTAGGGCTGGAGGGCTGAATCTTGATTAGAAATGGGAATGCAGGTAGGATGGGCTCTTTCCTACAGTTCGGTCCTGTGGTGAACCTTCCTTGGCACCCTTACATAATTTTGGCATGCTGGAATAGGAAATTATTAAGGAAATGCAGAGAGCTAATCCCTACTGCTGACATCCACGTTAAGGCAGACAGCTTTACTTTCTAGGCTCCCTCAAGTTTGGACACTGAGTTAATAACAACAAATAACATCTTTTCAGCCATTTTTTTTTCTTCCAGACAATAATCCTAACAAATGATGATGGCTCTGGTAGGGAGGGAAATAAGGAAAACTCCATTGGCTGGCTTTGCAAACAAAAGGCAGTCATAACATTTTAGGGTGGTTTGTTTTTTCAAGCCTCTCCTCGAGATATTGTAAAGTGAAGCCACTGTGGGAAAAATCAAACAATTTATTTTAGATCAACAGAGTTTAGAAACATTTAATAAGAATGTACCGATAGTTTAAACCTAGATAAAAGTTCATTCACCCACATATTGGGCATGTGGTGAAGAATAGAGGGAACAGAGAAATTGTGGTTGACATGAGAGAAGTGGGGCTGAGCCAGCAGTTTTAGGCGATGTGCTGCCTAAGAGTCTGAATAAAAGTAATTTGATTTCAGAAGTGCTCAGATCACCATAAATCCTGCCTTTCCAGGCTTGGGGCAGGATCCACAGCCCCCCAGAGCTGTGGGGGCTGTTCAGGCATGGGTGAGGGCAGGACTTTGGTTCTGCTGCTGTTTCACAGCCATGGCTGGGAGGGAATGTGCCATTGGAAGGAGGCCAGCTGGACACTCAGTGCCAAACTCTCTTCTGCTGCTTTCCCCAGGTGAACATAGACTTCCAGACACGGGAGCTGACGAGAAGAAATGTGCAGGAGCCCTCCCTCTCTTGCTTTGACCAAGCTCAGGGGAAGGTGCACAGCCTGATGGAGAAAGACTCGTACCCCAGGTTCCTGAGATCCAAAATTTACACAGACCTGCTGTCTCAGACCCAGAGGAGGCTCAGCTAGAGCAGCGATGGGGCCCTCAGAAACCACGTGCTTCCCACAACAGCCAAAACCCATGTCTACATGTGAAACTTTCCTGGTGTTAAAAGAAGTGGGAATGGGAAAAGAGGGAGAAGGGGCAGAGGAAGCTTCCAGAGAGTGATCCAGGAGTGGTATTAAGACTCTTTGACAAACTTTCTGTGCTTTTTTTTTTTTTTTGGTTAGCAGTAGCACCTTGCAGTCGCTGCCTCTCTCTAGCACAAACCCACAACCCTCTCGAGTCACGGGGTCATCTGTGGGTGAGGCAGGTTTCCCTTAGAATTGCTCTGGTGGTTTGTGTGTAAATAACACCTTTCCATCCTTCCACACATCTCCCTGTCTCTCACCTCTCCCTTGTGCTTGGAAGGGCCCCAGGGGCAGTTCTGACACTTGGGAAGCCACATCCAGCCCACGTCTCACACGGTGGCTGCTGGGGTCTGGACCCAGAGAGTGAGGGGAGGGAGAGAGGAGACAAAGGCACAGGATTTATTCCCCTTCCTGGACTGGAAACCATCAGCAAACTCAGCTCACCTCCCCATTTTGTTCGCACACCTCATGACACAGCTGCTACCCTGTCACTGCCCCTTTTTCCTTCAGGGATGGAGGCTCAGAGTATTCTCCACGGGACTGTCGAGGAGCTGAGTTCTCCTCCTGAGGAAGGCAATCCCAAAAGCTCTCACTGGGGGCCTGGGTAGGCAAGTCTCCTGATGTGAATGATTGTTTTTCGTGACTATTATTTATTTGTGTGGTAGTTCAGCCTCAGGGGCCCAGTCGCCGTCCAGGCTCTGTTGTGCTGGGCACTGCACCAAAAGCTAGCACAAAGGGGCTCCTGGCTGCCACAGCCTTGGTGGCTCCTCAGGAATGACCTGTTGGGAGAGAGTGGAGACAAGGAATGTCCCCTCTGCCCCTTGCTGAGGTGTGAGAAAAGCACAAGACCTGTCTGCCACAGCAGATGGCATTGGTTCACGTGGTACCTGGCCGGTGCACGGCAATGTGAAAAATCACTTTTCTATTTCTGTTGTTCCCTCATTACTGACTGTTCCTACCTACTCAATGTCCACTGTGGGTTCAGAGCCCTGCAAAGAGCTCCCCAAGACACAGATCCTGCTGCAGGCTGTGGCTTCCAGCAGGACACAGAGAGCAGGGAGCGAGCAGGGTGGGTGTCTGGGTGTGCAGTGGGGTGTGAGGTGCTCTTTGGCCCTGTTCCCATAGCCTGGATGGCCACTGCAGGGGAAGCCTCTGTGCAGGTGTCAGGGGTGCAGCACCTCCTCTGTGCTGGGCAATAATTCCTAGCTTCTGATGGTCCCATTTCCATGACATTGCTGTTGCAGCTTGGCAGATTCCTGCAATATTTTCGAGGGGAGAAGCAGACAGCCTGTCTGTGGATTTGAGCTGACAGACCAGAGGTCTGTTTTCTTTACTTCATGAAGGCCTGGAAAGCGACCCCACGAATCTTTTCCTTCTCTCAGTCATCCCCAGGCCAGAGGCTGTAAACCTCTGCTCCAGCCAAGGGTGGTGGGTGGGTTTGACATATCAGAAAACTGCTGATAAAGATTTTGTGTAATGTGGTGAAAATGAGGTGGAATGAATTCTAAAGCCAAGCATAATGTGTTTGGAACAAGATACAAAAAGTCTGGCTGGATATTGAAAATTGCTGTCCATTAATTAAGTAGGAAACAGCTTTTTGAGGCTTTTTGTAAGGATGATGTGCAGGACAGTAGGACAAAGAGGTTTAGGATCAAGGTAACCATGCTGGGTTTATTCTGGAGCTGTATTCCCGTGGTCTCCAAGACACTGAAGTCTAAATACAGTGCAAATGCAAGCTTTATGTTCAGTAGGGACACCTGCTTTTGGTACCTGGGTGGTCAGCAGCAGAACCCTCCAGGTCTTTGGAAGGCAAATACCATCTCCAGCTAAATTTCCGTGAGGAAGGAGCAGCAGTGTCCCAGCATCCCTGGCTGTCCTCTGGCCCTGCAATGACTCCTGAGGAGCAGGGGCGGGCGTGTGGTGACAGAGGTGACATTTGGCAGCCACGCCCAGGCTCAGTGACACTTGGAACTCTTGGGGCACGTGAGGCCCCTCGTGGGACACAAGAGACACAGAGCTCCAGGTCTGGACGTGGCAGTTTGACACAAACCTTTTGCTGCTTGCTCCAAAGTGGGAGCAGTGAGAGACATCTGGAAAATGCTCCAGATTTGCCACGATTTCTCCAAGGGCACCAGATCATGCTCAATGTCCCAAAGCTTTATGGCAAGCAAGGCACAGTGAGACAGGTCTGGGGAATGCGTGTGATGCATGGAAGGAGGCAGAGACGGAAGAAAAGGACACAGATCCGTGCATTCAGTGGCTCTCCCTGGTGCTGCCTGGGCTGTAGGAAGGAGTCACATCACCTCCGCAGCCCCTGCCTGGGCTAGGGAGTGAGGAGGGCAAACCCAGCCACGCTGCACTGAAACACTCAGGCCTTGACCCACGAGGGAGGGTGGAAAACTTCCCTCTCTGGCTGTGAATGGAGGCTGGAGGAACTCCCCTTTCCCAGAAATGCTGTCCACCACACCTGTGTAACGCAGGACAACCTGGGATCTCCCAGGGGCACAGGCTGCTTTTGCAGTTTCCTGTCCCACCTGGCTCGCCAAAAACTGATGCCTTGGAGTGGCTCCCTAGAACAGAGGCTGGACAAGGTTAAGAGGATAAAGTGGGTATTTATTAAAGGCCTTCAATAGATACACCCTGGGCAGTCAGAAGCCTCCCAGAGGCTACACCCAAGATGGACAAAGGTCACGAGTTTTTTAGACAATTATAAGTTTGGTCCATTTGCATATCAGGGGTTAATCCTCCAATTCCAGCTTCAGGTAATGAAGTCATATTCCCCCCATTGGCTCCCCTGCCCCAATTTGCTTTTGTTTATACTTTTCAGGGCCTGAGGCTGTAGGGTGTCTTTGGATCACAGGCCCAGAGGGATTGTTTTGTCTGACCAAAGTGTGAAGACAGTTAACGACACTTCACATGGAGTTTAGAGCTAATGCACTAATGCAGTACAGGATTTGAAAAATATAAAAGCTAAAACCTTAAGGCATCAGCCTGTGGTCCCAGTTTTAACCAGCGATCCCACTGGTGCCAAAGGGCAGTTCAGCTTCCCAGCACTGTGACATCAAACGAGGGTTGCAAGGGGTGAAGGGAGGCCACCTTGTCTGGCC
The DNA here is from genome assembly GCA_013390045.1 of Picathartes gymnocephalus. NCBI lineage: Eukaryota > Metazoa > Chordata > Aves > Passeriformes > Picathartidae > Picathartes > Picathartes gymnocephalus. The sequence continues at coordinate 1,212,483 of WEKY01021085.1, read as the reverse complement.
CTGCCTTCCTCCCTTCCTGCACGTGCAAAAAGCATCCCAGAGCAGCCCAGGGTGCGAGAGCCAGCAGCAGGAGGCTTCAGCAGTCACACCTTTTGAAGAGGAGGCAGAAGGCCAACCTGTCTTGTGGTACTTGTCTCCAGACAGACTTTCTGAGCGCGTTTGGGTGGTGCTGATCTCTAGTGTCACCCCAGACAAAGCTCTGCAGCACCTTGGGGAGGCTCACAGAGACAGCCAGGCCACGGGACACAGCAGGAGTGAGATGCTTGTGGTGAGGAATGGGAGTGGGGACAATCCCCAGCTCCCCTGGTGGCTACAAAGCCTGGTCCTGTTGAGAGTGTGACTCCCATCTCTCCACGAGCTCCTCCAGCAGCACTGGTGCTGGTGTCCTTTCATTTCGTGTCAGAACTCATGGGAAAACTTCCAAGTGGAAGTTTTACACCCTGTAAATCCAAGCTCCCTTCTCTCCTCCATCCGCCTGGGGAATTGCTGGGAGCAGGGCACACCTGGAGATGCCATTGCTGCAGTAGTGACAGGAGCTGGAACCAGCTGGCTGATGTAGGAGAAGTGTTTTCCCCATTAAATTGGTGCCAGATAAAGCCCTCCATTGGGAACAGCATCCCAGAACACAGAGTGGAGCAAAAGTATTGTCTGAGGCACGTGAGTCTAGCACGGTTATTTTTGTTGCTGCTCTTGCTGTTTGTCTCCCTTGAAGGAAAGCAGACTCATTATTTAAAGTAAAATTCTATTTCTCCTAAACAAGAAAATGGCACCAGCTGCTTCTTTTATGCCAAATGCTGTTCTGAAGTGAATCAAAATGGGCAGCTTGTAGCTCTACCCCTTAAACCAGGGGCTGACCAAGGAAATAGTGACTGAGCCAAAGCTTTGGAAAGAGCTGAGTGGTGACTAAACTCCACTAAGGACAAATATCCTATCCTTGATTCATCTCTTCCTGGTGTGAGAGGGTTATTCACAACCTACAAACCCATTTCCCCTCTCCACAAGCGCACACCTCCAAAATTTTCCTCCTGTTTGGAGCAGTGTCAAAGTGTGCCATCACATGAAGAGAGGGGGAAAAAAATTGGTTCACTCAGTTCTCTTTGTTCTGTTTGCTGGCAGATATCCAGTCAGCTCCCAGGTAGTTTGATGGCAGAAAGGAAAAAGTGTTTACAATTTTCCTTTTCTGCGAGCTTCAGGTGGTGTTAACTCCACAATCAGATGCAGAACTCTTCATCTGTCTAAAGTTTCTTCATTAGCCAGGCTTGGGATGATTTCCATCACTTCTAGTGGACTCATTAATGCACCAAGGGGTCCCTGCTGCCCATGCTGGGGAGGTGTGAAGGGCAAAGTCTCGCCAGTCTAAGCAGGGGAGGGGGAAGTTGCTGTGTGTGTCTGGGGGCATGGGTGGATGAGAGTGCATGTGACTTCATCTGTATCTTATTTAGTGTCCTCTGCTAGAGAAGCTTTTCTGAGCCATAGACATGCATGTTAAAATAGGAGAACTAGGCATAAATGACATAAACTGAGATCTTTAGCCAGTGTTGTGTTTGCCTCGTGTATAAGTCTGAGTAGTAGTAAGAGACGTAAAACTCTGCTAGGCTTCCAGTTACCCCTAAGAGCACATGTATCAAACTGAACTGAATGTTCACTGATAGACACAAAACCAAAATGTTTACAGCATTCAGAGCAATAGCAAAGCATACCTCATGCCAGTCCTGGAGTGCCTCTCACCCCTCAGTGCAAACTCTTCCCTCCCTGGGGGCCTCTGGCTTCTCCCTCCAAACCCCTCTCTCCCTCTCTGTCTTGTCTTGGTTGTCTTCCTCCTCCTTGAAGCACTCCAAACCTTCCTGTCCACCAGCACTGTTTGTCCTCATCTGTCTGAGCCTGGGACTCCCCTAAGCTCCCCCTGTTTGCCTCTCCTCCATCCCCATCCACCCCTCCTCTCTTCTTTGCCGGCCCCTTCCCCAGACACTCGTCTCTGGTCATGCCATCTCCCTCCTACACGCCTCCTACTGCCACTGTAAAGCTCCTAGGAGTTCTTCCCTGCCCATTATACAAGAACAAAACGTTTCACATCATTTCTGCATTATCTTCCATCCCTGGGGCTGCTGCACTTGTCTCCTTCCTTGGTGCTGTGCTCTCTCCGGCATCGTAGCATTATATCCCAGAACTGGAATTAAAGTTCATTTTGCTGCTAGACCAGAATGCTTCTCTCTACCACGCACCCCTTGGGCTTTGCAGAGGCTCGTCTTCTGTCTAATCCTTCCTTTTCTCCTTCTTCCATGCACGCTGCTCATGCCATGCTTGTGGCAGGGGCTGGCTGGGGTAGAGGGCGGCCGTGCTGGGGTCACTCATAGCTGGGCACCCCCCGGTGGCTCTCTGGTTTATAAAAATAGTCTCAATAAAGGTGTGTGGGTTGTATTTGCTCAGCAAAGTCAGTCATTGTACTTTGTGCCTCCTCCTGGCTCTACAGGAGGATGTGTCTCCAATCTAGGGCTGTGGTGAACTCAGCGGGAGTTCAGGGAACGGAGGCCGTGGGAGGGAGGTGGCAGAGGGGGATGAGCTTGTTACCAAAAACATCCAGCATTCCTGGCAAGAAGGCACAGGAGAAAAGGCAGTGCCTGCTTCTGGAGGGACCAGGGAGCTCTGGGGACCAGCTGTGCTGTGAATTGTTTGTCTCAAGCAGCACAGCACACCTCCCAGTTCGCCTCATGTGCTGCGTGCCCCAGGCTGGCTCTAAAACATGACGGATGAGGAGCTGCTCAGCTTTGCATTTCCAGCCTAGGTAACAGCATTATCCTGAGAGAAATGTCTTCAGGTTGCTCTGTCAGTGCCTGCAGCCACCAGCTGAAAAGCAGGGAGGGGAAGGAGGCACCTTCTGCTGTGTTCACTCCTGCAGACCTCTGTGGGACTCCTGGCAACGAGGAGAGCAGGGTACAAGCACACTCTGGCCTAGGTTCCCCTTCCTTAAGAGCCACGATTGAAGATCTCATCTTCTTATAACTTCTCCCCCCAACTCCTTTATGAGTTACCCAAATCAGAGCTCAGATTTGTCTTTGAGCTCCCTGGCACCTCCACCTTGGTGGGATGCCAGTGTCCCCTTGAGGACCTGACTACAAACCCAAGCGCTCACTAAGGCTGCTTGAAATAACAAACATGTCTCATTCCTCTGGAAATAAACTCGTGGGTGGCTCGGAAGAGGCTGAGGCTGGCTCTGCTGCACGCAGTGAACTCAGGAGTGAGCCACCAGGTAGAAAGAACAGCTCAAAAGTGCCACGTTTTTTATTTTTCTGAGATCCAGCTGCTGCAGCTGCCACCTGCGCGGTGTCCGGGTGCTGCCGGTGCGGGGAGGAACCAGCAGGAGCAGTTTGGGCAGCTCCCCTTCCTGCTCAGGGAAAGGCATGGGCTCAGCTCCTCGGGTCCCCCCTGCATTAGCTGCTTGTTTGCTTGGCTCCCCTTCCCTGGGAGGCTGGAGAAGCTCCTCAGCCACGCCACAAACCCGGCCGGTGAGGATACCCCCACCCAGCCGTTGTGCAGTGTTACCCACCCGTTCTGTATAGGACGTAATAAACAGCCTGAGACTACCTGTTCTCTGCCTGGGTGCCTGAAAAACTGCAATCCCGGGGATGGGGGGGTGGGTCCCAGCCGAATTGCTGAGGAGGAGGAGGGTGGGAGAAGCTGTTTGTCCTCAGCCCCTGGTTTCACTGCTGCAGACTCACTGGATGGGGCAGCAGAGTGGGGCTGTGTTGGCTCCAAGCCGGCCCATGGCTCAGTTGGAGCAACTCAGAACCAGGCTCCCCGGAGGTAACACTCTGGGGGGATGAGTCAGAAATGTGTCAGTAGGACCTGCAGGGAAGGAAAACCCCAAGAGCCTTCCAGCAGCACATTGCTCTCCTTCTCTGAGTACACCCCGCTGCTGCCCGTGCTGGATTCCCTGCCCCAAATCCCAAACCCATCATGGCCAGAGGTGCAAACCAGTGCTGAGCCTGCTCCCTGCACCAGGAGCAGCGGTGGGGGATGCTCAAGCTCCCAGGAAAGGAGGAGTAGTGTGGACGGATCAAGCGTGGCCGGGCCACGAAGAGCCAACAACAAATGGAGAGCTTTCTCCAGACCATAAAAAGCAGCTCTGTGCTCCAGCAGGCAGCTCACACCCAGGGCTCAGCCTGCTGCATCCTTATGGGATAAAGCAGGGAGGGACGAGCAGGAATAGGGTGAGAGTCACCAGTCACAGCTTGGGGAGTCTGGAGGAGCCTGGGGTTGCTGGGGAAGGGTCAGGCAGCAGCTGAGGGCAATCCCAGGGCAGCTGAGGGGAGGTTGGGTTTTAGTGGGAAATTGCATGGTGAGAGATTTACTGCAGAAGCCACGTGGGGCTTCAGTGGGGAAGGGCTGAGGCCAAGCAGAGCCTCTCCTGAGCAGGTCTGGCCAGCAGCAAGAGCAGTGACCCGGATCTCATCTGGCCCTGGGCACGCCGAGGGCTCGCCTTGCCTGGCGGACAGCCCACCCTTCCTGCAAAAGGTGAGTGTTCGCTCTGTGGTTGCATTTAAAAGCAAAAATTAAATGGGCTTGTTTTCCTCTGCAAATGGATGTAGTGGGATTTATCGGTCCCTCTGGCTTCTGTCTATCCCCCTAATTTTTTGCCCTAAATCCCTTCTTTTATTGTTTTTCCTTTTCATCTGCTGCTTCTTCCCTCGGTCTGTCTCCGAGCCAAACCAATTTGAATGCATCCGAGGAAGGATCTGCCATTAGTGCTGCTCTAGCTCTCCTCTTAGTTAGGATATATTTAGCCATCATCTTTTAGCTTTTTTTTTCTGGCTGTTCAGTGGCTTTAAAAAGCAGGTGCCGGGAACGGAAAGAGAAAATTAAAAGTACCTGCTGTCAGCTACCTCTCCCTGTGCAGCTGTGCAAAGCAAGCACGTGAGCAGAGTGGATAACAGCTGCCCCTCGAAAACCTCATTTGTAATTCTAATTATTATTTTTTATTACCATTATTATGATTATTTCAATAATCTCTTTCTGCACTGCTACAAATTTCCAGAGCAGCCTATTTCCTCCCGTGCCGCATGTGCATGTGGAGTGCTGGGAATCCATCAAACGCCCTGAGGGCAGCTGGGATGCCCTGGGATGGGCTGGGCAGGCACAGATGGAGCCAGGCTCACCTGCAACCACAGATACGATGTCCCACAGCAGCCCCTGACTGTCCCTGTCCCATGAGCTGTGCCCACGGCCAACACCCAGCTGCACTGTGGCTGCTTGGGGACCACTTTCAAAATGCCTTGGCAGCTTCCCTGCTCCTCCCTGGCACCATCATGGAATTGCTCAGGTTGGAAATGGCCTCTAAGACCTTCAAGTCTAACCATTAACACCGCTCTGCCGAGCCCACCACTAAACCTGTCCCCACCACCACACTCCTGCCTGCACAGCACCAACCTCCATCCTATTCCCATCTCCTCGGCTTCCTTCCTTCCTTCAAGACATCCAGAGCTTATCAACAGCTTGCAGGTGGAGGAAGGGGCTATGCAACATGGGCAGGGGCTTTAATGCTCCCTTTTCTGCTCCTTTGCCTTCAGCATCTCCCTGGTTTCATGGCTGGAGTGCTGCAGGGAGCGTGTGGTTCTGCCTTCAGGTTTGACCATTCCTGATTGCCACCTCTGTGGTTCCCCACTGGTTTAGGAGAAATCAGGGGCTCACTCCTTGGGGAGCCTGCCCGGCACTGCAGTGAGACCCCAACAGCACTGGCTCTTCCTCTCCTCCTTCTCCCTGCCTCCCCTCCCCAGTCTATTTCTGCATCTTCCCCTCATTCCCCTCAAACAGGATAAAAATACAAAATTACTGCTGCCAGAAACTCTCCTCAGAGCTTGACTGTGCATTGAGGCACACACACTTTGCACCCTGTCACCAAACCCTCCTTTTCCTGTTCCCCACCCCCTTTCTGCAGTTTGGGGCTGAAACCTTTGTTTTTGTGTTTTCCAAAGCAGCTGGCACTTCGCAAATGCTGACCCAGAAACACCATCAGCAACCCCTGGGGCTGACGATTGGTATGTTTTGCTGCTGAGGGTGAAGCCAGTCAGTGGCTGTACCCCCCAAAATGCTGGCAAAGGGTGGCTGTGGGTGCCTTCACAGCCACCTCCCAGCCTCAACAGGCAGCAGAGCACCTGCCTGGGCTGCCAGGACCTTCCTGCTGGAGATAAAACTGGTCCCTAGGGATGGGAGGTGGGTTGGTGCTGGCAGGGCTGTGGCACGGTGCTGGGAAGGGAGCCTGGCCCCAGGCGTTGCGACACAGATGAGTTTTTTTGTGTTCCCAAACAAGGGCTGATAATGGAGAGAAGGGAGCCGGAGCCGCGGGAGGCTGCTAGGCTAAATGAGACAGGAAGCACGTAATTAAATTAGATACAGAGCAGCATGAAGACATCTGAGCACATACACGGGGCTGGGCTGAGAGGCTCTTGCATAACCCTGGGCAGAGCTCTGCTGTATGAAATATCTCACCTAATGCAGCCCACGCTGGCCAGCTGCCTGTCCCTGAACAGCATCTCCCACCCACCCCATCGGAGGGGAGAGGCAGAAGAGCTGCCCCAGGGAGCAGAGGGGTCAGCTGGTGGCTTGTGCAGGGGCCTGGTGGCTGTGGCACGGTGGGCAGAGGGTCTGTCCCAGCCTTGGTGAGGGGGACTTGGCTGGGACAGCCCAATTCCTGGGCCTGGGATCCGCCTGCACACGTGGATCTGGCACTGCCCTGTGTTCCTCACTGGTGTGAGGGTGGCATTTCTTGTGGCTTTTTTGCCTCTTCTGGCTGAGCCACTGTGGTGCCCAAAAAGTCACAGCCTTTGGCTGGCTCCTTCCCTTCCCCGGCGTTGTGCAGGGCTCGCTCTCTCTCTCTCTCTCTCACCACGGGCAGTTCCTCACCTCTGCTTCAGGTCAGCTTGGTCTCACCTGACCCCAGAGCTTCAAAAGCTGCCACAGGGGACGAGGTAAAACCCCACACGCACTTGTCCAAAGCACTTTATTTCTCTGGGAAAAAGCAGCAGGGAGACAGGGACTGAAGCAAAGACAGGGGGCCAGCAGGCTGTAAACTCAAGGCAGAGATGTGCAGAATTTCTCTGCTCTGGCTCACATGCCCCGTGCTCCTCACCAGTTGCTGTTGCTGCCATCCCAGCTGTGTTTTTGCCGTAGTTACATTTGCCTGGCTGCCTCAAGCAGCACGTGGTTCCCAGCACAGTGGCTGTGCCAGGCACCATGGAGTTGCAGCCAGAAATCATCTGTCCCGTGTGCCTGCGACACGTGTCCGGGCTCCTGGAGGGTTTCCTCTTGCCATCACCTGCTCAGACGATGCCTCAGACACCAGGGAGAGCTGCCAGAGCATCCTGTGACCTTGCAGATCTGCAGGTGGGAGGATGGGCTGCAGTTCTCGAGGGGAAAGGAACAGAGGTGAACATTTGCACAGCACTCGTGTGGAAAACCAGGGAGAAGATGGAGATGTGGGTGATGAGGAGGAGGGGCGTTGCCACATCAGTGTGGCGCTGCTGCTGTGACACCAGTGCTCCCAGCATGGTGCTGAACTGGGGTGGAGCCTCAGGCTGGTGTGGCCAAGCACTTCCAAAACTGAGAGCAAGCCCAGTCCATGCTGTGGGTGTGCACAGACCTTCTCAGCAGCTGTACAGGCAAAGGCCACCTGACAGCCCTCTCTCCTTTGCTCTTCCACTGCAAGCATCACAGTTCTAATCACGGTTTTAAGGCACAGAGAAGACATGAATAAAAGCTGTGTGCAGCTCCAGTCATTTATCTGTAGCTGAATATTTGCTATCCAAGAAGGTTTAAACTTGATTATCCAAGTGAAAAACAGCAGGGCCGTCGGGAAAGAGGCTGCTCTTACATTAGAGCTGAGACAGGAGCTAATAGTGTGTTCAGTCATTAGTCCTGATGCGTCTTTCCTGTCGGTCCATGGACAAGGCAATTCTGTGGCTTTTTCTAAGTGATGAGACAAAGACAGGATTCTCCTTTACTGCTCAGTGGGGCTGAGGTGCCTCACGCTCCTCCCAAAGCCTCTCATCCAGATATCCTCATGCTCCTGCTCCCAAAGGCAGCTGGAGAGGAGCCTTTCTCCCTGGCCCGGGGCCGAGATGGCTTTGTGCTGCCACTCTCCTGGCACGGTTCATCTCTCCTGGGAAAGATGCTCTGGCAGTGGGAAAGATGCTCTGGCAATGTGCTGTGTGTGATGAATGCAGGCAGCAAGGGCAGGAGACAACCTGAGCTCTGGAAAAATGTCTGAGCTGGGAATAGCAGGGAGGAAGGGAGAGGACAAGCAGGGGAAGTGGCAGCTGTGGCCTTGTGCCGGGCTGGCCCAGAGCAGGGGGGTTTAAGGTCACTCCCCTCCAGAGCCACTGAGCTGGGAAGTTGCAGGGAGGGCAGCTCCGGGATCCTGTGTGAGCCTGACCTCGGCACAGGGGACCTGTTGGCTCTCATGGACCTCTGATTGTTGTAGCACCAGACCCTGGGGTTTGCTGGTGTGCACTGGTTTAACCCGTTCTCTTCCTCTTGCTGTTTTGCTGCCTCAGTCCTTCCCCTCCAGTTTCCAAGCTCTCCCCAGCTTTTAATCTCCTTTCAATTTTCAGGTCTCATCAGAATCCTCCTCCATTATCAGATGCTTTCCCAGGTTTTGGCTTTCTTTGATGTGCATCCCTTCCCTTCCCTTCTCTCACCACACACCCAGCAGGGAATTTGTGACGAAGAAGAGCAACTTCAGCCAGCACACAGGACCAGGCATCGTCCTTATATATTCCAGCTGTGAGCAGGCAGTGCCGTCACGGACGAAGTGGAAACATCTCACCCTTCTGCTCCATCTGTATCCCATCACCCCAGGAAGCACAAACCCTCCTGACCCTGCTGGGGGCTGGCATCCCCTGCTTAAACTGCTCGGGCAGAGCCCGCTGCCGAGCTGCTGGAAGTGCGGGGAGCTTTGGAAGCCCTCGGGCAGCGGGATGGAGCTGACGACCCTGTCCTGTCCCTCGCTCTCCCACCCGCCGGCCGTTACTCAGCAGGCTCCACACGTCGGTGGAAACGAGCCTGTTTTTTCCTGTTCTCGAGGAAGCGGTGATGACTGTGATGCTCAAGGACAAGCCTGGGCCTCCCACTGCCCCCCTCCCTCACCAGCGCACACAAACTTACCTAAGCTCTTCTCTTCACGGGCGCTGCCTGAGCAGCTTTTGGTTGGCTGGAGGCTGCAGCGATGCTGGGGCCCCCTCCCCGCTCTCCCGCCTCCCACCCGATATAAAGCGCGGCTCGGCGCCGCTGCTGCAGCCGCCAGCACACGGAGCGCGGGGCAGGTGGTGCCGCAGCCGCCTGTTGCGCCCCCCTGCCGCCCCCCTAAGGAGCCGATGAGTTGCTGGATGCCTGGGTGCCCAGCTCTCAGCATGTGCCGGGGCTTAGCCGCGCTCCCCATCACTTGCCTGGAAAGGTAAGGCGCTTCTGGGATGCAGAGGGTTCGCTGGAAGAGACGCACCTGGACCGGCCTCTGCTGCTGCTGCTGCGGATGTGATCTCAGGGTAGAAACTGGGGTGCAGACCTCGAGGAAAGGCGCAGCGAAGTGATTTGTTGTGGCTGCGTCCCTTCTGCCCCCCCAGGAGGGGAACACGGAGGTGAAACAAGCGGAGGGAGAGGAGGCTGGACAGGGCTGTACAAACACACCAGGGTTTCTCCGGCTCTGCCTCTGCACAACTTGCTCCGAGTTGACAGCAGCAGGAGTATTTCTGCCAACACGGCTGAACTGTTAAGTGACATGTTCCTCCTCCCGCCAGCCACGGCTGCAAAGCCCCACGCTGCCGGCTTGACGTTTAAACCCTTATTTTCGTACGGGCGCCTTGGGACGCCCGAAGGAGCCGCGGCACACAAACAGCAGCGGGGCCACACGCAGCCTCGGGGCTCCCTGGGGACAGGAGCCGCTTCTCCTGCCCTGCTGCCGCAGAGATCTCCCAGTAGGGAGGTGCTTGCTCCGTGCCCTGGCCGCGGAGCCGCGGGGACGGGCAGGAGCATCCCCGCCTCCGGCACAGGAGCACCGCGCTGCCGCTGGCTCCTAAAGGCATGGGGTAGGTGGATGGCGCTGCTGCGGAGCGCAGCCCCCTCCACGGCCTGCTGACAGGCTCCTGGGCACCCAGGGGCACCCCAAGAACAGAGCAGGGGATCGGCAGCCTGGCAGCGGGGAGATGCTCCCGCTCTGCCGAGAGGAAAGAAATCGCTGTGTGTGTTTTTCCAGTGGTTTGGGAGCAGCGGAGCGCTGCCGGCAGAGCGGGATGGGAAGAGGAAGCAGGTTAGCTCCGGGAAGCTGGGGGGGCTCCAGCTGGGCACTCAGCAGCTGCTCTATTACCTGCCCCAGAGGAAAAAGCTCGCCGTGCTTTATATTCCATGTATCTCCACCTGGGAGAGAACAGTTCCCGAGGCTTAACGAGCTGCCGAGCACGGTTGCCAGGGAGCAGGAAAAGCAAGTGGGGAGCATTTATTTCGTACACCGGAGAGCAGAGAAGTGGCTGAAGCTAGGAAGAGACGGCTGTCCCCCCGAGCCCGTGGGGTGCAGCCCCTGCCAGGGGAGGGGGTGGCTGCAGCAGCCTGATGGTCCAGCGATCCCACCTCTCCCCTTCCTCCCTCCCTTCCAGAGCCAAGGATCTGAAGACCCGTCTGGGCATCCTGCTTCATAAACCCGAGCTGGGACACAAGATTGGGAGCTCCAGCAAGCTGCAGCTGGGCTCCAGCCGCAGGTAAGCCAGGCACCGCTCTGCCCCGGGTTCAGCCCGGGCCAGGTCCCCACGGAGCACGGAGCCTTCCCGAGGGATGCTCCTGCCCATCTGCGCAGTAGAGAGCACAGCTCCCCCTCGCCGTGGTCCCACCCAGGCGGGCCGGGAAGGCGGATCACTTCCCAGCTCCAGCGGTTATAAAATCCGACGGGGGGACGGATGCTCTGGCATTAGGCACAGAGAGCAGGGCCTTGGCAAGAGGCACGGATCCCCCAGGGCTCCTGCACTCCAGTGGCTGGGATCCCTGGGGAATGCAGGCTGCATGAAACACAAAACACTAAATATTGCTGCTGAGGGCAGGGAGTCTTCCTGCAGAGGAGGCACCAGCAGAAAAGGGCTCTTCTGAGCATTCCCTAGAGAGCCTGCTGGACTTGTATCGGCAGAAAGTGGTTTTTCTGAGCGTCCCCTAGAGAACCTCCTGGCCAGCAGCATGGAGCTGAGGTCGAGTGAGCCATCAGGGAAGGTGAAAGAAAGGGAGGAGAGAGGAAAGAGAGCCCACAGGTAACGGCTATTGGCCTCTTGCTTTGCTCTCCTGCTGAACGCCGCTGTCTCCCATTGATGGAGCCACACAAGTGAAGCGCTCCCGTCCTTCGCTGCTGGACAGCGAGCCTTACATCCTTTTGTCTTTTCCAGAGACTCCTCCCGAGAGGTGCTGGAGTGGAGGGAGTCCTTTGACCAGCTCCTCAAGAGCAAAAGTGAGTAGCATCTTGTTTCCTTCTCTCGGTGAGAGCGTGTAGGACAAATGTACTCTTAGTGAGCTCTAGGACTGAAGTCAGTGCACGATGAAATCTCGCCTCCTCCTCTGATGAGGTGTTTTGGGATTTAGAAAGAGGTCCCTTTCCTGCCCAGATCTGATGCACAGGGCTCATTGCCTGCCTCACGAAGCTGTACCCTTTCCTCCTGGCTGGGTGTTTTTGGGGGGCAGAAGTGTTGTCTCGCTGCTGCCTTGGGACAGGAGCAATGTCACGGGCATCCCACGTGGAGCAGCCCACCAGGGGGAACGTCATGGTATTGCCAGACCAGCCCTTTCTCCACGCTCGGGAGAAGGCAGTGTCTGCTCTTGGTGCCTGGTGGAAAGAGCCGTGCAGCCACCTTCCCTCAGGCTTGTTCAGACAATTGCATTGCTGCCCTCTGTCTGTCTGTCCTGTGCCTCCGGGGATGGCTCTTCCACAGGGAGAGGGAATTCAGCAGTTCTACTGAATGACCGTGGCCTTTTCCCGCTCTGATATCAGCTGTGATGCACTGGGCTCCTGTGAGACGCTGTCTCCCTCTCCCTGTGCAGGCAGCTCCTCCAGACCCAGCGATGGGACCTCCTTTTTTTTTAGTCCCACACATCATCCCCTCCTTACACTGGGCGCTGCACAATGGCAGAAACACCAAATTTTAATCCAAAAGTATCTGTCTACCTTAAAAGCTCTCCCCCAGCCAGACAAACTCTTTCCACAGCGCTAGTCTGGGGCCAAGCGTATTTTTTTTTTCCCAGCCTTCCTCACGTGCTGTGATGGCTAATGAGCATCTCCAGCTTTGTAACTTAATCCACCCTCCCAGCATGGCTTTGAAATCCTTGCTGCAATTACTCTCCCATCCTCAGCATCTCGTTCCCCCCAGATCCTGGCTGAGAAATCAAAATAAAGGCACTGCTGCTCGGTTCCTGCAGCGTTCCGATGCGTCAGCGCGCTTCTCCTTAGGTAGAATTAGCTCTTTTCCGAAGCTGTAAAGAAAATACTCCGAAGCCTCATTACAGAAAGGTCAGATAAATAGAACCAGAGGATTACTTGTCTGTGGGAAAGGATTTTATTGCAGTCTAGAGGCCAATTAGCAGTGTCTCAGAGAGTGGAATTTGCCCGGAGGGAAAGGAAATCTGCAGATGTCACGGTCTGAACTCCCAGGGCGACGCTTGCTCGACAGGCAGGGTCTGCTGCTGGTCCTCTCCTCCTGCCTTCTGCCCCATTAACTGCTCTTCTCTCCCCTCCCCAGGTGGGGTAAATGCCTTCCACACCTTCCTGAAGACCGAATTCAGCGAGGAGAACCTCGACTTCTGGCTGGCATGCGAGGACTTCAAAAAGACCCGGTCGAAAACCAAGCTGGCCTCCAAAGCCAACAGGATCTTCGAGGAGTTTGTCCAAAGTGAGGCGCCCAGGGAGGTGAGAGCATTTCCTGTGGCATCAAATAGGGTGGGAAAGGAAAAAATTATCCTGGTGGGTTTTATTAAAGTGCTCTTGGATCAGTGGGAAGATGTGCTCTTGTTCACGAGAGCTTTAATTTCTAACATCGTGCGGTCCATCACCGTTGGGCCGTTAATGTTGGAACAGAAATTCAGTCCAGCCACGGAGGGACAGAAAGGTTTGAGAGCATCTTCACCCTCATCTGAAGACGGAGCAAAACCACTTTTTGTCCCCACATAGGAGGGGAGCTAATGTTTGTGGGCGCTGCTGCCTTGCAGGTGAACATCGACCACGAAACCAGGGAGATCACCCGCAAGAACCTCTCGGGGGCCACCTCTGCCTGCTTCAACGAGGCGCAGGCCAAGACCCGCACGCTGATGGAGAAGGACTCCTACCCCCGCTTCCTGAAATCCGCCTCCTACCAGGACATGAGCAAGCAGGCGGCCAGCCGCGGCAGCAGCAAGCGCTCGCACACCTGAGCCGAGCCGCGATGGGCGGCGGGGGGACGAGCCGGGGGGCCAGGCACAGGGTGGGACGTGGCTTGCCAGGGCCGAGGGCCGTGTGGCGGCGAGGTTTCGGCCGATGTTGTGGAATTTTAGCGGGATCCCGAGCACCCGGAGCGCCTCCCGCTCCGCACGGAGCCGCCATGCCCGGCATTCCTCCGTCCCCCCGGGGGAGCGGAGCGGGTGCGAGCCCGGAGCATCCCCTTGCAGCTCGGCCGGAGACCTGCGGCACTGCAAGCACGGAAAGAAATGGGGTTTGAGCTGCAAGTCCAGGGAAAAGGGATGGGATTCCCCCGAGCATCCACAGCCGAAGAGCTCCCACCCGCTCTCTGACCTGCAGCACCAGCCACCAGCTGCGGGGCCAGCACAGGAGCCTGCCTTTCCCACGCTCAGGGAATGGCCAGAATAAAAGCCCCGAGACTACGTGGCACTTTCAGCTGGAGGGATCCTGCGCCTGCCTTCTCCTGATCCCAAGATCCTCCAGCTGTGTCCTATGCATGCTCTGCGTCGAAGCTTTCCACCTCCTTCCAGTGCAGTGACGTTTTTACTCCCTCGCTTGAGCTCCACGACCTTCAGATTGCACCTAAACGTTTTATTCCTGTTATTGTTATTTATTTTATCGTTGTTGTCATTATTATTGTAGCTATGTTTATTAGAGGAGCACTGCTGAAAGCACACACGCACATCCCTTGCTCCGAGGAGCTTGTAAATTAAATTATTTTAGCTGTTGTAGCACTTAGCATGCCTCCCACCTTTTCTGTGTTATGGTTTGAGAGGACCAGACAGATTTGTAGCACAATTGTGGAGCAAGGCAAGCCAATAGCAGCAGGGAGAGCTGCTAGAGGGTTTGGATGGCAGCACAAGGATGCTTTGCAGCCCATGTTGTTTCCTTTCTCCCCTTAAAGATGTGGAAGGCATCTCAGCAGCTTCTCCTAGGCAGGGAACAGAGAGGTCAAACAGGTGCTTTGGTGAGACACTTCATGAAAAACTTGATTTTAAAAAACGGGAGAAAAAAAACCTGGGGCTTTTCCTGCGTTTGTAATTGGGCTTGGTGTTCCCTTGGATGGTGAAACCAATGTGCAGCCACAGCACTTTACCAGAAACCCACGGAGTGAGCGAAAGCAGGGCCGTGAATGCAGTGACTCGGAGGGGTGGCAGGACACATCCTCGCCCTGACCCGGGGGCAGCTCTTCAGAAAGTCCCTCTTTTTTCCCAGCAGGAATTCTGGGGTCCTGCAGAGGTGTGGATCCCACTTGGCAGCGGTGGTGGCTGGGAGGGTGTCGTGGAGGCTGTGCTGGGTGCTGGGGAATGTGCTACCGGCACTGCTCCCTGCTGAGGGCTGCTTCCCGGGGCTCTCTTTATCCCTAAAGACCAAACCTGGAGATCCTTTCTCACTGGTACTCACTCCTTGCCAAGGGAACTCTCTTTTGCCCCCCTGTCCCAGCGACAGCCAGAGCACAGCATCCTTTGGGCTTTTCACAGCTGCTTGAGCAGAGCACAGGACCAAGGACCAGTTTGGGGATGTTATTCCGAGTCCTCTTCCACCATCCCCGTGCTGGTCCCACCTCTGAGCCTCTGGCTGTTGCCCTGGCTGTGTTTACAGAGAGTTATCAACTGCTTTCTTATTTATTGTTTATTTTTACAACTGGAACCACCATTGCAGTGTTACTGAAGCGAGCAATGCACAATGGTCTGTTCTCATTACTGATGTGACGTTGTCATTACAAAATAAAACATAAAGAGGAAAATACCCTGACAGCATGGCCTGGGTCTGTGGTTTTTTGTTCTTGTTGTGGACTTTCAATTAAATTTTATGTTCTAATTCTGGATCCTTTGCAAAGCTGCTTGCGTTGGGTGACTCGGGGCATTTCCAGTCACTTCAAAAGTGACAGTGTCAAGAGCAGAAAAGGAAGGGGGAAGATTTTGAAGCAGAAATCTTTGTCTTTAAAAGTGACAGTGTCAAAAGCAGAAAAGGAAGGGGGAAGACTTTTGAAGTAGAAATCTTTGTGGTATTTGGTTTATCAAAGAAAACCAAGTGGTTCATAGAAAGAATGAAAGCAGAAGTGCAGCTTTGAATATATGGGCTGCCAGGGTATTCAGTACTGCTTGGATTGCTCGTAATTTCTGAGCTCTTTGTAGGACTGCAGTTCCCAATATCTGCTCAGTCTTAGTAAAACACAAATGTCTTAACATTGGGAAGATCCAAGTGAGGGCTGCTTTTTGCAAAAAACCTGCTTTAAGCCACTGACATAAATAATACCTGGTTTTTGTCAGTAACACAGCCGATGATTGAATTCATTGACAAGGGGGAAACTCTCTGGTGATGAAGGGGGTATTAAAAAACCATCCTATCCCTGTGCAGAGTGTGCTGAGGTCTGAGCAGTTCCCTGGAACGCTCTGGGGAGGCTGCATGGTCTGTGTCCCTCCAGGATGGGGGCACCAAGGGCTGCCTCTGGCAGCACAGGGAGAGGAGCGCCCCCGGTGCAGCTTGAAGAAGTGCTTGGAATAAAAACCCAACCAAACCATGGGGTTTTGTGTTTGGTTTTTTTGTTTTGTTTTGTTTTGTTTTGTTTTTTGTTTTGTTTTGTTTTTTTTTCCCAGTTGCCTTCTTTCTATTTATTGCATGTTCTGGAAGCCAAAATTAACTGGCCTGCGTCAGCACAGGAGAGCGTGAGGGGAGTGCTGAGGAGGAGCTGGAATCACGGGGGAATAACTTGGGAAAATGCATGATCCAAGGTGTTACTATCAGCACAAGCCACCCCCCGCCACTCAGATGCATTTTACAAGCACCTGCAGCTGCAACAGCACCTCCTGTCCCCTCTGATGCAGCCATGCAGGGTCCAAAGATCAGCAGGCACTGGAAAATACATCAGTTCTGTCCCTCCTATCCAAAGGAAGGCAGGCTGAGCTTCCCCTCACCTTTCATTTCCCCTCACCTTCATTTCCTTTTAAAGTAACCATGACTTTGTCTTACAAGCCAGGTGATTTGGTATCATAGCAGTTCACATCTCTACCTGATCTTTGTATGTGCCAGAGGGAAGAAATGAGCTGAAAAGTATCCAGGAAATATTCAAATTACTTGTCAGGAAAGAGTTAGAGCAGTAAAGCAGGCTAGGAGCAGCTAGAATCAAAAATAATGTTGTTCTTGCTTTTTTTTTTTTTTAAACTGCAGCCTCTAAATGAAAAATATGAATACTTTGTCTTGCATACCTTTATTCACCATTAAAAAAAATTAACAACAGCAACGAAATAAAGAAGTAAAAATATAGAATTAAAATCTTTCTGAGCTTTCTTTAGGAGGAAATGTGAGGCTGTGTCTGTTCTTGCTGCATCATGCATGGCCCAAGCTGAGCCTCAGCCTTGGTAGCAGCTCTCAAGACCCCACAGCTGATCCTGGACGATCCCATTTGCAGCCCAGTTCCCTCTTCGGGATGCTTCCCAAAGAGAAAACCCAGTCACTGAAAGCAAGCCTCGCATCCAGCTGTGGCTGCTGCCAAAAGCCCACGGTAATAAAATGCAACAAAACCTTAAAGCCTCGGGGCAGGGGATAAAAAAAAAAAAAACAAGCAAAACAAAAACCCAACCCACAAAACCACGTTTGAGAAAGAGGAGGCAAAGCTTCCCTGGGCCGGCTGCGGTCGCTCCCAATAAACCCCGGGCCGAGTTTCCCAGGGAGGAGGCTGCGAATTTGGAAGCGGCAGAGGGGATGTGAGCCACGGCGGGAGCTGGCACTGCCCTGCCCTGCCAGGCTGTGAGCACAGATTTGCTCCGGGGCCAGCTTTCCATGAGCCAGGGTTTATTTGGTGGGAAAAAAAAAAA
>WEKY01021085.1:1161720-1187329 GCA_013390045.1 Picathartes gymnocephalus | reverse complement strand
AAAAAAAAAAAGGAAAAAAAAAAGAAAAAGAATTGAGGAGCAGAAAAGTTGCAGCTCTGGGGTTTCTAGGAAACCTCCCCACGTTATCAGAAAGCCTCTGGAATGGCTTTTTCTCTGCAAGGGCACCCTAGACAAGCTTTAGAAATCCTGTTTGCTTTTGTTCTCTTTCAGGATCAGCAACCAAATAGGAGACTATGCTGAGTATTTCCTGGAGGTTTTTCCAGAACTTACCATCTATGTGTACAACAGTTTACGGCAGAACCCCACGTACAGTCACTTTGCAGACTGCCAGTACTCTTCTCCGTAGGATGTCACTGCCTCCTGCCCCATGTCTGATGCCACCCTCACTCCTCTTATTTCTTATTTATTCACCTGCAAAAGAGCTGAAGATGTGGGAAGGGAGATAGGATAAAGCACATGCAGGGGCAGAGTGTGGAGGACTTAATTTAGGAAAGATTCCAAAGTGTTTGGTGTAACAACCACGAGCCTTGGGTGCTTTGATTTGCACTGTGATTATATGTTGCTTATGGAAATGATTTTCAGCTGTTGAAAAGGTTGTTTTTGTGGTTTGGCTTTTTTTTTTTTTTTTTCCCAAACTGGGATTGTTGTTCTTTCAATGACCCCACGGAGAAACAAACTTGAAATAAACTTGCCTAGAAAACTGACTTTATGCTCCTTTAAGAATGAGGTTCCCTCATCCCCTCTGCACAGGAAGAGAGATTCTGCAGCACTGTCAAACCACCACCTGCATCAGTGGTCCTGCCTTGGAGCAGAGGTCCTTCTGAGGGTCCTGGGAACCTTTCCAATACATAATGGAAGTTTGACTACGCAACTGTTGATGAGAAAATGCAACCAGAAGAATGCTGACTCATCTTGTACCAATATTTTTGGGTTTTTACCTTTCCTCCCTGCTCTTTTTTGCTTGCTCACTGTCCCTTTTTCAGGTCCAGAAGGCAGGAGGACATCCTTTTAAATACATTATGGAAGTTTGACTACGCAGTTGTTGATGAGAAAATGCAACCAGGAGAACGCTAACTCAAGTTGTACCAGTATTTTTGAGTTTTTACCTTTCCTCCCTGCTTTTTTTTTTTTTTTTCCTTGCTCACTGTGCTTTTCTCATGCTCAGAAGGCAGGAGGACACCCAGAGATGTGTGCTCAGGTCTCAGCAGTGTGGGGAGCAGGGGGCTATGGGGTGCCCTGTGCCACAGCAGCATTTTTGCTCTTGCATGAGGAGAAGTGAGGCCGTGGGCTGGGCTCCTCCAACCTCCTGTAAAATGCCACGTTTCCAGTTTTCTGTGACCTTTGCAACTTCTTCCATCACTGCTGTTCCACTGAAGGGCTGGGGCTCGGCAGCCTCAAAAGACATGTCCAAAACAGAGCAGTGATTAACCTCAGGGAGGCTGTGACTTATCTCTCTGGGGCAGTCTGGCTGCTGGGAAGAACTTCCAGGGACGGCTCCTGTGCCCTGCCCTGCCTTCTGAGAAGCCAGAAGCACCAGCAGGCTGCTGTAGGAGAAGAAACCTGATCCCTGCCCAGCTTGTGCAGAGCAGATTGCTCCTGGAGCGTCAGAGCTTGGGAGGAAGGAATGCAGGACTGGGAACAAGGCTGGGGAAAACACCAGGCTGCCTCTCCCGGGAGGATGGGTCAGCCAGAAGCCAGGCAGGATGGAAAACTGGTGGGCAGTGCTGCAGCTGGGTGGTGTGGCAATGTCTGGGGCACAGCCCAGGGATGGGAGGTGCCCTTGATGCCTTAAGTTTTAGCTTTTATATTTCCCAGATCAGTACTGCTTTAATGTATCACTCTAACACTCCATAGCCTGTCAGCTGCTGTCTTACCATTTTATTCTGACAAAACCCCTTCTCTCTAGGCCCTAACTTCAAGTACCCCCTGATTTTCCAAGCCCCAAAAAATGTAAACAACTGAGAACAGCAGCGAAGAGAGAGGGGGGTGAACTGAAGAACGGGACTGAACTGCCTGAAGCTGTAATTGGACAATTGTCCTCTGATATGCAGATGGACTAAGCTTATATCTGTCTGAAAAACACGTGTTACTGGACCATCTACTGGGTGTAGCCTCAGCCAGGCTCTTGTGCTGCCCAAGGTGTACCCTGGGAAGGCCTTTCCATAAATACCTGCCTTATTCTTTTAACTCTGTCCAGCCTCTGTTCTAGGTAGCCTCTCAAGGCATCACCCTGGGCAGCTGGGGGCAGAACCAGCTGCCAAAATTCGTGCTGTGGCATGTCCCAGCATCAGTGCCCACCTGGCAGGTGCTGCATGAACGGTACCCAGAGGTGTGATTTGGCCCCACACGCTTCATTCCCCTGCTGTCCTGCCTGCCTTTGCTGTGCCTCTGCCTTTTTGCTCTGCTGGGACAGCCCAGGAGAGCTGTGATGGGATCAGCTGCTCCCTGTCCTGGCTCTCGCATGCTGAGGATGTGTCTGTGTGCACAGGGGTGCTCCCAGCTCAGCGTGGCTCATCTGCTCCTCTGAAAAACAAACCCACCCAGCAGCCCACAGCAGCAGCGGAGTGAAGGCTGCTCTTAGCTGTGGTTTTGCTGTGCTGAGCTTCAGGCACATCTGTGGGGCCTTCAAGGGCTCAGCTGGGCTCAGGAGTGTTAGTAAGAAGCTCACAAAAACACAGCAAGATTTTGGGGCTGAAAGCTTTCGGGGCAAAATCGACTTCCACCACACGAGCAATTCTGAGAGTTGGTTGCATTTTGTGTTGTGGGAATGGCATCAGCTTCCCAAGCCCTTCAGTCAAATAATTTTCTTGGTTTGGGGTATTTCTGATCCTCCAGAGGCAAAGTGTTGATAATCATAACTGATAAATATGAGACATGTTGTCTTCTGCCTTAAAATGTACCTGGTGTTATTCCAAGGATGCACTTTTCTAGGATCTGGGATTAAAAAGTGATTAAAAACAGCTCAAAATGACAAAGCTGAGAGCTTGCCTCTGACACACTGATAAAGGTTGTGGTCTTTTCTTCATGAGGTCCAAAGAATATTTGTGATTTCTGCAGCTTCCTGGTGACTTGGCAAAGTCACTTGGACTCAGTTTCACCTGGGGAAAATTAAGGCCTTTGCTATGATTTGGTTAGTGCTCTGTAAACACACACTGGCTTAAAAAAAACCCAAAACCCAAAAAACCAAAACCTCACCAAAAAAGCAGGCTGAAGCCTCAGTCAGGCATGAGCTGATTTTTGTTGGAAAATCAGAAAGGCTTTGGCAAGACAGGCATCATCTCAGCACCCAGGGACAGCTGAATAAGTGAACCAACCGGGCTCTCTCAGCCTTGCTACCCACAGGAATTTGTGTGGAAAGGTGAGGAGCTGAGATACATTTTCCAGATCCATGTGAGGAAGGAGATTAGTGTGGTGTTTCAGCTGGAAACACGTGTCACAGCACGTCCCTGCCACGGCTGCAGAGCTCTGAGCTGCTGGGCTGTCACCAGGTAAGCCGGAGGATGCTGCGAGTTGCTTTATTTTTAGGTGTTATTGCTGCAATTCCCTGTGTCCAGGCTGCTCAGCTTCCTTGGATAACACCCAGGGTGTGGGGGCTGTTTTGGGAGGGCTGAGAGCTTCCCTCAGTTCCTGCAGGGAAGGGAGAGATGCTGCATCAGGGGCTGCTGTGGCTGGAGGCAGGGTGAGGGTAATCGGGGACCAGCACAGGGCTGTGTCCCAGGGGAGTTCTGGGCATGGAGAAGGATCAGGGATGCTCCCAGGGGGGAATTCTGGGCATGGAAAGGGTGATCAGGGATGAGCACAGGAGTTTGTGGTCCCAGGGAGGAGTTCTGGGCATGAAGAGGGATCAGGGATGAGCACAGGGGTTTGTGCTCCCAGGGAGGAGTTCTGGCCATGGAGAAGGATCAGGGATGCTCCCAGGGAGGAAGTCTGGCCATGGAGAAGGATCAGGGATGCTCCCAGGGAGGAATTCTGGGCATGGAAAGGGTGATCAGGGTTGAGCACAGGGGTTTGTGCTCCCAGGGAGGGGGTTTGGGCATGGAGAAGGATCAGGGATGCTCCCAGGGAAGAGGTCTGGCCATGGAAAGGTTGAGCAGGGATGAGCACAGGGGTTTGTGCTCCCAAGGAGGAGTTGTGGGCATGAAGAAGGATCAGAGATGAGCACAGGGGTTTGTGCTCCCAGGGAGGAGTTTTGGCCATGGAGAAGGATCAAGGATGCTCCCAGGGAGGAGTTGTGGGTATGGAAAGGATGAGCAGGGATGAGCACAAGGCTTTGTGCTACCAAGGAGGAGTTGTGGGCATGGAGAAGGATTAAGGATGAGCGCAGGGAGGAGTTGTGGGCATGGAGAAGGATCAGGGATGCTCCCAGAGAGGAGTTCTGGCCACGGAGACATGCAGCAGCTGGGAGTTTTCTGTGGCTGTCACTGGCGGTGCTGGGGGTGACCAGCATCCTGCAGAAACCCTTGGGATTTCAGGGGAGCCGCAGCCCGTGCTGGGGTGGTTTGGAGGAGGTGAACACCCCTGGGACCACCTACCTGTCCTGGGGGGCAGACTCACTGAGCGAGGGCCTCTTCTCCCCACTGGGATCTGAATCTGCGGGAAGCAACAGCACAAACTTCTGACCCTGGGCTGCTGCAGGGAGCCCTCGAGCCCAGCTCCCGTCCCCGCAGCCCTCAGCAGGAGCAGGAGGGCCCCTTTCAGCTCTGGCTCACCTTTTTGCTCCTCTGAAGGTGCAGTTTTCTCCTGGGGCCGTGGCAGCAGCAGCTCGAGGCCCTCTGACAGCGTGAAGATAAGGACAGGCTTTTTACCTGGCAGGGAAAAGACATGGAGTGCTCCGATGGCAAATGAGGGAGGACAGCAGCGGTGCCCCCCTCAAGTCATTTGGGGCTCTCCCAAAGCACAAGGAAGGATGGCTGAGCAAGGACTTGAGATCTCCTTGGCTGCAAAACAGTTCGGGGGCTGCAGGGTGGGGGTGACATTTCCCAGCCTGGCTCTGTGGCAAGGCTGGGTGGCAGAAAGGGGAGACGGGGACACGTGCCAGGCTTTGCGCCCGCCTGGGCAGCTCGTCCCGGGAGTCTCTCCGTGCCCTGGGGTCGGGCAGTGTGTCCAAGCTCCCAGGACAGTGACAGTGCCACAGTGACGCCTGGTGATGGCAGGTGGGTCCCTGCCCTGCTCACACCGCGTCTGCACAGCCTTCAAAATAAGGGAAGAGCACGGCGTGGAGGGGAGGAGGTTTTCTTTGCAATTACAGGTGTTTTCCCCAGAAATTTCCCCAACAAAACCGATTTTTTATTTTCCCCTCCAACTCAAAAGCAAGTTTTTATCTAAAGTTTAGAAAAGCAAAACCCTTAGAGAAAGGGGATTGGTGAAAGCAGAAGGTGCAGAAAAGTGTCTCAGGAGCTGGTGTGGGCATCAGCACAGTCAGAAACAGAGCTATTTTTTGGGTCCCACATCTTGTCCCCACATGGCAGGCAAGCTGAGGGATTTTTTTCTGCCTGGCTCCTGTTCCCCATCCCTGTGAGATGCAGCAAGGACTGCTGTCCCAGGGGCAGTCCCTGTGGGATTAATGTCCATGCTGGAGGGATCACAGTCCTTCCTACGTGCCCAGAGCAGCTCTCTGTGGCTGTAGTTAAACGTGGGCTGTGCTGCTTGGGGCCGTTCCAACCCTTGCAGAAGTTTGCACTGATTTAAACACAGAATAATTGGTGTTGGAAGGAACCTTTCAAGGCCATTTAGCCCAGCCCCCAACACCTTCCACTAGACCAGGTTGCTCAGAGCCTCATCCAGCCTGATCCTGAATATTTCCAGGGATAAGACTGCCACAGCTTCTCTGGGCAGCCTGTACCGGTGTTTTACCACCCTCTAGTGTAAAAAATGACTTCCTATCTCTAATCTGGATGGGTTTAAATGTCGCTCTCTGCGCTCCCTGCAGGCCCTGGCAAACATTTCCCTTGTTCCAGGATAACACAGCCAGTATCCCCAGTGTAACACAAGGCTTCTGGCTTAGCACTAGCTCGGAATACCTGTGATACGTGAGGGGTTTTTTTCGACTTTTGCATTAAAACAACCACGTTTGAGAAGGTCCTGGAAGAGCCGTGAGTCTCTGTAACGAGGTGGAGACCCAAGGTGAACACTGGGTGTTGTCCATGGGAATACCCAAGGCGTGAGGTGGTTTGAGCTACAGACGTGGCTTGGCATTGCTGGAGCACAGGGATCTGTCACCCCAGCCCTGCTGTGGAGCAGGAGCTCAAGCACCTGCCTGGAGGCATCCAAACCCTCGAACTCTGCTGCTTTTTAGCCAGAACTTGACAGTGATAAATGACAGGGAGCAGAACAGCAGCTTGCTGACGCCCACTCATCCATCAAAGTGAGATTAGTATGTGCCTATTTTGGTTTCCCCTTTAATCAGAAATCAATTAGACAATTTCCAAATGAATATTCAGCCGAGGAGAGGGCTGTCAGGCAGACTGACAGCGCTCAGCACCACTTTGTGTTTTTCAGTTTAGAGTTATTCAGTGTATTGAAACTAAACAAGTGGATGAGGAAGAAAAAACATCTCTTTCCCTAGAGATGTCACCTCAGATCCTGATGGAGCTTATTCTCCATTCCAGATATTCAAAGCACCCTCCACGGAATGCCCCTGTGCCTGGTGTTTGGCTGCACAGTCGTTCTCCTTTTCCTGCTCCTATCTGCCTTGGAATCCGAAAGATTGGCGGTTTTTATTTCTGTTTCAAAGGGTGTGCCTGAGTATTTTTAACTTGGTTATTGAAATAAATAGGAATTATGCAACAGCTCTTTGCTTGGGAAGTCTCTGTGCTCACTTCCCTATTCACCAAAGAATATTTCTAAAATCCTGCTGGACAGTTTTGACAGATTTTGACAGGAAAAAAATTTTTCCTTCCATTTTTCCATCAGACCTGCACCACATACACCCTCAAAGCTGTGTGAAGGAGGGGCTCTTTTAAGGGCAACTTAAAAGATGTCAGGGCTGGCTGTTTCTGCACTGGAAGAACAAACCTGGAGCATAACGTGTAGTAGAGGGAATGGCCACCAGCTTCTTGAGACCAGGGATCTTGGGTACTTTGGAGGGGGTTTTTGCAGGACGTGAAGAGGCTGGAACCCTGCCCTCCTTGTGGCCCTGGGAGCTCCTGCCCCACTTGGGCACCTGAGAGCTCCTCTCCTCCTTTTGGAGCCAGGAGCTCTTGTCCTGCTTGGGGCCTCGAGAGCTCCTGTCCCCCTTGACGACCTGGAAGCTCCTGTCCTCCCCGTGGATCTCAGCGCTCCCGACCTCCTGGTAGGCCTGAAAGCCCCTCATCACCTTCCAGATGGAGAACCTGAGTGAGAAACACTGCAGACAGCGAAGCTCCAAGGAGACAACTCCAGCTGAGCTCCCGGGGAGCGTCTCATCTGCATTTTCAGCATGGCAGAGGAACAAGCGGCCAGAGATAAAGGGTGGCATCCACAGAGCCTCCTCCAGCTTGGGAGGGAGGGGATGGATAGGTACCTTCTCCAGAAGTACATGAGGATGGGGAAGAGGGTGACCTTGGCGTTGTGGTAGATGGCCCGGGTCACCGGTCCCTTGGAGGATAAACGCCAGATTAAATCTCTCTCTTTCTCAGAGATGTTGACCTGGGCACAGAGGAGAGACCAAAGCCCTTTGCAGCCCTCCTGATGGGGCCAGGTTTCTCTCCCTGACCTCTCCTCAGCAGTCTCTAAGAAGAAACCCAAATTCCATCCTGCCCAGATGCAAGGGCAGGATCCCACCTGGATTTCTTTGGGAAG
Source organism: Picathartes gymnocephalus (assembly GCA_013390045.1). Classification (NCBI taxonomy): domain Eukaryota; kingdom Metazoa; phylum Chordata; class Aves; order Passeriformes; family Picathartidae; genus Picathartes; species Picathartes gymnocephalus. The sequence continues at coordinate 1,179,589 of WEKY01021085.1, read as the reverse complement.
TGTTGTGTCCTCCAAAGGGGAGATGGCAGAGCCACTGGAAGGGGATGGGGTGGGTGCAGTGGGGAGGGGATGATGGTGCCAATGGCCTCTGGAGGGTGAAAGGACTGGCTTGGTGGTGTGCAGGCTTGGCGGTGTGCAGCCCTGGCATTTCTCCCGCAGGTAATGCTGGAGAATCATCCCCATCTCTCCCATCCTTACCCACATGCTGATTCTCAATTTATCAGGGTCTGGTGGGGGGTTGCTTCCCACCCCTCACAGCCCATGTGGAAGCCCCAAGCCCCAGAGTATGCTCCAAAGCTTCCCCAGCAGATCCAGACCCCTGCCTGTTCCCCTTTCCCCACCACTGCTCCCAGCTGTGCTGCGATGGCCTTGAGCAATGAGCAGGCAGCAGATTCCAGCCTTCCTGGGCGGGTCCTGGGCTCTCACCCGCAGCTTGGGGGGGATATCAGAGTTCAGGAAAAGTCTGCTGATGATGTCAAGTTTTTTTTTGAGGAAGGCAACGTGCCTTTCTGACCCCTTGCTGCAGGGTGCCACAGCTCCCACGGAGTCAGCCAACCTGGAAAACCTGCAAAGGCACGTGGGGTCTTGCTCTGACACAACTGCTAGGCTAGAAAGCCATGTTCTTGCTTAATTTAGCATTTGCTTGGCCAGAAAAAGCAACCTTCAAGGTGTGGAACAGTGACATGGGAGGTGTGAAAAGCCACCTCCCTCTTCTGCCACCCTCGTGGTCACAGGATTCACCTGGGGCAGGTGATGTTCCCCCTTTTTGGGAAAAGAGGAGGACTGAAAGCTGGGGATTTGCCTGCTGTGAGGGTGTTGGCTGCAGGGCTGCTGTCCATTGGCCATGGATTCATCTTACAGGTTTGCTGGGAACATGGACAAAGTCAAGGGAGAAATGCCACCACAGCTGGGACATTCAGAATGGTGTGGGCAAAATCTTGGATTGCTTGGGACCACCAAACCAAAAGGGTTTCAAACAGGAACGCTGAGCCAGGGGATGACTGCAGGCTGAAATGGAGGCTGTGGAGGTCTCCATCAGAGATGGGTTCAGGCCAGAGCCATGGGAGGCTGGTGCCAAGGCCAAGTTGGATGGAGTTCTGAGCAGCCTGGTCAGTGGGAGAGGTCCCTGCCCGTGGCAGGGAGTTGAAACAAGACGACCTTTAAAGTCCCTTCCAACCCAAACCATTCTGGGATTCTGTGGTGGTACCTGAGCACCTGGTGGAAGAAGAACTTACTTGTCCATCTCCAGGTAAAAGCGGAGGTCATCGACGAGGAAGTTGACGACGATGAGCTGTTTGTCCAAAATGTGGCGTTTGATCAGCGTCACCTTTTCCGGCCGGGCCTTGCCCTTGCGGGAACGGGAGCTCTTTGCAGGACTTTTGCTCTTCTTCTCCTTGACGGGCAAATCTGAGACAGGACAAGAGATGCTGTGTCCCTGTCTCAGGTTACAATGAAAGATGTAGCCAAAAGTATGTATTCTATTACCATCTTCATAAGCTGTTAAAACCAGGTGGGGTAGTGCTCCTTATCTCCTTCATGACTCATCCCTGATAACTCCAGGGGACATTTTCTGTTCATGGGCCAGCTGTTAAAACCAGGTGGGACAGGGTTCTTTATCTCTTCCATGACCCATCCTCTCTCCAGGAGGATATCTCCTGTTCATGGCCATTGAGTCCCACTGCACGACTGATAAAATTCCATCATCCCATAGTGAGATGCCCCACCCAGGGGGAGGAACCAAACATTCCTACCTGGATAGAATCCCAGATTTGGAACGCCACAGGCAGCCTTATCCACTGAATTCCCAGAGCACAAGAGCTCCATAACCACCACTGGATCTTCAGAGGAAGATCAAATCCTTCTACAGGATCACTGCTTCAACAGAACCACATCTACCACTTCAAGAGGACTGCAGGCACCATTTAATGGGACTGCTACCACCACCCTGACCAACAGGCTGTCAGCTTGGATTCCGACTCTGACAGTGTTTCTGTATTATTGCATTTACTTTTAATTTTCCTACTAAATTGTATTTCTGACTTGGGATCTCCCACTGGTTTGCTTTCAAACGAGTACAGTCCTGCTGCCCAGCACAGGGTTTGCTCCTTCACCTCACCTGTGCTTCCCTTACCTGCATGCAATTGGCTCAGGGCCTTTCTACCTCTCTGGACTACAAATTCCCTCTAGCTTGGTGATCTCCTCCATCCCTCCTCCTCTTGGCACCCATGGAGTGTTTATGTTCACTGTTTCCATAGGGAATGGCCTGTTCTTAAAGCCTGCTGGTCTGTCTAGCTGTTGCCCTGGCTCTGATAGAGCCCACAAGCAGATAATGAGTAAGGATGAAAGGGAAAAAATCTGTTGTTTCCCCCATATACAAAATTCTCTTGATCTAGCTGAGGTTTCTGTGTGTTTAGTAGATTACTTTTCTAACTTGCTTTTCCAGCCTCCTCTCAAACCTGTGTGTAAACTTTCTGTTTAGGTCAGCTCCCTGTTGCCCAGAAAATTATTTCCTTTTGTTTATTTTTCTGGCCTGTCTCACCTTAGCTCCATTTAGTGTTTCCTGTTTTGGGTTTTGTTCTTTTTTTTTTTTTGATGCAGGGATGAAAACTTGCCTTGTTTGAGAGAGATGCAACAGCATAACCAGGCACTAAGTCATGATGGTGCGAGATAAGGCACAAGTTTCTTTCATTTTCTTCTCTACCTAAACCCAGGAGTGTCCTGGGGAGGGAGGAGAAGGGGTGGCAGGACACTGGACATACTTTCCCTCTCATTTCTCCGCTCCTGACGGAGAAACTCCTCAAACTCTGCACGGCGTTTGTGATTTTCCATCTCCCTCTGGAACTTGCCGAAGCTCCTGACAAGCTCCCGGATGGCATCCCAGGCCCATCCCTGTGGAGACACGGCACAGGTGGCATCAGCCAGGGAGCTGCAGCCTTGGGGCTGAGCCCTCCTGTTTGGACCCAGGGCTGTGAGCTGCAGCAGCCTCGCCAGTGGGCTTTGTAACCCACCCATCACCTTTGCTTTCCAGTATTCCTCAGTTGCTCTGGTGGCCACGGGTGATGGTGTGAATCACTTGGCCAGTCCTGAGCAGATGTGGTGAAGTCTGTGCAGAGCAGGACTCCACAGCCCAGGAGGGAGCCTTTCCCTGCTGCCTTTTTGCAGCTCTCCAAGTCTGACCCCCTCCCTCCATTTATGTGACATCACTTGTCTCACAGCATCTCCTCGCTTTCTTGCCTGGCAAACATCCTCAGCCTGCCAGCAGACAGGGTCTTTCCTTACCATCCTCTGTGTCTTGAGGTCCTCTCTCCCTTCCTGCACATACTGACGACGCCTGGACTTGGGCTTTTTGCTCCAGGGCAACAAATCCTCCTCCTCCTGCTGCTGCTGTTCCTTCTGCTTCTGCTTCTGCTTCTGTTTCTCTTTCTGCTTCTGCTTCTGTTTCTGTTTCTGTTTCTGTTTCTGCTTCTGCTTCTGCTTCTGTGTTTGTTTCTGCTTTTGTGTTTGCATCTGCTTCTGTGTTTGTTCCTGCTTCTGTGTCAGCTTCTGCCTCTTCTTCTGACGGTAGTGTTCTTCCTCCTCTTCCTCCTCATCCTCCTCATCCTCATCATCCACCTCATCCTCCTCCTCAAACCTGCCAGATGGGAGAGCAGAGAAAGCATCAAGGGCAGCCAAGAGGCCATGAGGAGGGCACTGGTTTGATGGAAGGGGGGCTACGGTGGGGAGCAGCTGATAGGGGATAACCCTGGGCTTGGGGTCCCACTGGACTTGTGTTCCTGGAGGAGGTTGGACAATGGTACAGGGCACTAAATACCCTCCCCTGGGCTCTCTTCTTGCACGTGGCAGCCTTGGGAGTGTCTGTCCTGCTTATCTGCAGTGTTTCCTCCTCCAGTCCAGCAGCCTGCAGGCCCAGAAGCGATTTGGTAGGTTTGGGGAGAGGGTCTGGATGGAATATCAATGCACTTGGCTGATGGTTCACAGAAAAATGCATTTATAGCAGCTGCTGTCTGGCCCCTTGGGGTGGGATGCATGTTGGGCAGGGTGCATTTGCATAACTGGGCTTAAGCAATCAGCTCAACCCCGGTGCTCACCATCATTTTTCCATTTGCTTTATATCCCAGTGTGAAGCTGCAAGGACTCACAGCTGGAGTATTCCCAGGAGGTGAGACATGAGCCCAGAGATTTAGGTATGGCTACAGTGTGATTTTAAGTGTTTTTTCTGGGAATCTGAGCACTGCCCAGGTGGCATTCTGGGGGTTGATGGAGGATGAAGTGCATGAGATGTGCACAAAATGTGAAGAGTAAATCTGAACTGGAGGAGAGGTGTTAACTTTTCTCCTTTCCCCAGTAATTCTGCAGTTTATCCCCACAGGCCACGTATGCCTACACCTGAGAGGGCCAAATGACCAAACAGGGAGCAGTGGCACTACAGAGGAGCACTGGGGAAAAATTTGAAAGAGTGGAAGTAGCAAAGCTCTGTGCTGTGAGGTGCCAGACCTGCGTTTTCTGGATGCCTTCTTCCTTGCAGCAGCAGCAGCATTCTCTCTAGCAATCCTCTCGGATGCAACAGCTGTGGGGACAGAACAGGGCTGGCCTTTTCCTCAGGTGACAGCCAGAGTTGGCTCCCAGCTGGACCCTGGAGCCTCCACGTGGTGTTTGTGTGGTGACTCTGGCTCAGGAGACACTGTGGGAGCTCTCTGCCTCTCACGGTTTGACCTCCTCAGCATCTGCTTCAGAGAAATCCCCCACTCCCACCTTCCCTGGCTGGATGAATGCCCCAGAGCACAGCCTGTCAGGGGTGGATAGGCCTTCCCTTCTGGAGAAGTTCCACCAGATGATGCGAGGCCTGCAGGGAAGACCCCTGCTTGCCCACCCCCCAAGGGTGATGGGTGGTTGGGAGTCCACCCTGCCTTTTGCCTGCCCAGCCTGGACTCACCAAATGCTGCGCTCATGAGCTGCAGAAGCTCCTCTTCCTTGCTGAGGCTACCCACAGCCAGCTCATCTGCCAGCATCCTCTGGGATTCTGCATCAGAGAGAGGAGCAGGGACAGATCCCATGGTCATTACCTCTGGCTATGACAGCCCTTTAGCAATGGATCTGAGGGCTGGATTTTGTTACTTTTCTTGTCCCTTGGTGTGTCCTGTTCCGTGATCTACCCGTGACACTGCATTTTTTGGGTACACAAGCTACAGGTGTGCTACAGGTGACTGCTGTCACCCTCAGTGCACTGCAGGTGCCCAGAAACTTGGTGTTATTCCCAAGAATTGTGTGAGAGAACAAAGCTGAGGGGTTACAGCAGTAGCAGCAGCATGGCCAGTGCCAGCATCCTCAGGAGAAGGCCAAAATGTAGAACTAGGGTGGCAGGAGCCACTGCTGGCTTTGGGCTTCAGTCACTTTGCTGCAGCCTTCATTTGTTGTGGTGACCCAGCCCAGGGCAGGAATGGGGCGCTTGGTGCCCCTGGTAGTGGCAGGAGGGAATTTGGCCCTTAGGTCGCTGCCAAAGCTTTGATTACCTATGAAGGCTCTCAGACCCGCTGTACCAACCCACTCCATGATGGCCATCACCTGCTTAGGCCCGTTGGTCACCACTAGAGCACAAAATATGCTTTACTGGCTTCAGCCAACGTGAGCCACGTCAGGAATGGAGATCCTCCTCTTACCGGCACTGCCCAGGAGCAGCTCCATCTCTGCCTGGATGGAGCCCCCTTTCTGGAGGTCCCGAGCAGCGAGTAATTGCCAGTGCTTGGAGGAGACCCCTTCCACGCTCCTCGTGCCGTGCAAGGCCTGGCTCAGCTTCAGCGACTGGTTCATCCTCTGGGACAGCTGGAAATGTCCCCCTCTGCCAGCAGCCCGGCCTGGCACCTCGGCCACGGGGACGTGGCTTCCTGGAGCCTGCGGCGAGAGGAGGGCAGGGTGATGGCACAGAGCACCTTCCCCATCCCCAGCGCCGTGCCCACGTGTTTTACTGCGCCTCAGACTACAAACCTGCCCAGTTTCGGTCTCTGCTTGGGCTTCCAGCAGTCTGGAAGGAATCTGTGTGAGCACAAAGCTCAGCTGGCCCGCAGCTGCCTGCGGCCGGCATGAACTGGGGACGGGCAGCCCGAGGTAGGCCAGACACGGCCATGCAGCTTTCCTGAAGAGGCTCAACATCCCCCAGGAGGGCTGAAAACAACCCTGAAGGGGTCCCCAGCAGCCTGATAGCCTCGTGTGCTGTGTTGCTGGCTGCTGTCACCGGGGCTGGCTCTGCCTGGTGCCCTGGGAGTGCCACCCTCATCTCCCCCTAAACCCTCCTGCGGGTTTTGCCTCTCCCCACACACAAAGAGTGTGCACAGCTCGCCGAGCAGCAGGGGCAGAGTGGATGGTTTCGGGCTGAGATCTGAGAGCAGGCACCAAAAATAACCCTGCTAAACCCCCAGCAGTTCCCCTGACACCGGAGCAGGAGAGCCGGGAGGAGTTTGGCTCAGGGGATGGTGCCCACAGAGAGCATGGCCCCGAGGCCTGCTGAAGTGCTAATTGCACTCCCAGACCTGCTCTGGCCTCGGAGGGGAGATTTCCTAGACAAGAGATGCTTTAAAAACCTGGGCAGCTTAATTAACTTCCGACCAAGAGCAGTTAATGAGTCAGGGTCAGGAGCTGCCAGCTGACTTTTCCAAAATGCTCAGCTCTCGCTGGCTGAGACTCTGGGAGCCAGGTCTTTGAGCCCTGACAGCTTCTCCTTAACATTTCCAAGATCAGCTGCTGATTTTACATTCAGTTTTGGGGGAAATGGTTGGTTTGAAGAACACCATCTGCAGTGAGAAAAATTGCCTGCATAGGTTGTGCAGGTACCAGTGCAGGTGGGATGCTCAGGGGGTTCTGACTGCAGGGAGGTTTCTGGGTGTAATGCTGGAATTTGGGGTAGTTGTTACGGGATTTCTTGATGCCAGGAGGAATAATAGTCTGGGAAGAGTGCCTGTGTGACTCTGATTTCTTTTATCCTCCTTTGTGGTGGAAAAAATATGTGGAAAACTTGAGGGTGGTTGAGTCATAGGCTAAAAGGCTGCATGGCCTCTTCCCCGCTGTGCTGGCCAGGCTCTGGTGCTGGGACAGGGTCATCCCATGTGTGTCGTGCACATGAGTCACATTAAGAGCAGCAATAATTACACATTAATAGTGTGGGCAACGATAAAAGCCTGGGCGAGATCCATTCCCAGAAGTGCTGGGCTCACCCCTAAAAGCCTGCAATTATGTTTCTCCCTACTTTTAGGCAGGGTCACAGCCTGTCTCGTGGGAGCTCCTGCAGGGTGTGCCTGCAGTGCTGCCCAGTTAAGGGGATGCTGTGCTGGGAGAGTTCAGGATCATTGCTCCAGGCAGCTAGAGTAGGGTAGGATCTGCTGTGTCACCCTGTGGCAGCATTGGCTGGGGATATCGTGGGATGCCAGACCACTGCAGCTAATGCTGGACTTCTCTTCCCCCCCGCTGCTCCCTCTCCAGCTTTTCACATCCCCACAGGTGCCTGCACACCCCCTGAGGATGCTCCTGTGCATCCCCCTTACCATGAACTGGAGGAACGTCCTGTCGTCGTCAGCCAGGAATTCCTCGTAGAGGCCGCAGAGCAGCTGAGGAGGAGCAGAGGGGGATTGTCCTCGGTGCTGATGCCATGGGTGGGTCACAACTTGCTGATATGCCCAGGACATGCCTGCACATCCATCTTGGTCCACTGGGCTGCCCAGAAGGGCTGGGGTTCTAAATGGGTTTTACTGGGGTTGTGCTGGAACCAGGCATGGATGCAAAAGGATCCTGTCATCCCCAGCCCTTGGAATGTGCCAGGGTCACCAGAGATATTCAGTGACTGCTCACCTCTGCTCTGCTGCCCAGCAAACCAGTGAGGATGCTCCTCTCCACTGGCCTGGGGCATCTCGGTCACTGGTCCAGTGCAAGGTGACTCTTGACTGCAAGTTTTTCCCTCTCTTATCTCTTTACCTCTTAATTTTCTGAATGCTTCACTTCCTAAACATTCCCCCAGCCCTCACACCACCACAGGGGTGCCAATGCCAGCTGCACCTCCCAGCCTGACCACTGCCAGCACCCCCCGTGTACCTTGCAAATCTCCTTCTGGGCTCTGAATATCCAGGGGGAGAATTCTCCACATGTCAGACGGTTCCACAAACTCACAAGAGTGCTGGTCTTCAAGGGCAGCTTCTCAATGCTGTCCTCCTCCAGGTAGGTCTTGCAGATCTTTTCCCCAATCAGATGGCGCAGGAAGAAGCTGTTTTCTCTGCTGGAGTCCAGCACCACGGGCAGAAACTCCTCCAGGTCGTGCCACAGGTCCAGGAGATGGGTCTCCATGGACCTGTTCTGGCGCTGCAGGAAGTCTCTGAAGGGCCGTCCTGCACAGGCCTCGCCACTCAGGGCCCAGGGGAGGAAATCGAAGGTCCTGACTGGCTTTTTCAGGGATGGCAGCTGGGCAAGGGATGCAGAGGGAGGCAGGTTAGAGAGGATTTTCTCCTTACAGTGGTTGTCTAGGTCCTGCTCTGCACTGGGTTGAGGTCTTCCAGGAAAGGTTATTCTTCCTCTGCCTCCAAAGGCAGAATTTGCAGGATGCTCTGACTGCTGGGGAATCGATCCCAAAGCTTCCTTATCCAGACACAATTCCTCTGTGCTCCTAGCTGGCCCTGGCTGCTTCTCTGGTTTCACCCGAAAAGTGGCCGTCTTCAATTCTTGGGTGTCCCTCCCTTCCTTGACCAGAGCCCAGACCTCTGCTTTGGCCTTCTGGCTGCTGTAGGGCCCTGACACGCCCTGGCTCCTTTTGATGTGCATCGTGGGGAGGGGCTCTGAAAGGCCTGGGAGCTCCTGCCAGCAGGCCTGGAATAAACGTTCCTGATATTCCTGGAGCAAAGGCTGGCACAATTCTTCTTCCTCCATTCCCATCTTGCAGTGCACGAAGAATTTAGGGAGCCAGTAAATCTGGATCACAAAAAGGGCCTGTTCCTGCATCCTGCTTAGGACCTCCCTCCTGGTGCTGATGGACTGGATGTGGCTGGCTTTCGGCGGAGATTCTGAGACGGATGCCGGGAATTACGACAGGGAGATGGCTCCCTGCAGGCTGTTGCCCAGCCAGACCAAGCAGGTGATGGCATCCCATGTCCCTGGGAGCATCCAGGAAAGATCCCCTCTCTGGAAGGGCGGTGTTCATGCCCAGCTCCCGTGTTTCTTACCAGCGAGGGTGGCGCAGAGGGTGAGGACGCTGGAGCCCTCGCGCAGGTGAGTGGACCAGCGACAAGAACAGGTCCCTCTGCCTCCCATCTGACTCGTCCAGACCCAGGAGCCTCTCAGTGATGAGCCAGAAGTCGATCAGTTCTTCCCCTACAGATCAGACAAGGGATGGGAGTTGGAAGGAGTTCCTGAAAGCCCCGAGGACAGACACAGCAGAAGGAGAGATCACCAGCAGAGCAGAGAAAAGCCACGGTTATGCATCTCCCTCTCAACTCTGCTGCTGCCTCACCTTCTGGGGTCTTCCCCATGCCCCCAGCTCTGTGCCAGGGTCCTGCCAGGCAGGTGGCCCGTGGCTGGCTGGGAAGGGGCTGTGGAGCATCCCGTGCCCACCTGCCGTTCCTCGGACGAAGGCCCGCAAGTGCCGCATGCCTTGGCTCCCGCTGATACACCTCTCCAGCAGCCACCGGTCAGCACTCTGCCAGTTCAGGAGCTCTGCTGTGGGGCAGAGAGCACAGATGGCATCAGGGCTTGCCTGCAAGATCCCAGGAAAACTCTCCAGCTCCCCTCCTGAAAGAGGCTCCTGGAGGGAGACCAGCTAATCACCCTGAACTGCAGGTTTCAGACAGGCTGTGGGATGCACACGTGGTGCTTGCGAGGATAACTCGCTCCCATCAGGAGCTATTGTGCCTCTCTTCCTTGCAAATGTCCATCTTTTCTTGCCCGAGTTCAACCTCCTCGAGCTCTGAGTTTCAATTCGACTGGAGAAGCAAGAGCAATACACTCAGGAAAAAACCTTGGTGAATTGCTTATTTTTCCAAAATGAGAATCTGCATTCCTGCTGCCACAGCTTTCTTTCCAGTGGCAGCTGACACGCAGGCTGATGAAGCACCTGGCTGGACTGAGAAGGCTCATTTTAGGGGCAAAGTGAGCACAATCCAGACTTGTTGCCAGTAAGAGAGACCACAGCCTGTTTTCCCAGGGCATCCCTGCACAGCAGCAAACCCAAAACATCAGCACCTCGGTCTCCTGTGCCCCAGGATGCCCTCCAGCCCCTTCTCCACCCTTAGACCCCTCGGTAAACCCTGCTAGGCAGGTACTTAACGAGCCTGTATCAACAGGGCGGTGGAGTAAATCCCTGCACATCCCATCGGGACCTGCTGCATCCCTAAAAATGGGATGTGCAACGCCTTCTGAACCCGGAGCAGAGGCACGACCCACTGGGCAGGCACCAGGCAGTGACAGCCCCGGAGAGAGGAAGCCCAGCTGCAGAGGAGCAGCCGATCCGATTTCCTCCGTGCCGCGATGACTCACCTGCTTCCCCCGAGCGAATGAAACCCAGCAGCTTCTGGCAGAGGACGAGGTGGAGGCACAGGCTGGATTTGCAGAAGTGAGGCAGCCGGTGCTGTTCCAACCAAGCCAGTAAAGCCTCCGGGCTGGGATCCTGCGTTGCCCAAGGAGAGGATTAGCTGAGAGCAAGGAGCCGGCTCCTGCTTGAGGATTAGGGTGAGTTAACAGGTCCCTGCTACACGGGAAGGAGGTGGGGAAGGCGCCCTGTTGCTTTATGGCGATGAAAGCCACCCTGGTGCTGAAGCAGAAGGGGGATACTCAAGTTACAGCCCCTGCTCGCGTCCCCGAAAGCTCTGCCTGCAAGCGTGGGAGCCCCGGCGCTGCCTGCAAGGCTTCCTTCCCCTGCCTCTACTCGCCCGCCTTCCCAGAGCCCAGGCATGGCAGCTTCTCGGGAGCTGCCGGAGGAGCAGGTTCCCTTTCGCTCCGGGATCTGAGCGCAGCGAGCGGCGCTGGCGGCTCTGGGGAACGGGGACACGCGTGGGGAGGGGAGGGCTGAGCCAGCCTGGTGGCTTCGCTCCTGTCGAATTCAGGAGGAATCCAGGACGAGGGGCTGATGTTTGTGTCCTTCTCTGCCACCACACATGCTGTCCTCTGCTCCAGCTCTCGGTGTTTATAGATAGACCCCATAAAGTGCAGCAGGACTTTAAATGGCTCGTGCTCCGCCCAGGGCTTAAAAGCGAAATGACGCCTGGGTTTGAAATGATCGCCCAGCTGCACGCATGGGAGAGCCAGAGAGGGGCCTTGGCAGAGAGAAACCCGCTCCTTCCCTCCCCTGCCCTGTGCCCTTCCTCCCTCCTCCTCCAACAAGGGGCATGTTCTCTCTCACCAGGTGGCTCGGCAGCTCTGGCCACAGGCACCACCGGCCCATGCCACTGATGTAAATGGGTGTCTGGCCAAAAACCTGGACCAAAACAGAAAAGGAAAGCTGAAAGAGATGGAGGGTGGCAGAGGAGCCCAGAGCCCAGCTGTTCTAGTTAGTTCCCACTACAGAGAAGGGCATCGAATTCCCTTTTAGACCTCTGTCTCCAAGTTGAGATCCTCAGGTTTCCCTCATTTTCCAGCCTGAATGTGGTGCACTCCCAGTTTTCCTGGGTCCTCTAATGCCACAGAAAGTTCACCTGAGGAGAGCTCGGAAAGGTCCCAAGTTTCGTGGTGCGGAGTGGACTTACAGGAAGGTTCAGAAAGGTGTTGAAAAAGTCAACAAAAACCTCATCTTGCAGCAGCAGCCCCATGTCTGTGGAGGCTATGGATGCTACAGGGGGAGAAGAGAAAGTTACCTGGGCTTTGTGTTGCCAGCTGTGACATCAATGCGAGCCAAAGGAGGAGTTTTGGGGGGGAATCAGCTTTAGGGGATATGTGGTACAAGCTTGTCTCGTGCACACGCGGGAGGACTTGGAGGTGGGACAGTCTGTGAAATGTGTTTTGGGATGGGTGGCACAGGCTGTTTGGAAAGCACCAGGTTCAGCAGCAGCCAGGAGCTGGGAAGTTTGAACGGCAGCCTCCTAAACAGAACAGGTACGTGGTTTATGGAGGCTGGGCACAAACGTGGTGGCATCCACAGGGCAGGAGAAGAGAGGTGCTGTGGCTGGGGGGCACAAGCTGTGCTCCTCTGCCTTACCCAGACACGGGGCATAACCCACCTTATCCACCCAAAACTCAATGCAAGTGTCAGTGCCCAACACCTCCCTCTACCCTGTGAGGTTTTATTCATGTCTGCAAGATCTGGATGTGAGAAGGTGGGCTGGCACCCTTGGAAATGTCCTCTTCTGTGAAGGCACAGCTGTGTTACAGGGAGGACCTATATTTCAAATTTTAATACTGCTTTTTCCCCTGCTTTGTCCATCTCTTGGGGCATATTTAGAGGGGCTGAAGCCCCAGAGAAGGGCAACTCACCAGCAGTCATCATGATGGTGCCGTGTTCTGGGGCTGCGTTCCGAAGTGCCACCCTGATTGTGACACACTTGTTTTGGTGACTCCTGGGGGGCTGCAGGGCTCTCGGGGACCACAGGGCTCTCAGCAGCTCCCTCCTGGCTGTCCTCCAGGCCTGCTTAGCCTGCAGAGGAGAATACTGAGAGAGCAGCTGATCAGTGTCTGTATGTGCCTGAAGGGGGGATGTCCAGAGGATGGAGCCAGGCTCTTCTTGGTGGTGCCGAGCAATGGGATGAGCAGAAATTGGAACAGAGGAATTCCCACCTGAACATGAGGAGAAACTTCTTTACTGTGATGGTGACTGAGCACTGGAACAGGTTCCCTGAGAGGTTGTGGAGTCTCCCTTAGTGGAGATATTCGAGAACCATCTGGACACAATCCTCAGTACTGTGATCAGGAGACCCTGCTCGAGCTGAGGTGTTGGAGCAGGTGGTCCCTTCTGACCTTACCCATCCTGTCATTCTGTGAAACGTCACTTTTTAAATCCCCAGCCCTGTGGACACACTCAGGCAGCCCTGAAATGAAACCCTTCCCCTCTCCCTGCCTGGGCAAACTTCTTGCCTTCAAAGCAGGTTCCTGGTGGCACCTCAGCACTGGGTGAGGTCGCTGTCAGTGCATCTGCTCAGCTTGGGGTGGGAATTTCACAGGAGACCCCACTGTGACTGCCCCAAATGGACCAAACCCACATTTCTTATCAGCTGTCTTCCTTCATCAGATCTGGGGCTGAGACCCAACCTTGGAGACCCTCCAGCTGAAAGAGGAGAAGGAGAAGAAGAAGGAGCCCGTCTTGCAGCAGGAGTGACCTATTTGCTGGCAGGAGGAGGAACCTGCTCCCCAGGTGGGTCTGTGATCCTGCTCTTTGTAATGCCGTGGTGCCAGACCTGGCAGCACCCGCGGTCTGTACAGGCAGCAGAGGGGCAGGACAGTGTCTCAGAGTGTCCCCAGGAGCGGGGCCACCTCACGAGGTGGCGCTGTCAAATCAGGAATGCGAAGCAGCGACAGGGCTCTGCATCTCAGCAAGCGGCTGGTGACAGCGCCAGTGGGTCCGGGGACAGCTCCGAACTGATCGTGGGGCCGGTGCTGGGAACCCTGGGGGGCAGTGCTGGGCTACCGGCACCGGCACGGCCTCCCGGGGATGTACACTCACCTTCCTCCGGCCCATGTGGCTGGGCACTGTGCCAAAACCCGAACTGAGGTGGGGAAGGGGCAGCCGTGAGCCACAAAACGCCTGCTCGTCCCGATGGTGCCAGGCAGAGCTGTGGGAAGGAGTTATGGAAGACCCTGGGGAGGAGTAGCTCAGATCGTGGATTGATAAAGATTTCTACTGCTGAGCCCAAGAGGTGAGAGGGGCAGCTAGGGATGAACTGCAGTGGTGGCTGTCTGACACCTGAAAGACTCAAAAGTCCTCAGAGAAAGGTTGAAACTTAAAAAAAAAGAGCACATTTTCCAGTTGGCAACTGAGCAGGTGCCCAATAGGATCCTCAGAGGCTGGGGTGGCTCATCCAGCTCTAGAATGACCTCAGCGGGGCTGTGGTGGCTTCTGCCAGGAAAGGACTAAGGCTGTGAGCAGGAATTGGTCACTGTGGGAGGGCACAGGGACATTTCCACCGAGTTTCTCCCCCAGAGGAGACCCCAAGAGGTCTGTCAGGATGGAGCTCTGCTCAGCCCGGCTGCAGCTTCCCAGCTTTTCCCAGGGCACATTGTCTCCTCACAAGAGGAGCTCATGTGAGCTGGGTGGCTATTTAGGAAAAACCAAAAGGGTTTGAAAAAAAAAGGTGGAAACATGAGCACAGCCCAGATTTAGAAGGAAGCTTGGAGTTCCTGGCCTCCATAAAAAGATAAGGGCAGGGTTGCAACATCAAACACATCAGGAGGGCTTCTCTCTCCCTCTGCCCCAGCCCGAATCACCCACATCCCCTGTCCCTGGCGTGGGGAGCAGCCCTCCCTTGGCAGCCCTGAGGTGACCAGTGGCAGAACCTCACGTTCCCAGGGTGGCAGAGGGGAAGGGGCTGGGATTTTTCTCCTTACCCAACATCAGCTGGCACTGCTCCCCACGGTGGCAAAGTCCAAGGCTGCCCAAACACGATGTCAGCCTCACTGCCTGTGGTCACTGGCCACTCACAGCCTCCCCCAGCAGCCCTGCCTGTCCCTTTTGGTGCCATCAGGAGGGTGGGGGTTGTTGTCTTGGCATTGGTTCTGGTTCTGGGTGATGGCCTGGACCCCCAGCAATCTGGGAAATTCCAGCCTGAGTGCACGTAAGTCTTGTATCCCCACCATGAGCTTTTGGGGGAAGATTTGGGACTTTCTCCCTGTACAGCCCCATCCTGCTTTCATATAAATAGTTTATAGGACATTGGGCCCACAGTGCCTTAAAACTGGAGTTGCCTGAGGCCTGAGGAATTCCAGTTCAGCCTTAGGTATTCATTCCTTTCTTGAACATATAACAATTATTTTTCACATATGATTTTCGTGCTCAGTCTCCCGAGTGCATAAGATCTGTTTGCTCAGCAAGGCCACTACACCGGTGTTTCCTTTAGGAGTATTTTTGAGCCTGCTGCCATCTGGCTGTGGTTTCCTTGCTTGGGACTGTCTGTGCAGGCTGGGCTCTGTCCCTCACACCTGACAGCCACTGTGGCAGGCTCTGCCTTCACTTGTCTGCCCTCCAGCTGAAGCAGAACCACTGGTGTAACCTTATCCGAGCTCCTGGGGCTGTTGACTTCAGCAGCCCGTGTTAAGTACGTGTTGTGGCAGGACAGGGACCTAATTCAGCCACCAGGGAGGGACATGGGCAGCAGCACTTTGCTGTTACCTTTTATAATTTACAATGTCAGGCCCGGATTCGCTGCTTAATCCACTGAGGCAGCGCTTTGAGGATTTCTGCACTCTCACTCATGGAGCTGTGAGGTGTGTTAGGCTGAAATTAATGTGCCAGCCACAGCTAGCACAGCCCCAACCTGGCTGCGAGTGCATTTAACAGTGTGAACAATAAAAAAAAGAAAATGGGGGGAAGAAAAAAAAAAAAAAATCCCGACTAAAACAACCCTGCCAATGCACAGCGTGACCAATTTCCAACTGTGGGGAAAGGCATGTGCTGAGCGCTCCCTGGGATATTCTCCACCCTTGAACAGAACAAACTGAGCCAAGCAATTTCTAGCTCTCAAATCTCGCCTGCCCCTGACGTTCTCATCTTCCAGCTTTGCCCCTCGGCTGCTGTTGAAGGCAAGCACGTGCTCGGGGAAGGCGCTCAGCCCCCGGGCAAGCTCTGCGGAGCACGGGGCCGGCGGGCAGGTAGGGACTGCCTGCCGGGAGTGCCGCTGGATCTCCCGGAGCGGGCGTGGGGGGGGAGCTGGGCAAAGGAGCAATGCCGTGGCTTCCTGGCAGGGGTGCCCAGGTGGGCGGTGGGCACGGGGACAGGCAGCCAGGTGACTCAGGAAGGGGTGGGGAGGGAGGTGGCAGCACCTGGGGGGCTGCACGGGGCTGTCCCGGGTGCCGTGCCCCAAGGTCCCTCTTCCCTCCGTCAGTCCTGGCGCGTGGCATGGGAGGGTGGTTTTTTTCGCTCTGCGTGTGCCTCTGCACGTTTATTAATTTGCTTTCCTAAACTGCCCTTTAGCTCAGCGCAGGTGATCTGCTCTGGAAAGCTGAAAGCCCTCTGGCCACCAGCCCGCGGCCACCCTTGACCCTGGCAGCATCATCAAAGGGAGCATGGGCCTGCTGCGGAGCGTGCAATGTTTGCTCACGGCCAGGGCCAGCAGCTCCTGCCTGCCTGCCTTGGGGGGTTTCGTCAGCCTCCTGCAGCGCTCCGGGGAAGACCGCTCGGCCACTGCTGCTTGCACAAGGTCAGTCCCCCCGGGGCGCTCATCCCCCACACCCCACGGCGAGCTCCCTGTGCTCGCTCGCTTCGGAACTGAGCGCCTGCTCAGGCGTTTGGTTGATTTTTCCAGCCCTCCCGTTGCTAGTCGTGGGTGAAACACGCTACGTCTCCAGGTCTCCCAGCCTGGGAGGCAGGAGCCTCTGTCGTGGGTCCAAGCAGAGGCAGCTGTGTGCAGGGGTGGGCAGAGATGGAGGCGATGCAACATCAGGACAGCCAGCCCGTGGCTGGTCTCACTTGGGTGCAGTTCAGTTCCTCATGCAGCACCTCCCAGCCCAAAGCACTTCCCTGGATGGGTCTGAAAGTGGTATAGCTCAGTTTAGGAACATCCTGACTGTTGGGCATGGTGAGAGGAGAGATGCTGAAGATGTTCCTGCTCATTACAGGGGCTTGGACTTGATGGCCTTCAGGTCCCTTTCAATCCAAACCAAACCATTCTGTGATTCCATGATGTTACGCCTGTCCCTCCTCCCTCCCAGCTGTGCCATTGCTGGAGGCTGGGGCATTTTGAGTGTGTCCAGCCTCCTCCTGGGACTTAACCATCACAACAAAATGGGCAATTCTTCCTCCCTGTGTGACATCTCTGTTGGGAAAAAGAAAAAAAAAAAATAGCATTCCTTTCTACTTCAGAATTTTTCTTTAGTGCTGGTGGAAAAAAACCAAAAGGGTACCTGGGCTTAGCAGTCCAGGTCTGCAATCTGTTGGGCTTGAGATCTCAAGGTGAGGTGCCACCAAGCTGAGGGGCCACCCTTGGAGATGGGAAAGTCCCAGCACTGCAGGACTAAAGCCATCAACCCCCTGCCCCAGGGCCTGAGCCACAGGGACATTTCATATTCTGTCTATTTAACACTCAAGTTGCTACCCCCCTCTTCCCACCCCCCCTCAATGGTGTGTGACATTGCTGCATTTTAAGGCATTCCCAAATGGAGGACAGGGATGGAGGGGGACACATGGACAAAGGATGGGTCACAGCAGCCCCAGCAAGGCACAGTGGAGAGGGAAATCTCAATCCTTTGTTGGGAATGGGCAGGCATGTCTCATGCTACCTGTGAGAAACTCATTCTGGTCCCCAAACCTTCCCTGGAGAGGGCAGGGACCCGGCTGTGCCCTGTTCCTGAGGGTCTGCCCAGCTGCCTTGGAGGCAGGAGGCTGCAAAGCCCAGCTTGCCCGACCCTCACAGCTTCACCAGCCACTTCCCAACCTTGGCACCTCCCTCAGGATAAAAAACCGTGCTGGCAGGAAGTGCCGGACCAGGCCAATAAAGGTGTTCCCACGAATTAATAGGAGGAAGAAGGAAAAACCTGTGCCAGTTGGGACTCGCCCTGGAGCGCGACATTGTCCCACCCTCTGGCTGCGGGGCCCTTTGAAGGCGGATTTCAGTCCACCCGTGGGTCGTGTCACCTGTTGGCACCGAGCCCTCCCCAATTCCCCGAGCAGGGTTTTGTCGGCGGACACCGAGGGTCAGTGGAGCACGCAGCTGGGCCAAAGCACAGCCTGAGCAGGCTTTCCCCACCTCCCCCGCGCCCAAAAAAA
>WEKY01021085.1:1142062-1153371 GCA_013390045.1 Picathartes gymnocephalus | reverse complement strand
TAAAAAAAAAAAAAAAAAAAAAAAAAAAGGAAAAAAATAAAAAGAAGAACTTTTAGATTTTTTTTTTTTTTTCATATGTTCTTAGTTTCTCCGACTGAATGGTTTTACAGAGACCGTTGATGCCACTGTTGTGTCCTGGCTCTCTGGGGCTGCCTGCCATCCACCCGGGGTGGGGGCTAGCAGAAGGGAAGGGAGAGGCCACCTGTCCCTCCCAGCCAGCCCTGGCACTCCCAGCTCCTGCTGGGGGGTTCAAATGTTCCAGGATTTTACACTTAGGTATCTTAGATGGTGCCAGTTCTATTCCGTTGCATTTGGACTTCTTCCGAATAGGATTTTTTTTTTTTTTTGTAATAAAAAAAGAGGAAAAGAACAAAACCTTCAATCTGACTTCTGCAGCCTCTTTTTGTACATGTGTTGCCTTCACCATTTGAAAGGATCTCAACTCTGATAGCGGGTAGATGTGGCTTTTCATTTGTGGGGTGTTTTTCCTGGGGGGGGGCAGGAGTTTTTCAGTCCTTGTGTCCTCTCCAGAAAATGGGAATTTGTCAGCAGTGGTGGGTTCTCTGGTGAGGAATAGTCCAACTCTGGCTTGAATGGGATTTTCTTGGGATGGGAAAGGGCCTGGGCTTGTGAGTGTCCATAGGGAGGGTTATGGGGTCGGTACAGATGTTTGTGCATTTCCCAGCCTCCTCCTCACATGTTCAACAGGATACAGAAATCCTACAGAAAATGAAACTCCAATTTTAAACTTAATTTAGAAGGGAGCTTTGTGGAAGACGAACCTTTCCCACTCTCCCTAAGAAAGAAAATGAAAGCGAAATGAGAAAATGCTGCTCGTCCACCTTTGGCACAAACCCAGTCATTCAGGAAAATAACCAAGGCAGTAGAAATGTGTCACTTTGCTCCCGTGGTCCTTTATTTAGCTTGTGGTGCCATTCCCCAGCTCCCCGGGAGGTGCTTCCTTCAGGAGAGGATGCTTTAACCATTCCCATCTTTAAATATGAATTAACTGCACCTGAACATCCTGCTGGGCTGATGAGGCCGTTCCTGCTCTCACATTTTTGTGGACCAGCTCTTTTCCTGCATCTCCCTTCTGGGGGACATTGAAGGCAGTGCCTTCCTCAGCACAGTCCCAAAGCTGCCCTGTCCCTGTGCCCTGGTGGGGTGGGGTGTGACTGGAACAGAGGCAAAGCAAACACCATGTCCTTTCCTCCCATCCTGACACAGCCACGGGGACTTGGGAGCTGGGGTGCTGCAGCCAAAACAAACCCAGGCTGCTCTGGGGTAACTCAAGAGCCCAGAAATCTTGACATTTTGTTCTGATTTGGGCTCAGGGGCAAAGCAGCTGCTGTGTCTTATGCCTTCCAAGAAACTATTGCAGAGGAAAAAATCAGATTCCACCTGAATTAAGGGAACTTTTCTAAAGGCATTGGCACAGAAGGAGGGACAAGACATGGTTTGGTTTTCTGGTTTTTTTTCTTAAAGATCCCGTACTTCCAAACACTGTGAATCATTGAGGCTGAATCCCTGCCCCTCCAGAGACCCTTTCCTCCTGAGGAATAAAAAAATTGGGAAAAGTTGGCTCAGTTCTGGCCACTAAGCATCACCCAAGCAGGAGAAGCTGATGGGCAGCCAGGTTTTGTGTTTTGCCACAGAACCACGGAACAGTTTGCTTTGGTTTGGAAGGGATCTTAAATACCAGCTCATTCCAACCCACCTGCCATGGGCAGGGACACCTTCCTTGGGTTGCTTTGGGACAAACAGCATCTCCCTGTGCTATTTGGGTGTCCCTGAGGAAGATGCCATCTCCAGGGTGTCCATCAGGCTGATAAGGGGAGCAGGCATCAGTCCTTTGCTCCTCCAGCTGCCCTGAACATAAATTTAGGTCAGGAGCTTGATGCTTAATGGTTCCTCTTGTTCTCAGCTGAGAAAGCATTTATCCACTCACTGCACAATTACCCAGCTGAAAACAAGGTCGGAACAACATTGTGCTGGGAAATGGCTTTTCAGATCATTATTAAAAATATAGGGGGAAAAAAAATATTATAATGAATTAGAAGGGGGGAAAAAAAATCATTTATTCCCTCTAGACATTGTTTTCTGACTTTTTGCCTAAAGCCTGCTTGCTGAATCTGCTTTGTAGTTACCTAAACACCATTTCCCAGCTCTGTAGGGTAGGGAGGCCTCCTCTTAAGGCCATGGGGTTCTTACAAATTGAGCCTGAATTCCTCAGAAGCTGCATTTACGTCTTATGTATTCATAGAAAACATTCTGACTTTTGATCTGAGCCTCTCAGGAGGAAGTGAATCCCTTTTCTCTGTACTCACACATCCTTAAAATGTGAATAATGATATATCAAGAATCGGTCCCAAAAGGTTTGCTGGGCACATCCAAGCATCAGGAACTGCTCCAAATGAAGCAGACAAAAATAGCAGCAGCTTTTTGAAGTGCCTATTGGTTGTGCTCCCCTTTTAATCAAACACCAGCTTAAGAGACAAGGCTGCCCCTAACCCATTAATATATCTGCTCACACGCCAGGCTTTTCCCCACAGCTGGATTTTAAGGCAATCAAAAGGAGATTAGCCACAGCTCCCTTCAAATACAGCCTGGATGAGCTAATCAAGATCACACTTGAAGCATCTTCCTGTGCCAGGCTGTGCCAGCCCAGTGATTGCCTGGACACCAGGGATTTTCCCTTTCTGCAGAGCCTGGTGTGTCAGGTGTGGCTGCTTGGATTTCTCCTACCCTTTCACACTCCCAGAGTGCCCTGATGCTGTTCCAGTTCCAGATCCCACTTACCTTGCTATTTTGTGGGAGGTTTTGAGTGCTATTTGATCTTCCTCGATTACCTTTTTTTGGTAGATCAGCCTTCACACGCTGGCACAGCCTCTGACTGAACCCACCTTTCCCTGAACACATCTGGAGGGGGAATCAGCCAGCCTTAGCTGGGTCAGGATTTGCTGAGCTGTCTTTTGGATGCCCTTACCTGGGGGAGAAGAGAGACACTTCTTGTTGCTGGGTGAAAGTGTTTTTATTTCTGTGTTTCCCCTTTTTCCTGGGGTGTTGATGCTGGCCTGTGTGAGTGTCCTGCTTCCCCTTCTGCCCATGGAAGACGGGAAGGGACCCCCCCATCCCAGGCACAGACCACTCAGGGGTGATCTGGAAAGCTCTGCAAGACCCTCTCTTTCAGCTTGAAGCTCCCGTTATCAGAGCAGCCCTGCTTTGTCCTCTTGAAATTCCTCTTGGAGCTCCAGCAGCTCCTCCAGTGTGGGGCCTGCAGGAGTCCCAGCTGAGATCCACACTTGCAGTTCATCAGCTGATAAAAGCCTTTGGAAAAGTGGCTGGAGGTGCTTTTTCCCCTGGAAGGAGGCCAGGGCATGCTCTGGAAGGGTGCTGGAGAAAGGTCAGGGGTGATAATTTCTTGTGTGACCCCCTTAGAGCAAGGTGTTGGAGCTGGGAGGGGACTCCTGCCATCACACACATCTGTAACTCAGCTCCAGCTGAGCAGGGATTTCACCCCACTTGTTCAGTCACTGCTTAAACTGAGGACAGCTGCTTAGGGAACAAGTGGGAGCTCTTGAGAGGGAAGATCTCCTTAGGTCTGCCTGGCTTCCCCAGCCAGCTGGATGCAGAGTCAGACCTGGGCTGGCTCCTGAGTGGGTCCTTCACCCACGAGTGGTTCTCCAGCTGGGACTGATGACCTGTTTGCAGTTTCAACATGGCCCGTGTAGATATAAACTGACCTCTGACTCTTTGCTTGCTGATAAAGGGGCCAGTGCATTTGTAGGATCAGCTTTTCCTGAGGCCGTGCAGGTTGTGGGGGGGGCTATCAGTCACTGAGGGAGGGCTCCACTGGATGCTTAAAGATGTCCCTTGTGAATTGCCTGGTCCATGAATGGTGATCTCAGCCTTGTGACTCCATCCTGAGCCAGTGCTAGGTGTTGGGGACTCTTCCTCCTTTTTGTGCAATGACCTCTGGTGGGATGATGTGGAGAAGGGCTCTGAGCAGACACAGTCCTGCTGCTCTCCACACTGCAGCAATTGCAGGGGCTCCATTCCCAGTGGGAGATAATGTGGGCAGGATGAAGCTGCCTCTGGAGGTGTCTGTGTTCAGAAGGAATGGGATTTGAGGCTGACTGCTTCTTGCAGGTTAACCCCCCAAAACCTGCAGTGGTTGACCTCAAGGGGGATCTGCTTGACTGAGGAGAAACCCAGTGTCAGAGAGGTAAACTGGGAGGGAAATCCACATTCTGTGCCTCCAGACTGAACACCAGGACTGCAGCTCTTCACGGCCTTGGAGGAGGACTGGCCCTCCTCCCTCACTGCTCCCTTCCTCTCCTTCCCTGGTGAGGTGGCACAAGGTTGGGGTAGCAGCGCAGGGGGGCAGCGCAGCTTTACCTCGGCCAAAAAATGTCTTTCTTTCCCTTTCTCTCCTCCAGCCTGGCCTGCCCACAGGCTGGCATGGCCGTGCTATTTTGCTTTCATAAGCTGCATTATGTAAGCTGAGTCTTGAGAGTGGGGATGCGGTGCCAACTTGGACTCGGCAGCGGGAAGGAGCCACATTCCTCAGCACTGGGTTTAATCCCTGCCTCCAGCCACAGTTGCTTTGCTCAGAGGAATCCGAGGGCTGTGCCGAGGTTTCTAATCCCTTGCCCCAGGTGGAGCCAGCTTGTTTGTGAGCCCTGCTCTGCTTCATCAACAGGTTGTGCCCAGGTCTCCTCCCAGCAGGCGCTTTGGAGGAGGGTTGGCCCAGGCGTGCACAGCTCACCTCGGGGCCCTCCTCTCCTCCCCTTCTTTGCTGGACTCTGTGTCCTCCTTAGCTTCACTTTTGCTTGCTCCACAATGCTGCTGAGGGAGGGAAATGGAAGCTTCCACAATCCCAGCCCCAGAAAACAGTGGCAGACTGGTGTGGGAAACACAGCCTGGGGGAGGCCACGTTGGTGCCAACATCTTCTCCACCTGTGCCAGCACTGGCTGCCCTCCCAGTGTCCCACCTGGAGGACGTGATTCCCGTCCCACCAAAGATCTGGAGGTCCTGTGGCACCATCCTGGCTGGGTGCAGGACAGCAATGGGTGCTTGGCAGGGTTTTTGGTGGCTCCCCAGCAGCCTCAGCCCTCTGCTTTAACCCCCTGCAGTTGGGATTGATGATCTGTAGGGCCCCATTTGGCTGGGCATGGGCTACGTGGGTTCAGAAGGAAAGGTCCTCGCCCTCCACGCAGGTTTGAGGTGAAGCTGACAGCAGCAGTGCCTTGTTTTCATGTCCTGTGGGTGGATGAGGCACCAGACTGCAGTTTTTGCTGGCAGCTTCCCTCAGTGCCAAATGTGTTGTTAAAATGGGAAATATTAATCAGACCCAGGGTTAGGCTGTTATTTCTCATCACAGAGCTGTGTGCCTCAAACCCATCCATGGCTTGTGGAGATGCTGAGCAGCTGCTGGACTGCCCAGCTGCCTCTGTCCTGAGCCAGAGCCTGGCCAAAATGCCTAAAACACTGGGAAAGTGAGGGAATAGGAGCCTCCTGCCCTGCTCAGCTGGATTCTGGCAAGAATGGTGGCCAGCAGGTATTTGGGAAAATTCTGGGACCACTTGCTTCAGCCATAAACCCTGATCTCTCCAATGCCTCTCCATGTCATTCATTGCACTGTTCAGGATGGTTTCTTTCCTCTTCACTCTGATCCTTTATCACCTGTAAATATCTTGTTGCAGGTGCCTTTTCTACTCTGCTTAAATACTGTTTGTAACGTTATAGACCAATCTGTGGTTGGTTCATAAGTAGAATTATATTGAAAGTGGTGTGAAAAGTTGCTTAATGTGTTAAAAGGTACCGTCAGAGTGTCTGGACTCTGAATTTGATGCGAAAAGGAAAAGATTAATTTCAGTTAAGGCATCTCAAAGCCCTCAAATAATCCTTTGGCATTGTTCTAAAGTCACTACATACTGGCTGATTTAAATGCTAGAATGTAATTTTCTGATCAACTTCAGAGTAAGAAGCTTATAAAGTGAAATAATCTTCAAGTGGTTTTGTTTTTAGGGGTTTCTGAGCAAGCCCCAAAGCTTGAGGTGGGAAAAGCCGTGCCCAGGGCTGTGTAGTCCAGACGCCATTTCTGTTTCCATTTCCATTTGGGAAGCTGCCTGGGAAGAGCTGGGTTTAGAGATGGGCTTAATCTGAAAGTTGGAGGCTTGAGGTGGCTGAATCGCCAAAAATTATGCACTTGCTCTGAAATACAAGATATTTTCAGAGCATTTTCCAGCCAGACAGATAACACATGCTGGGTGATTAACTGGCTCCCTCTTTTCCACCTCTCCGTGTGGCTGGCTCTCCTGGCAAGTTCTCCATCAGCTTGCTGGTGATCTTGGGCTGGAGAAAGTCATGGAATTTGTCAGATCTTCTGCTGGAGATGCTCTTGGCAAACCAGGGGGACGGCAGTGATGCCACACGGGTTCTGCAGGTGAATGGGACCTTTTGGGTGGGAGCTTATGAGAGCTTTGCCCAAAGAGCTCTTTGAGATCCAGCAGCCCCCCCGTGCCCGTGCAGCCAGTGGAAACTGCTCCCAGGAAATCTAAAGCGAGCACTGCAGTGCTTGTCTTTCTGTTGTGAATAATGTCAGGCCTTTTTTTCCGCCAGCGCTATTGAGGCAGCAGCTGTATTTCACCCAGCTGGCAGCGCTCGGGGAGGAGATCAAGTGTTCTCAGCAGAGCTGGGCCAGATCTAGGGCTGGGGGAAAGTGGTGCAATCCTGAGCTGGGCTCCCAGCCCTGCTACTTCGGGGGATTTTGGGGAGGTGAAATAGCCCTGTGTGCTCAGGGCTCCGTGGCAGCAGGGGGATGAGGAGCTCGGCTGCTGCTGGGCAGGATTTTGGCCATGTGGGTCACTTGTTGTTGGGCAGTCCTGTTCTGAACCCAGCAAAGCAGGGGCACCTGGAGCTGGGTGTGTGTGTGTGTGCATTTCTCCACTCTGCCTGAGCATGCTGCAAGAGCAGAGCCCCAGCCCTGCCCAAACATCCCGGGCTTCTGGGAAGTGTCCTGGCCCCCGTGTGCTGGTCCCGTGGGATACGCTGTGCCTCCCTCTGCCAGGTACCCCTGGGCAGCTGCCAGCCCTTCCTCTGGGCTCGGGAACAGCTTGTTTGGAACGCCGCTGCCGCGGGAAGCAAAGCAAGCAGGAGCAGATGTGCCCGTGGGCATTGCTGGCCCATCTCCCTGGCGTAGGCAGGAGTTCTTCCTCTGTCCCTGTGCCGCTGGACCCCCGGGATGAGAGGGACCCCCCTGGCAGCCCATGCTCTCAGCCAGGCCCCTGGCCTTTGCACGAAAGGATTTGGGAAGAAAAGTTGTCTTAATTGGAATTGCATCTCCTCTGGATGCTCAGCTCAGCACTCCTGTCCCTCTGCTCTGTCTGCCCACTAATGGGTAGCTCAGTGTGGGAATGGGATGAGAAGGATGTTGGGGACAGGAGAAGGCTGGAAGGCAAGGAATATGCTCAGATGAGAGGGTTTTGGTTTGTTTGTTTGGAATTTTTCTTTGGGCCATTCATTATATTTCAGTCATGAGGAAACATGTGACTTCTCTCTGTAAGAAAAACCTGATTTTTAAAAAAATTTTCCTTTTAGCTTATTTTGTGGGTTGGTTTTTGTTTGTTTGTTTGTTTATTTGTTTTCTATGCCCTCCAGAGATCTGATTCTTAGTCCTGAGGTCCTGTCAGGGGTCCAATCTCCCGCTACCTATCAGTGATTTCCCCGTGCTTTGCATCTCCCTCCACCCTTCACTGAACAAACAAAAGCCTCTGTCCTGGCCGTGCTGTTCCCAGTACCTGTGCTGGCTGTTTCCAGCTTGCCAAATCCGCAGGGATCCAGGTGGCTCCTCCAGAGGCACGTGGATGTGCCCTGAGCACAGCAGAGAGTGGAACCACCAGTGATGGGAGCAGTGGGAGGGAGATGAAGGCATGGAATAAATGATGCCCCTGGATGGCTTTTGCTGCCTGACTTGGTTGCTTTCACCCAGGCGCTGCCCAGGGTTTATTGTCTTGCACATTTCTGCTCCATCCCAGGTTCATTTGGGTGTGCTGGGCTCATGGCTCTGCTTTTCCGGTGCAGTTGACCTCTACTGATTGCTTTCCAACCATTAAACCCAAGGCAGAATGGGAGGAGGGGAAGACACCTCATTAATTTTTACTCTGCCCTGCATCCTTCCCAACTTTTTCCCCTGGCAGAGATTGGGAGGAACATTATTTTGCTAACCCTAGGGCTAAATGAGGTGCTGTTTAATTGTCTATCACCACAAAGACAGTGTTGGAGTCAGGAGGGAAAGGATGCTGGATTCTGTGTTGAGGCAGCTGCTCTGGTTGATGTGCAGTGGCATTTGGGCAAGGTGATTTCCTGCCTGGATATGGGATGTTCACAGAGGCTGCAGGTCCCTGGGCACAGGGAGCTTCCCAGAGGAGGAGGAGGAACCACTAGTACCAAGGACAGGAAAAGGGTGAGTGAGCTCACTTCTACAGCCTGTCCTCAGTGGGAGGGATGAAATTATTAACCTGGTGGGAAGGCTGGGGGAGCACAACACCTGGGACAAGTCTCTGGCCTGCCCCTGGTTGTACACAGCGGTTTGAACCACGCCAGCACAGAGAGTTCAACCCTCGCCCCAGCTCCTCCTAAACAAACTGGCAGCGACCTCCCCTCCTGGCCCAGCCCCACAGGGCACACGGTGCCACAGCAAGCTCGTGCCCTCCAGGTTTGGGTTTTCTGGGGCTTGTTTTTGGGCAGTTTTGTCGAGTCTGGCGCTGTGTTGCAGGTGGTGAGGCAGAACATTGTGCTGCAAAGCAGCTCTGATTTCAGAAGAAGAAGCGGAGCATGGGATGCTCGTTTTTAGCATCCCGAATACATCGGGATCCAAAACGGTTTGCAGGGAAAATGGTTATTGCTGTTCCCAGAGTGCCAGAGAAGCCTGGGATCTCACAGCCAGCTAGGGGATGATCCTGGTGGATCCTGGCTTGGCCCCTGCTGCTCTCCTGGGACAGGTATGGGGGTGGGCAGGAGCTGGGACTCAGCTGGATCAAGCAGACTTGATCTTTCATCCCAGCCCAGTTCATGGTGCCCAAACCATCCAAAGGTGCTGGGAGCAGCCAAGCGAGATCCAGGCAGCAAATTCCTCATCAAAAAAGGCTCTATTTTCCTTTTCTATGGTCACAGCTGATGTTTTATAGGAGCTGCAGGTGCTTAGTATTTGAGGGTGAATTTTTTTCCAGGTAGGCTTTTTCTAAGCAGAGAACAAAGAACAGGATGATATTCTAAAAGTGGTCATATTTTGCTATCCCTAAATGTAGCTGCTGTGCCAAATGGAGATTCATTTGTCCATGAAATTGCCTGCAGGAAGAGGGATTGTGGCCGTGCTGCCCAGTGGCTGCTGGGCTGGTTTTGGGTGATGGGCAAGGCAGTGTTTGTCAGGAGAGGTAAAACATTGCTAGGCACTGGGATCACTGGGAAACAAACAGTTCACCTGCTGGCACAAGGGAAGGAAAACAAGAAATGTGTGAGCAGAGACGTGGCCAGCTTCAAACCAGCAATGTGAGCTGGCTCTGCTCCTGGCCAGCCCCTGCTTTGGAGACTCCTTGTTCCGTCTCAAACCTGAGGTGGATTTGGGCCAGCATCTCTTTGGGGTTTCCCCAGCTGTTCTGCTAGAAAATAATTCATTACCCGACAGACTTTAAGGAGTTGGCACCTGTAGTTTATCCACCTCGACTTTGCTGTGTAAACAAGGCTGAAAGATTCTGTGATTCTGGAAGAGATGATGTGTAGAAAGGACTGAGCTAGGAACAACCGAGGGAGCTGGGGTTGTTTAGCCTGGAGAAAAGGAGACTCAGAGGTGCCCTTATCACTCTCTACAACTCCCTGAAAGGTGGCTGTGCTCAGGTGGGGCTTGGTCTCTTTCTCCAGGCAGCAGCTGGCAGAACCAGAGGACACAGCTTTAAGCTGCACCAAGGGAAATTTAGGTTGGATGTTAGGAAAAAGTTTTTCTCTGGAAGAGTGATAAAGTACTGGAATGGTCTGCCTGGGGAGGCGGTGGAGTCACCATCCCTGGATGTGTCTAAAAAAAGATTGGATGTGGCACTCGGTGCCACGATTTATTTGAGGTGGTGTTTAGGGCATGGGTTGGACGCGATGATCTTAAAGGTCTCTCCCAACCCAGTGATTCTGTGATTCTGTGAGGTGCTTCTGGCAGCTCCTCACCCCATGGTGCTGGGTGCGAGGTGAGTTCCAGGGAGACCGGCAGAGATGAACCCGATCCGGCTGCGGTGACGCCGCATCTGGGAAACGCTGCCGGAGGCTTTTTGTGGAGAGACGGCTCCACCTCGTAGGTGTCACAGCAGGGCTGGGGTGAAGCAGCGAGCAGGCAGCCGAACAAAGCCACCTTTGTGGCCGTTCCCCTGCCCTGCAGAGCTGGCCCCACGCCAGCGAGGTGCCTGGCTCGCTCCCGAGGTCTGGGGGAGGCTGGCGGAGCAGCCAAGAGCTTCCCGGAGCTGGAATTTGGGGCAGTTCCTCTCTCACCTGGAAAAGCAACCTCTCTCCTGGCAGCAGCATAAAGGGGCTCGGATGGGGAAACTCCTGAAACTGCTGCCAGCCCACCTCGGTGTGCCGGGGATGCTCGTGTACCTCTGAGGCACGCCCGGGGCGGCCCTGGTGGGCAGGAGGGTGCGGGAATGGCCGTGTGGCACAGAGCGACAGGGCACGGGCAGGATTCCACCGGGAACAGCGTGGGGGGGGGGGCACGGCGGGGGTCCCCGGTGGGTGGGGACAGTGCCAGCTCAGCATCACATCCCTCGGCCAGAGATGCCCGTTCCAGAGCGAGCTCTGCCGTGCGGAGCCAGCCCCTCGGCGGGATGAAGGGAAAGCTCGCTGTGTGCGGCTGTCGGCACTGTGTCCTTTGGAATGCGAGGAGATGGATCTCTCCGGGCCTAGCACCCTTAAAAACGTCAAATTCTACCCAGGGAATGGAAAAATCCCATCCTTTGGGATGCCCCAGCTGCTTGTTACAGCAGCATGAAACCCACTTCAAACCCACGCCCTTGTCGGGGCAGGAGAGGGTGAATCCCCCCACGCGTTTCATTGCCGCAGGGCGGGTGGGAACCGCGATCTGCTGGCACATTCCCCCTCCCCTGGGAGCCCGTTCCTGTCTCACATCGCTGCTCCTGACTGGAAAACCCCTGGGACTTGGAGAGTTAATTCTCCATCCCAGCTGCTTTCCTCCTCGGGCTCAGCAGGAAGAGGGATTGTGCTAGGCAAGGAAGGGGCACCACTGCCGAGGGGGAGGAGGCAAAAAAAA
>WEKY01021085.1:1127266-1141737 GCA_013390045.1 Picathartes gymnocephalus | reverse complement strand
CCCCCCCAGCTGATTGCCTTTGCTCATTTCAATTACATTTTCCCTGGTTTCTGTGAGTTGTTTAGAAAGTTCTCGGGCACTTGTGAAACCAGGGGGCACCCAGGGAGGGCTTTTCTCATGAAGACCTGCCTAGAAATCAACAGGGTGGGACAAACCCAGTGAGGTGGGGTGTGTATTTGTATAAACACAGAGACGTGAGAGGGGGTGGCATTTTGCAGCTGCAGAGCAGAGCTGGAGCCCAGCAATGCTTTCCATGAAATAAGTCTTTGCAAAAATACCAGGGGTCCCTGCAAAACAAAAGTGAAGGTGTGATTTGGGGCAATAAGAACTGCAAACTGTTCTTGTTCTGCTTACAGCTTGCTGGTTCTCCTTCTGGGTTTTATCAGAGGGGTTCAACAATCAAGTTCCTCTCCAAGCACAGCCCATCCTGGGGAAACACAGAATATCCTGAGTTAAGAGTGACCCATAAGAATCATGGAGTCCAACTCCTGTCCCTGCACAGGACAGCCCAAAAATCCCACGCTGTGCCCGAGTGTCGTCCAAATGCTTCTTGACCTCTGGCAGGCTTGGTACAGTCTCTAAAGGGAAAAATCCCAATGAAACTTGGATGTGTTTCCCACCTGAGCACCCACCTTTGGTGGCAGCATTCCCTCGGTAGCACTGCAGAGCTGACACAGCCGTGGGCTCAGTTTCTGCAGCTCATGGAGATCGAATCCCCCCAACTCATCCAGAGCCACTTTTTGGATCAGAATCTCTGTTCAATCTGCAGGTGTGAGCATTTCTGGCAGCACTGAGCGGCCAGGGAGAAGAGGGAGTGAAAGTGGCTAAGAGGAAAAGCACTTGCAAAGGAAAAGATGGGGACTGTAGGAGCCACTGAGTTGATGCAAATCGAGCTGACCTGTGTTCCTCGGATCTTCAGGATCACTCCAAACTTCAGCAGAGCAGCTCAGCTTGACTGTGTCTGTGTCATGGTTCTCTTGTGCAGCAGGCAGTGTCTTCCTTCCACCCCTCTTCCTCAGTGAGCCACAGGCTTTGCAAAACCTGTGCTTGAGCCACTCACTGGATCCATTTAATTCTCCTTGCACTGGCACCAGGTTGTCTTTGTCATGGGGAAAAGGTTCCCAGCACAAAGCTCTCTGCATTTCTGCTCTTCCCAGCCTGGGCATGGCCGTGTGGGCTTGCAGTTCCCTTTCCTGGGGAGGAGCACATACTTCCACGAGTGTTATGCATTTATCTTCCAATCTGAATTAGTATTTAGGAGAAAAGAAGGGTGAAATACCCCAGCCAAAGCTACCTTTGTGTTTTCTGCTGTGCACAGAGCTTTCTGTGCATCCCTGTAGCATTTGAACCCTCCCAAGAGCAGCGAAACACGGTTCATCCCTAGGGAGCTGTGTGCAGAGACAGGATCCTCTTCCCCAGGATTTTAATAAGCCATGAAATTGAGTATTCAGCTGGTTTCATGATTTCACCACCCCGTGTATAAAAGAATCGCCAATTTTTTTGCCATTCATCCTGAAGATCTATTGTGATACTCCTATCTTTTGGTGCCCTTTGAATGTCAGGTTGTCCCTTCAGCCAGCGATTGCCCACCACCCCTCTCCCTTCCACCTTCTTTACAGGGTACTTTTAGCACAGCACAACACAGGATTTGTGCAGGAAAGCTTTGGATGCTTTGGAGCACCTCTCTTTTCCCAGGGGTCTGAGCCAGCAGATGCATTTCCCTCGCAGACAAGAGCAGGATGGCTCATTTTCCCTCGACTTTCTGTTCTTCAGGAGTCGTTGGAGTATGAATGGGATCCTTATCAAACCAGGTTCATCCAGAGGACAAGGCCATGCGAATTGTTTGCAGAACTCCAGCAAATAAACAGCGTTCCTCCTGATTTCTCATTTTCTGATCCAGTGGCCAGCTCAGGCAGAGGCCACCGAGCTCAGCAGCAGGGAGGTGACAGCTTTTGGCAGGTTCTGGACCATGCCCAGCTTCCCAGGTGGTGTGACCCAGCATCATGGCAAGAACTTCTGCCTGGAACCTTTAAATTATGGATTTGGGAGGTAAAAATGCAGTGCCTCTCCCATCTGGGCATCTAAATCTAGAGGAGAGACCTGCTGTGAGTGTGGTTTTTTTCCCTCCCATTTGCAGTGCTCTGCAGTGAGGTGGGCGTGATGGATCCTGGTGATGAAATGGAAGTGAGGGCTTTGCTCCCTTCCCAGGCGAGGCCTGGCATCCCAAAATATGAGAGGCCAGAAGCCATAAGGACTTTCTGTGCCCCAGGAAAGAAGCAGGTGACACAGGGCATGGCCAGAGCTCTCAACACCTGACATCTTCCTCGCTGCGGGAAAGTTCTCTTTGTCATCTGCTTTACGAGGAGAGAAAAACCTGCGAGCATCTTCCCTTTGTCTCGCTGCAGTCTGGATGGCCAAAAGAGCGGTTTTTCCATCCAGGCTGCCTTGCCCAGCCATCACTGCTCTCCAGAGCAGGTCTGGGCTGCTTCTCTGGCAGGAATCTGCCCCGTGGAGCACATCTGGGGGCTGGAGGTTCCTCTGGGGCTCAGCTTGCAGCGATTGAAGGGCACACATGAAGTTCATGTTGATGCTGGCCAGGCTGCTGGCTCTCCAGAAGGGCTCATGTCTGCACAACTTCAATCTAGGGCTAAATTTAAACACCAAAATGCAGCATTTAGGAGCCCGGGGAATAGCCCAGCCCTCGTCTCCTGTGGCTGCCTCCAGCCAGCCCTCCCTTTGGCAAGGAAGAAGCTTTTGTTTCCCTTGGACTCTGGGCCAGCTTGGAATAACAACACCAGCAAAACCCTCCCTGCCCCAGCACAATGAAGCCGCGCTCTCAGAATTCCCAGATGTGCGGCGGGGAAGTGCCCGGTGTGTCCCTTCCTGATGCTTCCCTTCCAGATGTGGAGTGGCAGGGAGCTGGAGACAGCTGCTTGCCAGCCAGGAGAGGAGTGGACAGTGGATTTTTCCCCTGGAGACCCCCTGGATCTCATGCCTGTGGCCAAGGGAAGTGGTTTGAGTGCCCTGCCAGCTGTTCAGCTGGTTTGGAACAGCTGCAGGGAGGAAATGACCCACCAGCAAAGGTGAGGATGCCCTCCCTCTGCGAGGTGTCTGCATCCTCAAGGAACCCTCAGTCCCCACCTTCTTCCCCTCAAGCACCTCTTGTTCCTCACCATTCCTCCTGAGCATCACCAGCAGGGCTGGACTCTGCTGAAATCCCTGCAGGCAGCTTGATGGGACAGAGCCACATCCCCTGCCCAGGGACAGGGACAGGGCTCAGCACGGCACCACCTCAAGCACGAAGCCTCCTGCCAAGGTTGTGCTGAGTGAGCCTGGGGGATGGATCTGGAGATTGAAGCCTGTCCCCCTTCCAACGAGGTGGGGGGGCGTGTTTCAGGTTCAACCAGAAAGTGCCTCTTTTTGGGCAATGCCCCAGGATTTGGGCAGCACAGGAAGGGGCTGCCCAGGGGCACAGCTGCCTCTCAGGGTGCTGGTGGGTGATGCAAGCCAGGCCACTGCATCCCGTGACCCAGGCTGGCTGTACCCACCCAGTGGAAAATTCCTCCTGCCCAGGGGCCACCTCCTTCTGCCTTTATTTTGAAGCAGCTGGCTGAGGACACGGCCAGAACAGGAGATAACAGGTGCTGACAGGGGCCTGGCTGCTGATTGGGGTTTTGCCAGGGCTTCCATGATATTTGCAATTAAAGGAAGGTGGGAGGGAGGTGGTGGAGGAGGAGGAGGGCAGCACACGGATGTGACAGGAGATGGAGCCTGCAGAGGAGCTGGGGATGTCTGAGGAGGTCACAGGGAGGGGTCCTCGTCTCAAAGCCAGTGCTGGGATTACTCACACCCATGACATCAGCCTGGGGGCCCTCCCCAGCTGTCCCCATGCTGGGAAGGCTGGGACAGGGTGTTCCCCTGTGTGGGATGGGGATCCAGACCCTGCGTGGTGTCAAGGCTGGTCCGTCACCGTGTGGATGAGCAGTGCTGAGAGTTGGGAGGGGTCACCTGAAATCTGGGGGTGCTGATGGCATTTCCCTGCAGTCCTGCAGGGGCTGTCTGCTCCTCCTTCTCACATCCTGCCCTTCCCGTTCTCCTTTCGTCTCATTTCCATGCAGCACTGCCGGCCACCCATATTCCAGAGCCCACCCAATGGGCGCTGTCCTGACCCTTTGCAAAACCAGCCATTTATTTACAAAGCTTTTCTTTTTTTTTTTTATTTGCCCAGATTGAATTTTCCACTGGGTAGCAAAGGTGTTTTGTTTGGCTCTTTGTTTGCAGGGGAAAAATGCACACCAGGTAAAAAAGCCCAGGAGGTTTAAGTTAGCTTGCAGCTGGAAGCTGTTTCATTTGCCATGAAGGAATCATGCAGGTGTCTCAACAAAACGCTTCAGATTAAGTTTTATAGTTTGTCTTCCTGAATGTGTAAAAATATCCCAGGGAAACCTTTGCCCTAATGGCAACTCAAGATAGCTTCTAGTCTATCTCAGAAAGAAATCTGGAATAAAAATAGAAAGATTTGGACACACAAGACCCTTTGAAAGCTGTAAACAATCTGTCTTAGGGAGGTATTTAAAGTGAATCAGAGAGGAAATAGATCAGGAATCCTGAGGAGGTGCTGGCCATGATGCTGGAGGTCATAAGGGTAATTCAGGTGGGGCAGCAGGTAAAGCCCAGCTGTTGGCTGATGCTGTTCCCAAAAGAGAGGCACAACAAATGATTTACAGCAGGCTGTAAAGACAGGGCTGGGCTGGGCCTGGAGTGGTTCATTGCTCGATGCCAGTTATGGGATCCCAGTTCAGAAGATCTGCAAACAGGGCACACGGATTGAGGAGAGCTTTGGAGCAGCATCTGTAAGGATTCACTTCCCTCTGGCCTGCCCTGCTGGGATCAGAGGTGTGGAGGGGCTTGGGAAAAGGGAAATGGCTTGCTGTCCTCATGCCTGCCTTTGCAGGTGATGGTCAGACACACACCCTGTTTACCTGCACAGGTAAGAGTTCCAAAAACCATTTAGAGAGTCTGGACTCCAGGAGTTTACTCCTTTATCCTACCCCGGCGTGGCTGCCCGGGGCTCTGGTGTCACCTGAGCAGCCCCACAGCACAGGACTGGAGGAAACCCAGGATTTACCCATCCCCTTGGAAGACTGGAGCCCTCCAGCATCTCTGGTATGGCTTTAAATTAAAAGATGGGGAAAAATCCGAGCCAAGAGGAGGAGAAGGAGAATTTTTAAAAGGGAAAAGATCAGCCAGGGAGGAGGAGGAGGAGGAGGAGGAGGGGAGCAAAGAAGGGGGTGGCTGATCCCTGCCAGCCGCTTGGAAAATATCGGCAGCAATCACGTGAGGAGTTGTGCTTTTGGCACAACCTGCGTGTCCTGCGGCACGGGGAGGGCTGTGAAATCACCTCCTGCTTCCAGGAATCCTCCCGGATCGGCACGGGATCCCAGAGTTGCCGAACATGAGACACCGGCTGGTCTGGAACGCAGCCGGGTCCCTGCACCAGCTGCTGCCTGCCCGGGCACCTCGCTCGCCTGCCGGCTTGCCGGGGTGGCAGCGCTTGGGACAGCGTGTCCCAGGGCAGGGGACATCACCAGGAGCGATGGCAGTGGCGGGGGCAGCTCGCACCGGGAGCCTGGGCACGGGGAAGCTTCTCCACGGCAGGGTGCGTGGGTATTCCTCAGGCGCAGCCCGGCTCCAAAGCCTCTCCCAAAGTCAGGAATAGCCCCCTGGCCGAGGGACAAAGCTCTCCCCTACACTGCCCTTCCCCAGCTCGGCGTCCTGGCGGTGACAGGAGCTGTGGGTGACATCCTGTCCCCGTTCACAGATAACACTGCTCCCCATACCGGCTGCCAGCGGCTCCTGATCTGCCTGGCCACCAAAATAACGCTTCCCCTGGGCTTGCTGCCCCCCTCCCCTGCCTCTCTGGTTATTGCTGGGTGCAGGGGAAGTGTGGCCGCCGCTGCCTGCCGTCCCCTTTGGCTCCCTGTCCCTGGGACATGCAAGGGGACCAAGGCAGGGCAAGCGGCAGGGCCCCCAGATGTGACAGGAGCGGGCTGGGAAGGGGGCTTGGCAATCACAAACCATCACATTAATCAAACCAGTGCCAGGCTCGGGGCTGGTTTTTGTTAATGACATCCACGTGGGGACTGAGTATGGATGATCCCATGAGGGAGGAAGGAGAGACCTGGGAAGGAAGGAATGGGGGTGAAATTGGAGCATAAAGTCAAGCAGGTGAGGATGGGAAAGAAAAGCTCCTGCTGCCACTTTGGGGCTTGTCTGAAGTGGCTGAGGACAAGGACACCATGAGGGGGGGATGACATTGGTGGTGGAGATGTGATCCCCATGGCACAGGGAACTGCTGTGTCCCCTGCACCCAGCCTGGCCTGCCTGTGGCAGGATGAGAGGGACAGCAGGGTGCTCAGAGGGATGGGAGAGCTCAGGGGAGATAGGATGAGCTTGGCTGGCCTGGCTTAGCAAAGCAGGGAGCATGAGGGCCACACATGATCAGGGCATGCTCCTGATCCCACATCCAGGTCTCCTGAATTTTGCCCTAATTTTCAGCCTTCAGCCTAATTTCTTTCAGCCAGGGAGGCAGGGCCTGGCCGAGCAGCCTGCTGCTTTATTTGTATTTTTAGAGCACGCCACAGGCACTGAAGTGAGTGAAATTCCACCCTGGAGCCTGCAGCAAGTCCTCATCCCCATCCCTCTCCTCGGGGATGGACTGGAGTCAACAGCTGAGCCAGGGCTCAAGTGTCTCAGGCACTGCAGTGCCCAGCTGAGGCGAGGGGCGAGGGGTGGGTGGGTGCCAGGACCTGGGTGGAACAGCAAGGCAGGGGACAGGGGACAGCCCTGCTGCTGTTCTCACTGCTGGAAGAGTCCCAGGGGAGTGAGGGTCTGCTTGTGCTGAGCTGGAGACCCCCCTGGTAGCACAGATGTAAGTGGTCTCAGAGGGAATTTTCTTGGTGGCACCCTGGTGCTAAGGGAGTTGAGGGTGTTGGCAGGCTGAGATGAGACTGGGACAAACTGGAGAAGGGTGGGGAGAAGGCCACCCCTACCCTGCTTGCTCAGTGGAGGGATGAGTTGGATAAATGGTCAGTCAAAAGCTGAAAAGTTGGCGGGGGAAACCTTGAAAAAGAGAATGTGTGGGGGCTTAAAACAGCACAGCACATCTTGAAAACACAGCTTGGGTCCCTTTATCATCTGCAGAGCGAGTGATGCAAGGGAAGCATCTCACCAGGGCTTGGGCTCACAGGGAGTGAGTCAGGAGGGCTGGAGCCCCACCTCTTGAGTCACTGCTGCAGCACTGGAAGCCCCCCCTGCCCCTTTCATTTGTGAGTGGTGATGGAGTCACAGTTCCTTTGGGGGGGCCTTGGGGGAAAATCATCAATTTATCATCGAAGCCTGAAATAAAGAGAGAAACTCTCCCCAGGGATGCTGACCCGACCAGCAATTTTAGCAAGAGGTGCTCCCAGGAAAGGCAGCAAGTATCAGATCTCTGCTTCAAGGCAAGAGGTTTGCCTGGAAATCAGGCCAAGCAAAATATGCTGGGAGTCCTCATTTGAGAGCTCTGCCTCGTGAGGTGTGAAATGTCTGCCTTTTCTGATGATCTGCTAGGAGATGATTTTCTCTGCTTGAGCCACCCAAATGCTTGGCCTCACCTGGTTCAGGGGGCCCCAAGCACCCAGCAGTGAGCAATCTTTCATCCAGAGGTGCACACACTGATGGGATTTAGCAGGACCAACACTCAAGCCTCGCCTTGAACATCAAAGATTGTGATGATCCCTGTGGGAGGGAGCTGAACCCCAGGAGCAGAGAATGCCAAGCACTGTTTTTATTGCTGGGAACAGCCAGACATGAGGACTGGAATCTTTATTCTGAGCCATCACACAATTTTGGGATGGTTTTTCCCCTCTATACACAACCCAGAGCGTGCCTGCACTTCCCTGTGTCCTCCTGCCAGCCCATGGCTGTGCTCTGGGGCATCCCCTCTGGTGTGTTTTTTTCCCCCAGACCTTTTTCTCAGAGATCCACCCGGTTTTTTTCCCAAAACAGGCAGTTTCCCCTAACAGCCAGCACCCAGCGGCCGGCAGCTGATGGCTCAGTTGCTTTGCCTTATGCACAAAACTTTCCACTTGTGCTTTTCCTCTTCCCAGCGGAGGGAAGCGCCTGCTCTCCCCGGCCTCTCTCCTGCAGAAGGGAAACGTCTGCCCTCCTGTGTTCAAAGTCCCCTCCAAAGAGAAGCCGAGGGTGCACTGACCTCACAGAGCAAATATTTTCCATGACATCTCCTTCTGACGTCTCCTCTCGGGCTCTGTACCTATAGCTGCCCCAGCTCTGGGTTTACAGCCAGCTCCTTGCTTCCCTGCGTGTCCCCACGCAATGTCACCCCCTGAAGGTTTCAGTGACCTCTCTGGACACCCCACCAGGGACTCTGCTGGGCAACTCTGTGGCCCCTGGGCCAGTGCTGCTCCCCAGGGACACCAAAGCCTTCTGGCTTGCTGTGATGGCATCTCCAGCATCCCCCTTGCCCGAGGCCACGGGCTGAGGCCAAGCCAGCAGGGAAGCTGGAGCCAGCAGGCAGGAAGCATCCCAGGGCCTGAGGTGGGATGCAGGGAGGTTGTTGGGAAGTGGGAACAAGGCCTGGATGGGGGAGGGGGGGACACTCCCTGACTCTATCCCTGCTGCTCATCCTGCTGAATGGGAAGGGGTGGATGATCCAAAAGGTGTTTTCCACCTCCAGCCTCTTGCTGTGTTTTGCCTGTGGAGAGACCTTCCCCAGACTGTCCTTCTCAGGAGGACAGTCACACCTGCTCCCTGGATTTCCTGCACAGGTGCTGCAGAGCCCAGAGCTCTCCTTGCTCCAGGGGTTTTATTTGCAGCCATGAAAAGTCAGTGGCTTTCCCCCACCATGGGCTTTCCAAGAGGAGGTGCTGTGGTCCTGCCAGGGCTTTTCAAGCCATGTGCCAGGTCCCTGTGCAGTGTCCTGAGGGGGAATGGGGTATTCCATGAGTTGGATTCCTTAGGATTTGATCCCTCCCACCTGCCTCTTGTGGAACAGGGAGAAAACACAGAAATACTGCCAAGGGTGTGGCACACACCAGGAGGTGTCAAAAGATGCTCCCGTGCAGCCCTGTGGGGAAAATCACCCAAACAATTTGCTGTGGGAGGAGGAGGAGGAGGTTTTTCTTTCTGGGGCTTTATTTCTCACCTACAGCAAAGGTGTCCTGCCAAAGATCAGGCAGGGGGAACCCCTATACCTGCCCTTCTGGTAGCTCCTCCACAGTTTGTAAAAGAAAAACCAGAGTTTCCCAGTTCTTCTGCATAGGAGAAGTTTTCTTCTTATCTAGAGGGTTGTTAGTGCTCAAGTGAAAATCAATATTAAACATCTGTTAACCTGGGTAGGTTTGGAGCTCCTTTTTTTTTGGCTCCTCAGTAAGATTTTTCATTTTAAACACCTCTCTTTTTGGCAGACAGGGGAAGTTTTCCCACCTGCTCCACAGCTTGCCTGGTGGTAGCTTCACAGGAATGCTTCAGGATACAGTGGAGAGCTCAGCCTGGGATTGCAGGTATTGTCCTGCACCTGCTGCAGAGCGAGTCATGCACCTCATCCCTCCATCCCGTGCTCCTGGAGCAATTTGTGTATCCCTGGGAGATTCCCAGCACGGCTGTGAGTGCAGCACTCCCACCCTGGATCACCCAGTGTGCAGGGTGCTGTCCACGAGCTCTTTCACAAAGGGCTGAGCTCTGAAAATCCACGTGCCAATGGAACATTTTTGCACTTTTTTATGGCTTCTCCTCGGAGGACAGGTGTGCCTTTGCTCTGGAGCATGTGCTGGGCTCCTCTGTGTGAAACCCAGGTGGATCCCTGCTCCTGGGAGGATGCGAGGGCTGAGCATCCCACCTGAAGGGGACAGCTCCGCATTGAGGAAATGATTCTCTGCTGGAAGTGCCTGCCCGTTGGACAGGGAGGAATTTTGGAGGTGGAGATGTAGAATCATATGTTGGATGTGTAAACCTTGGCTTTCCCAGAGGCCTGGGACTGCTGCTCTGCCTCCTTGCATTTGTGGGGAGGGGAAACCACGGCTAACCTCACCACGAACAAAAATTAGTTGGGTTCCGTTGCCTCTTTTTTTTTTTTTTAATATATTTTTTGGGTTCCCTGTGTTCAGCTGGAACAATAAAACATCTGTTCCCGAGCCCAGCAGCTGGACCGAGGCGAAATGACGTCAGCATCAATTATCCTGCGGGATGGGGAGAACGAACGGAACGGGCGCAGATTTCCTTAACGCTGAATAACAAATGAGAACAACGGCTTGGCTCGGTGGCTCCTGTGTTCCCGGAGAGCTTCCAAACTCCCCACCTGCTGCAGCCCTTGGGTTTGGGGAGCCAACTGCTCTGTGCCACTGCTCCGGGTACCGCGGTGAGGCAGAGCGCTGGGGAGAGGCTTTTGCAACAACTGGGCGATAAACCCCATTTTTGGTGTCTTGGTTTACGGCTGCTGTGGTGGGGGAGATTCTCCTGAATGCACCAAGCATTACAGTGATTTTTTTGGAGGGGGATGGGGTGGGGCTCAACCACTTCTTGCAGAGGCAGCACGGAGAGCCCCAGCTGGGACGTGGCCCCAGCAGAGCTGGGGTTCACAGAGGGATGGGGATGATGCAGCATCACGTTCCCTGGGGACAGAAAGGGACCATTAACAGGGAGAACGGGGCGGGGGGAGTGGGGGGAGCGATGGAGCACAATGCCTGCGATTTGTTGGCAGGCGCGACCTCCAGTCCCTGGCAGCACCTCAAAGCAGCTGTGAAGTGCCAGTCGGTGGCGATGCTCCGGCGCGTGATGTGGGGCGCCTGACCCTGGCGTAAGGCTGGGACACGGGCTGGGACACGGGCTGCCCGCCGGGGAGGGCACTGACCCGGCTGCTCCTCCCCGGGCCCCCGCGGGTGAATCCCGAGTGCTCCGGGGACGTGGGTGCCATCCTGTCCCATCCTGCTCACCAAAAGCAGGTTATCTCCCCCAAACCCCAGCAGCGCAGAGGAAACCGTGCCTGTGGGAAAACTGAAGAAAATCACCAGGGAGAAAGCATTTTTTTTACCAGCGAGCTGCTTTTGTACCTGCACAGCCAGAGAGATGCTTAAATAACTTAATGCAGGCTGCAGGAAATAATTTCGGCTGCTGCAATTTTGAAGGCTCTAAAATAGCTTTGCTGCTGCCCTGGGGAGCTGTGAGCATTTTAGGCCTGGCAGCTTCCAGCACCCTGCAGGTGAGGTACAGCTGCTCCTGGCAGCCTGCGGGGCAGGGCTGGGGGAAAATGGGGCTCCTGTGATGCTCAGCGTGATTTTTTGGAAGGAAAGTGTTTGGGGTGAGCAGCAGGAGAGAAAGAGTTCATAAAGGGAATAACAGCTTGCTCCAAAAACCTCCAGAAACCTGGGAGCATCAAGTAGCTTTGTCTGGATTCTTCCTTGAATGTCCCCATTGTGGGAGCCTCACCCACACGCCATGGACTGGTTTGGGTTGGAAGGGACAGTAAAGATCATCCAGTTCCAACCCTGACACCTTCCACTATCCCAGGCTGCTCCAAGCCCCAGGGTCCAACCTGGCCTTGGCCACTTCCAGGGATCCAGGGGCAGCCACAGCTTCTCTGGGCACCCTGTGCCAGGGCCTGCTCACCCTCACAGGGAACGATTCCTTCCCAATATCCCATCTAACCCTGCCCTCTGTCAAGCTGAAGCCATTCAAAAGCACCCAGCACACGCCTGAGAAAACTCCTGTTTTCCTCTAATCCCTTATTGCTTTTGGCCTCCAGCCTTGGTTATATCCACAAGCCACATTGGGCCAACACTAGCCCAGGTGTCACATCTGATGTGTCACCTCTGTGCTCCCAGACCAGGCACTCCTAGCCTCTCCTAGCAGACATGGAGCCCAGCTGGGAAAATCCCCAAAACTTCCCTCAGAAGAGACTTGG
This sequence comes from Picathartes gymnocephalus, assembly GCA_013390045.1. NCBI lineage: Eukaryota > Metazoa > Chordata > Aves > Passeriformes > Picathartidae > Picathartes > Picathartes gymnocephalus. The sequence goes on along the minus strand of WEKY01021085.1, from coordinate 1,129,778 downwards.
CAGAACTAGAAGCAAAAGTAAAGGAAGCTTTGGCTTTATTAAAAATTTGAAAGCCAGATCACTTTGTCCCAAAGCGACTGAACTCAGCCCAGTACGTCTATTTTTCGTTACATTATGTACTGTACTCAGCCTGTTTTCCCAAGCCTTACAAAAGCAAGTGGATCCTCATTTTGTTTGCCTGTCCCAACCCTCAGTAACATGCTGAACTGGCTGGTTTTGGGTAGGTCTGGCAAGGACATTAATTTCTCCCAATATTCCGGTCTTCCTGGCAGTGTGAAAGTAAGTGCTGGAGGTTGGCTTGATCTCAAGTAGAGGGAAAGAGTTGTTGGGCTTCCCAAAATTCCCATCTGGTGAGAATTCGTCAGCTGGAGCATCAAGATGGGGCTGCCCTGACTCCAGGCACCTTTTCCCCTCCCAGCCTGCCAGCAAAAACAGCCTGGGAGGATTCTCTGGTGTTTTGGGATCCAGAGAGAGACAAAAGAAGGGCTGAGGTCCCTGTACCCTGCCTGATTCTCCAGTGATCTTTTTCTTCTTTTCATCCATCCTGCAGTGGCCTGCTTTTCCCAGCCTGGTTGGTAATCCTAAGGAACAGGATGCAGAAGCCTAAAATGTCTCGTGAGGAGCTGGATTTTAGTCCCTCCCTACGGCACTGCTGCTCTGGCTCCCTGTAATCCATCTCACCTCTGCCAGGACTGAGCCTCCTGTGCATCATCCTCCCTTATCCAGGGCAAAATGTGCCCCGAGGGGCCCGGAGTGGTGGGAAACAGGGATTTGTGCCAGCAGGCAAGCTGGGATATACAGCAGCCACCTCTGGCTCATCACCTGGAGAGCTGCATGGGACAGCAAATGCTGAGCAAGGCTCAAGAGGGTCCAGGCGTGTTTAAAGGAGCTAAAAGGCGGGGGGAAAGGGAATAAAGCAAGGCAGGGGCAGCATTCTGACCACCACAAGGCATCTGAAACAGGGTGGGATGCTCTGTGTGGGCAGCCACCAGGCAAGGGATGCGTGGCTCTGCTTTGTCCCAGCGGCTCTGGGGGACGGCTCTGGAGCTCTTCCTTCTGCCAGGGCAGGGCACAGCCTGGGGCTGGGGCTAAAAATGTTGTAACAACATCTGCATCCCATCTCGGTGGGCTTTGTGCTCCGTGGGGGCTCCCAGTCAGCCCCGCTCCCCCCGAGGCTGCTCCCACCCCACCCCAGAGTCCGGGGCACCTCGGGAAAGGGAATGAGGGGCCTTGGGGGGCTGCTGGGGCTGGGGCCTCCTCCTCCCGGCCTCCTCACCCCTTCATTTCAACACACTCCCCCACCTCCAGCTTGTTTGCACAGCTCAGAATGTTCCGAGCATTATCAGTGTTTGCACTTTTGCCGCTGTTTGTGCTGGTTGCACTTTAAAGGCAATAAAGTCAAGCTCTGTTTGCGCACAAGGAAGCCGTGGGGTTTTTTCCCCCCAACACGCCAGAGCTCGGCCTAAAACATGGCACCAACCACCCCTGGAAGGCCTGGGCCTGCTGGGGCTCCTGGGCACGGTGTTCCTGGGGGAAAAGGGACTCGGTGTGCACAAACACACGGGGTTCACGCCGTGCACCACCCCAAGGCTCTGCCTGCCAAGCTTTCAGCTTCATGGGGGAGGCTGAAGTGAAGCCAAGGAACCACAGCTCCCACAGCCCCAGCAGCCCCTTTTCCCTGGCAAAGCCCCTTCCCTCCGAGCCCAGGGGTTTGGGGAGCAGAGCAGGCGCTGCTGATGGCATGAGGCCATGGGGGTCCCACGGGGCAGGGAGGTGACCTCGTGGGTGTGCCCAGCCACCCACTGCTGTGCCCACAGGCTGTCCCTGCTGGCTGCAACACACTGTCCCTGCCCAGGGGTTAAACATTAACAGGCTGGGGCCAGTGCAAGGCCAGAGGAGTCTCCAGAGTGTCTGGGGATGGGTGTTATTTCTGGAGAAAGCAGTGCTAGGAAAGTGCCCTCCACTGTGCTGCTCACTGACCCTCTCCTGTCTTGCTGCTGCTCCATCCCTGCTCCCGGAGAGCCTCCCTCCATCATCGTGCTCGGCTCCCCAGCTGCTTTCTCCACCTCTCAGTCAGGTCTGGGCTGCCCAGCACAGGCTATTTTCCACACTGCCGAACTCTGAGCTGGCTGGGGTGTGTACTGACCCTCACAGGGTGATGCCAACTCCCCCAGTGCCCCCCTGAGCTGCTGGTACCACTCCAGAAGCTCGAGATGGGGCAGAGCCCATGGCAAACCCACAGCTCGCTGGCTGTAGGGTGAACACAGCTGCCTGTTTTTCCTGGAAGTTCCTTGCAACTGATCGCTGGATTAAGGCAGGGCATTTTCTCCGCCCTGCCGAGGCACATGTCACCTCTGGCACCTCTCCAAAGAGCAGCCAGGGTGGCTCAGCACCAGGGACATCCTGTAAACAAGGTGCCTGCTGGCCTGGCTCATCAGGGACACCTGGCACCAGGAAAGGCACAAACCTCGGAGCTTCGGTGGGGTTTCAGCTAGCAAAAAAAAAAAAAAAA
>WEKY01021085.1:1089338-1127244 GCA_013390045.1 Picathartes gymnocephalus | reverse complement strand
AAAAAAAAAAAAAAAAAAAAAAGAAAAAAAAAAAGGAAAAGATGTGGGAAAGGCAAAGCTGTGTCGGGGCTGGAAATAATGCCTGGCCACGACCCAAAAAGCAGGTGCTGTGCTGCGGTGTGGCGGCTCGCCCTGCCCTCTCCTGGACAGCGGCTCGCTGGCAGCTGCTCCCTCCGGGAAATATCCATGATTTTTAAATGCCCTCCCCCAAGAAAACAGCCTGAGGTGTCTGAGGGGGGCAGCTCGCACAGGGCTGTACAGCCAGAGAAGGATTGTGGCATGGAATCGTGGATTTGTGGAATGGTTTGGGCTAAAAGGCACCTTAAGGTGCCAGCACCCATGGCTCCCTGCATTGCCCATTTTATTGATGGGGAATTTTCCATTTTCCAGACCAGGAGTGAAAGGCAGCAGTGGGCTGTGCTGTCCCCATCTGCTCCACCTCAGAGGAGCTGGATGCTGCTGTGGCACAGCCTGGCTGCCTGCAAACCCAGCACTGGGGCCTCTCAGTGCTGCTGGGGGAGGTTTTGGCAGGCCAGCGTGGCTGTGACTTGCTCTGGGGAGGAGGAACCCACTCCAGCTGTAATCCACAGGTCTGGAAAGCTGCCTGGGATGTGCCTGGTGCTGCCTGCTCCCACCCAGCGTGGGCTGAGCCATGCAGGTGGGCACAGGGCACACTCTGGGGAGCTCAGCCCTACCCAGCACAGCCTCATGTGTTCCTATTTCCATCCTGCCCCTCTGGAGCATCTCTCCCCCCACCTCCTCCTGCTGCTGGGCCAACAGCTCTCCCCCGCTCACATCCAGACCAATGCTCCTTGGAGTCATCCAGGTGTTATTTTCCCTAAGGAACTGTGGGAAAATAACTGTTCCAGCGTGTTGCAGGAACCCAGCACGGGTCTAATCCTGCCTTAGCCCAAACCCAGGGATTGAGGCATGGGGGGAGCTTGGGCTGGAGGCACAATGCAGTCCCTGTGTTTTGTCCCAAACCCTGCAGACAGGGAGCACAGGGTGACATGGACATACCCGGGGTGCTAATTGCTGCCTGCAATCCCAGGATTATGTTTTACTGCTTGTTATAGCCCTGTTATGCTCCCAGCTCCATTCCCTGCCCCTGGCCAAACCAGAGCACAGCAGGCCTTGGGAATCCTCCTAATTAAATGCCTTTTTTATATACATNCATTTTTTAATGCCATTTAAAACACTTGGCATAAAGACACAGCTCAGCTCAGAGACCCACATCCCTCACAGCCTCCAAATGCATCCAGGGATGAGAGGCTGAGCAGAGAGCCTGAGCAGGTGCCACTGGCATCCCCCAGCACCTTCCCTTTGGGTAGGGATAAAGAAAGAGCCCATTTTGGCGTGCAGGTGGAGCTGCTGAGGTCTGTCCTGCTCATCCCAGTGGGAGCAGCTGTCTGAGGCATCCCTCAAAACACAGGCACTCCTTGGGAATGGCTCTATTTCATTCCCGGACCTGGAGCTGTTTATGGAATTATCAGGGCCAGATGAATGGTGATTTTTGTTCCAGCAGACACGCTGCATACCGGGAACCTTGCAGGAGATAAATCACTGACCCTGTAATTGTATTTCTCCACCTTCCTCCCTCCTTGGCTTCAAATAAATGGGTTTAAACTGGTCCCAGCTCTCTGAAGAGGTGGTGCTGAGAGATGGGAAGAAAGGAGAAGGGAAGAACAGCAAAAGGCTCTCCCAGCTCAGTGTCTGGAAGGTCCTGAGGGTCTCCCCACCATGAAGCCATGTGCCTTCTTCCACTGCAAGGAATCACATCTGCTCATGCTCTTCTCTCCCTCCCAGTTCCAAGACAGACCACAAGCAAGAGGATCTGCTGAGGTCAGGGAGGTGGGACTGGAGACAACCTCTCAGCAGCTCTTGCTGCAATTCTGCAGAGCTTTTCTGCCTGTAGCTTTCTTACTTTATTTGATTTCACCAGGTCTGATTTTATTGGATATTTCTGCCTTTTATGTGGCCCAGTACTCAGAATAGTCTATTTGGGAGGAGGCTTGATCCATACACACATCTCCATGTATAAAAGCAGGGAATAAGGAGACTCAGGGTACATAAGTGAGCAAGAAGAGGGGGGATTTGATTTATACTCCCACAGTGGGGCACCAGGGATAGGATTTTAGGATCTGCTCAATAAAGGATTCAAGGTTTCTAAAAGACACACAACCCCATCCCCTGAAACGATAAACATTTTGAAAAGCACTACTCTAAAAGGAAAAAAAAAAAAAAGGGAAAAATCCATACATTGATGTATCTTATATGTCAGTCAATGAACACAAGAATCAGTTTTCAGCTCCCAAAGGCCATCGGGGTGGGACTCTGCTCCCTCTTCCTCCACGTGACAGAAATTATTCAGATTCTTCTCTTCTAGCAGCCAGGCAGCGATCCCGCGCTGCGTCGGCCGAGGAGCAGATGCAGCTCTGGCAGGCACTCAGAAAAACACCAAGTGAGCAAGTTTTTCTGCTGCTTCTCACATCCTCACCATTCCTCGGAGCGGGGCGTAATCAGCCTCCATTTGTTTTCACGGCTTCAGCTCCAGAATAGATGGGAACACAAGCTGCAGCAAACTGCTCCTGCTGCCAGGAGCCACCAGGAACACAGCCATGGGAAAGGTGCACTTCCTACTCTCTGTCTCCTTGAGCTTTCCCTGTTAAGCAGTTAATAACTGAGACACCCCAAATCAAGCCCTGCAGGTGGCAGAGAAGGTGTCTCGAGACAGACTCTTTGCTGTCAAAAAATACAGGCACTTGCTATGATTCAATACCTGTGAGCTCAGCTCTGCTTCTCTGGCTGATTTACTTCCCCAGCTAAAACATATCACCCTTCCTGACTTCCCATCAGCTGGAGAAGGGAAAGCAAGCTGCACGTGCCTTTATACTACACCCCAAGCAGCCTGGGAATATTGGCAAGGTTGCTGGACACCAACTCTGTTCCCACAGAAAATAGCACGGCGTGTTAGGGATCAAAAAATAGAAGATTTCTTGCGTGGAATGGAAAAAACACCAACACTTGAACTAGTGATGGGGAAATACTTGAAGAAAGCCCTTGCATTTTTTATTTTTAGGTGATTTATGCAGCTCTCCTGGTAGCCATGCAGTGATGGAGAGTGTTGGTGAGACCCAAATATTGCAGGGCAGGACAGGGCCAGTGGGTCCCTCCACTCTCACTTTTGCAGGTGGCTGCTTCGCACCCTGCTCCCTCTCCCTGGGTGCCACCGTGCTGCTGGGGACAACTCTCCACCCCCTCCCCATGAGACCAAGGACAGCAAAAGGTGTTTGCTCATCCTCCCAGCTCAGCGGTGCCACCTGCCTGGCACAGCCACCCTGCTAGGCCAGGCCTGGCACGCCGGGAGAGAGTTGTTGGCAAACACACACACAGCCAATTTCCTCTCCTCCAGGTGATTTATCTGCAGAAGGGAAAGCTAAGCTCAGCCTTGACATCCTGCTTTTTGTTCTCCTTGGTTTTCCAGCCAGGAGAGCCGGGGCCTGAGGAGTCCAGGGAGTGTGGCCGAGGTCAGGCCACAAATCAGGGCTCTGGCAGGCCCGGGGCCTCTGCAGCTGATTTATCTGCTGCCTGTGGCTTCCTTATTTTTAGTGCATGTGCTGGAATTCCTCATTACTCACAAAGAGCTTATTTGGGACTCCCTGTCCCTAGGGATGGTCCCTGCTGGGCGTTGTGCAGGATGCCCAAGCAAAGGAGGTGCCTTTCTTCATCCCGCAGTCATCAGCAAGCAGTCAGACACCAAGGGAAAACATGGAGTTTCCTTTGCTGGCATTGTAGGTTTGGGAGTCAGCAGGGCCTCTGCAAATCTTTCCATGCATCCTGGGGCTGCAGTGAGGCAGGAGATGCTCCACAAGCCTGCGTGATCACAGCGTTTTCATCTCAGCCATCACACAAAGGTTATTCATTTCACCCACCCTCGCCTTTAGGCCAGTGGCTTTTGAAAAAACTCATTTTTGGGACACGGGCTGCCCAGCAGCAGCAGAGCTGTGGCCGTGCATCCCCACCCAAAGCAGCAGCAGCAGCAGCAGCTCCTAAAGCCGTGATGCTCCAAGCACAGCTCCAGCACAGCCTCTGCATGGGAACACGGCTAATTTTAGCTCCTCGGAACGTGCAGCGTGGTTGAGATGCGCTGCAGTCAAAGAGATCCTGCTGGACGGGCTTGTTTGCTTAATATGCTTCAGTATTCATCATCCTTAAGTCCAGCTAGGAGTGTGTGTGCCCTCAGGGACATCCTCTGCACTCAGGAAAGATGGATATGAGGGTGTCCTGACCAGCAAGGCCTGTGCAAAGTGAAAGGCAGCATTTAGCTGGGGCTGAATCGTTGTGGGTTTTATTCCCCCAGGTCCACAGGAACACCCTGGGATCAGGATGAGCAGAGAGGTTTCCTTGTTCCCTCCAGGAGCACAGAGGTTCCCTGCAGGGTCAGCAGGCTGGCTCTGGCACGCAGGATGTGGGGCTGGAGGTGGTGCTGGACTCTGACCAGCTGCAGGGAGGTGTTTACTGCTGCCACAACAACGGCAGCTCCACGGCTGGCAGCTTCCCAATCTGCCAGGCTGGGGGGGGGGACAGGCCCTGTGAACTGCCCCCTTTCAGGGTTTAAGTTTGTCTCCCTGCCTCCCAAAGCAGAAGATTTCAGTACAATCCACTGGGGAGGGGTTTTCTGTTTGTTGTGCCACCCTGGAAGTGCGGGCACTGATGGATGATGCTCCTCCACTTTATCCAGGCTTGCTGTGACCTACAGGGCTGCAGCCCTTAAAGTTGTAACTTGATTCTGCAGCCCTATAAATATGACCAGAGCACCATATAAATGTGGCCTGTGCAAAACAGTAACAGTAACTGCAGAAACAGTCACCTAATCCAGTTAAATATAAGGACTATAATCCAGCAGATTAGCTAGGCGTGGATGGGGAGCCACAGGGACCCCAGGAGGAGTCTCTGCCCAGTGCTGGGTACTCAGCAGGCAAGGAGGAATGCCAGGCAGCTCTTCACTGATGTGCAAACACCCTGAGGATGAGCACTTTTGAAGGTGAAGGTGGTGTTTGGCCATGGAGCAGCCCAGTTCCTAGAGAGGTTCATGAGGAATTTGTCGTGGGATTTCTGGCCATGGAGTCAGCTCCCACACTGGAGGCTGCTGCAGACCAGTTAGGGGCAGGGTCCGTGCCTGGTGGTCACTGGAGACTGATCTCTCTCCAAAGCCACTGTCATGTCACCAGCCAAAGGTCTGTTGGCTGCCTGGGAGCTGCACAAAATGCTCAGCTGGCACAATCCACACATCCCTCGGGTTTCACACTGGAAAACTCTTTCTTCCCTCTCTATCATCTGCCTAAGCAGTGACCAGGTGACACCAGGAGGGCAACAAAGGGGTTGCAAACAGATGTTTCAAACCCTCTGGGTTTTTTTTTTTTTTTTTCTTTGCAGGGAACAAGATATTTGCAGCCCAGAGGAGCTGGAGACTCACCTGGAGGTTGTCACTGGGACCTGGGGTTGCACAGTGCTCCCCCATCTCCCCCAGGCCCATGGGCACAGCTGGGAACGAATGGGGACCAGGGTGACTCAGGAGCTTTCCCAGACCTACCTGCAGAGAAGGGGAGCACATGGGGTAAAGCAGGAGGGCATGGGCATTTCTCATTTGTGGCACAAACCACATTTTCCCTTTTTTTTTATTGCTGTAGGAAGCTTCATTTGGAAGAAAATATTACAGCACATTGCTTGGCTGGGTCTGCAGGACATGGGAAACAATCAGGAGGGATGGGAGCAGCAGGGAGGAGAGGGCAGAGCAGAGGAAAAGCTCACCCCAGGCTGTACAGTGCCAGGGCTGGGGGGAAACTCACTGCATGCCATTTTCCAGAGTCATCTTTGCAGCCCTGGAAACAAGAGCTGGATCCTGGAAATGCTGCTGGAAGAGAAGATGTACCATAAATTTTAACTGTAAGGCAACCCTGAAGAGGCAATAAATATGCCTGCATGCACATCCCCATGCCAACCTTCACACCTCTTCCCATTCTGACACCCAGACGTGGTATCTGACCTCTGGAACCTGTCCTGCCCCATCCCAGAGGCCCCACCTGAGTCCTGGCCAGCACGTCATTCCCAAAGTACGCCCTCCTGTTAATTTGACTTCCCTCTTTAATCCTCCTGCCCTGTCCAGGCTGCTTCCTGTCAGAGTGTCCAGGGCCAAAGGTGGCAATCAGGAGGGCATGGGAATCCCGGGGCTGATGGCAGAGATTTACAGCTCCTGCTGCAGTGGTTCTGAGCTCAGGGGGGTGGCTGCAAGGGCGGCTCTGTGAAGTGTAGCGTGAGATACTGAAGCTGGGAAAAATACCAGCCCACCACTGAATAATTTCCTTCTGAGCAGGCATGTCCTGCAGTCTCTAAATCCTCCTTCCAAAGGATTTAATAAATCCCCTGCTTTCCCCATCCCCCCCAAACCAGGCACTCCTCTGTGTAAGGCGGGTCCATCCCCTCCGTGTCCTCCGCAGTCCACAGCGAAAGGGTGGGATCTCATCCCAGTGTTATCCCTGTCCATCACTCCACCAGCCAAGGAGGAGCTGGGAGCAACGTCCTGGGAAGGTCCCTGCAGCAAGCCAAGGGGATGGAGATGGCGAGAGCCACTTCTCTGGCTTCTGAGTCACTTTGCAAGAGGACAGGGAGGAAGATGAGAAGCTGGTGGGATGAGTGGATACCACTCATACCTCTGATCCCAACTTGCTTCCAGTTCCTGGAGAAAATATCTGGCAGACACCAGCAGGATCACTCTCTGCTGATCAGCTTCTCCCAAATCTGCTTAGCCCATAAATTAGTGGGGCAGAGGTGACATCCTTATTCCAGCGTTTTTTTTTTTTTGCCTGCATTGGAAGGGAAGAGATTTGAGTGGCTCCATTTCCCATGTGCACTGGACAGGGAGGCTGAGCAATACCATGGGACTGTGGTGGCCTCAGTGATGCACCTTAAAAGCTTAAGCAAACTGGAGGCCCTTTGGGGCACTACCAGCAGCAGGCAGGGCTTAACAGGCAGGCTGCTTCTGCTGCTCGCTCCTTGTTTTATGCCTTGAACAGATTTCAAAGCTTTTGGCATCAAAAAAGGCGACAAAGACCCGGCCCTGGAAGAAGGCTGCAGCTAGAAACACAGATGCTGTATCGCTTCTCTTTGCCGGGGGATGGCTGGCAAGAGAGGCCAAAGCAATGAGGGTGTATTTCATGTTGTCTTTGCTATTTGGTGCGATGCCAGAGTATTCAGCACTGAGGGAGGAGGGGAAGATTATCTTTGCTCCAAAGAAAACTTAGTCATTCTTCCAGGGAAGTCTCCTCTGAGAACTGAAAAGTGAAGGGAAGGTCACCCCTGATGCTCTGGACTGGTCACTGCCCTGCAGGAGGGACAGCTCAGACCACTGCCAGGGATGGGAATTGCCCTAGGCCCAGGGCCATGCCTCAGCAAACACCCTCCTGAAGGTGTTCTCCTTCCCATAACCCTGGTGCAAAGCTGGGTGCCCTCCTTGCCCACTCCCTGCTTGCCCTTTCCCATCCTGTTGGCCTAAAAGGCTGAGCTGGAGCTCAGGCAGCCGCTGCTTTGATTGCCTCATGAACAAGGAGCTGTCCTGCACAAGGAGGACCCTCATCCTACTGCAAAACCCATCTGGACCCCCAGCCTGGACCTGAGTCAGAGAAGGAATACCTTTATCCTGCCCGTGACTGTACCTGTCCTTCACCTGGCTGACACCAGCCCTCCTCCCAGCTCAACTTCCCAGCCTGTCCTTGGCTGCTCCTCTGTCACTTTGTGGGCACCATGTCCAAGGGTGTCATTCAGGAGGGCTCTATAAACCTTGAGGGTTTCCATCTTCCAGGCCTCCCCCACTGGCTGTGTGTTGGAGGTGTGCAGAGCCAGGAAGCAGAGGTGGTGCTGATTATTCCTGCAAAATCTGTGCTTTTTTGGGCCAGATACTCTGTCCCGATAAGAAGGGCAGATGCTGAGAAACACACGAGGGAAGCAGGACACAGGAAAAACCCACCCTGATGCCTTTTTAAGGAATAACACCTCTTTACTTGGCACAACTCCCACTAGCACTGCCTGTCCCACCCCTGTGTAGGGAAGAGCCCGTGGTGCTGAGCTGGTCCCGCTCTCCTGGCAGCGCCCTCGCCCCTGGGAGCTGTAATTCCCGGAGTTTCCCTCGGGCAGCTGCGGCAGCTGTTGCAGGAGAGGTGCCACGGGACATCCCGGGCTGCTCCGTGCCCCCGGGCCCGGCTCTCCTCGCCTACACAAACAGTTTGTGCAAGAAGCCCTGGCCTGAGCCTCTCGCTGGGGTGGAGCAGCACCAGCACACACTGGGACACGCTGCCCTTGCCAGCTGTCCCAGTCACCCCCCGATGACTGGCACGGCACAGCTGGCATTCCCAGGACATCTGCAGCCCCCACACAGCTCCGTCCCTGCGATTTTCCCAACACAGGGACTGCACTGACCCCTCTCCAGGGCACCAGCTTGCAGCAGGCAGATGTTCTCTCCCCAGCCCTCTAGGATCCCCAGAGCCAAGCAGATGCCTGTCCTAAAAACCAGGAGAGTGTGGCACTCCTCTAGAGGTGGCTGCAAAGTGTTGGGATGTCAGGACAATCCTCTCTGGCTGGCACCACTGCTGGCAGAAATTTCCCTGCAAGACATAAGCTGTGTGGTGGCCTGGTCTCCTGCTTTCCACCCTTTGCAACAAGGCCACTGCCTGCAAGTCCTCAGCTTCCTGAGATCCCATATGGATTTCTTTGCTTTAAGCCACGACACAACTTCCCGGGCTGAGGCTTCAGCAGCATGAAAATTAAAAGAGCAGAGACTCATAGAATCCTTTAGGTAGGGAAAGACCTTCAAGATTGAGTCCAGTGCCATGTCCACATGTTTTTTAAATACCCCCAGGGATGATGACTCCTGCATTTCCCTGGGCAGCCTTTTCACTGGCATCCGTGCCATGGACACAGCAGAGCTCCTACATGTCCACGGAGGAGCAGCTATGACCTGGCCTGCACCACTCACTGGGCACTGCTGCATTTCAGCACAGCTCTGCATCTCAGCAGGAAACACAGGGCATGTTATCCTGTCTGCACCACCAACCTTGGGTCCAAACACCCATCCTTTATGTCAGGGATGGGCATTGGATATCCCTGACACCTCTGTGCTCTAGGTGTGCCAAGCCCATCCTGAGGTGGTGCCCCGGGAACAGGCCAGGAAAGACCAAAACGTGGTTTATTATTTTGCTCCCAGTCACCATCAGCTCATGCCCTGTGGCTGCTAAGCCCAAGAGACCTGGAAAAAGCCCTGGTGCAGGGAAGAGGCACAGGGACTGGCAAGGCATCCCCTAAAACCCAGCACGTTCAGTGTTTTCATCCCTGCAGCTTCCTGGGGAGTTTTGGAGGGCAGCAGGCAATCACCATCACTCACTGCCAGTGCGCCGGGAGCACGGGAATCACACCAGTCCTGCTCCAACCCCTGCTCCACAAACACAGCAGCTGCTGCAAGCACCGGCAGAGATGAGGAAAAACAGCAAAGCGAAGAGGAGGAGGGAAAACCAACCCCTTGGAGCCGGCAGGAAAGCCTGGAAAGATCTGGATGGACCCAGGGAGGACGAAGCCCTGCTTTTCTTGTGCTAGCCCCCTCCTTTGTCCTCCGCCCCACCTCTAAAAGACCGCTGATCTGCCCGTGATTAAGAACAAGGCTCCTTTGAGCAGCGATGAAACCTCATCCTATGTTTTTGAGGGTATTCCGCTTTGCTGGGAAAAGACGGGAGCTGCCTCCAAGCTCCAACCCACGCCTCCCCTCCGGCCCCAAAGTGAAAAACAACGGGCTCCGGAGGAAGAAGGGGAGAAGGGAAACACGGCGTCCCTGCAGCTCCAGCAGCCCCTGCCCTTCGCATCTCCGCGGCGCAGGCCCTGCCTTGTTGGCAGCGCTCGGATTGGCCGGGGCGGGGGAGTGGGAAAGGGAGCCCAGTTTGGTGTTACTGGGCAGACTTGGAGATTTTGGGGGGGATGGAGGGGAGGGGGCCACGGGCACACGCGCCTGCGTCGGGAGGGGAGCGCGCACAGGGCTTGTTTTGTGATGCTGGATTCCAGTTCGCCTCCGCCGGCGCGCTGGGACACGGCGTCAGCTGCTCTCTGTCTCATGCTGCTGTTTGGGCCACAGCGATAGGGGGGGACAGCGATGGCGGGGGGGTGGCTCTGGCTTGGTGCTGGGCTACGCGGTGCCCGCCTGAATGTCCCCATTGTGCCGCCAGGGAGGGAGCAGGAAGCGCTGGCATCGCCTTGGCACCTCCCCGGCATGCTGCCAGCTTGGGGACCCCGGGAAAGGAGCAAGGGCTGTGCCCACCCCCTCCCCCCCTCCAGGGGGTATTTGGGGGGTGGGGGGAAGGGAGAGGAAATAGGAGGGGAGGAAGAAGTTTAAAAAAGGAAAAAGAACAAGGTCTGGAAGTAGAAAGTGTTACCGTGCAGAAAGGGGATTGAAAGGAAAGGGGAAAACACAGCCAACCTCTTTGTCTGCTGCACTCGGGCAGTAAAAATGGCGTTTCTCTACGGGGACGATAAAAAACCTCCCTTGCCACTTGTCCCCAAATGCTAATTCCATCGCAGGTGGCTGGCCCAGCACGGGGCTAAACCGGTCCCAGCAGGATGTCTCACCCAGTCCTGAAGCCTCTCGGAGCAGTCTCTGGAGCCCCTCCCTGTGCTTTACCATGGGGATCTCTCCATTTTCCAGCCCCTGCCACCCAAACTGTCCCCTCTCCCTCCCTGCCCACAGGATGGGTGCTGGGCAGGGGCACCCTGGGCACCTACACCTGTCCTGGCCATGTGCAGGTGTAGCCAGGGTTCACCTGCACAAGGTCTCATCCACCACCAGCCCGGTGAAATTCCAAAGAAATTCCAAAGCTGCTCAGTGCTCCCACGCAGCTTCACAGCACAAAACTAAACCTGAAACAGCAGCCAGAAACTTCAGTGGCAGCAGAAAATGATATTTTATTTTCCCTCTTTCCTTAAAGCATGTGGAAGCCAATTGATTTCTTTAGGCCGGAGCCCAAGAGAAAATTAAACCCCTTTCCCAGAAGGCTCTGCCAGATGCTCTCTCCATCATCCTGCAGGAATGTCTGGGGTACCTCTGGAAAAAGTCTGAAGGAAAGGTGCAGGATTCCAAGGCAGAGGGGACGGGATGGGAGTAAAACCCCCTAAATTACCTTAACAAACTTAGAAAGAATAAAAAATAAAAAGGGATTTTGGAGTAACATTTTAAAGAGCATCTTCAGGACTCTGGTGTTTTGTCAAGGGAAAACATGAGTTGGTAGGACCCTCATGCTGGACTTCAGGTGACAAATTATGGGGCTAACACCCATTAGGATTTTTTTTAATATTTCTTAATTTTGCCTGCTCACTAGTGTGCAAACCAGAAAGTTCAGCACTCTGTCCTGAGCAGAGGGAATATAAAAAAGGACCATGAAAGAAAGCAGGACTTGTTCCATGCAGACAACCAGGAAAGCCATCCTGGTTCCAGTTTCCTGGCGCTTCCTGTGTGACGTTTGCATTAATTGATTGCATTTATCATGGGGAGGAGCTGACACTCACTCGTTAGAGGAGCACCTGTGGTTACACTTTTGGGGTGTACACACCAACAATCTGTGGTTTGTCTAGAGCTCATCATGCCCCTGGTGAGCACATGGAGGGCAACTTCCACCCAGGGGACACCAACCAGGGCGTGTCACCCTCCAAGGACTTTGCTTAACCCATGCCACCCCCACAAATACGCTGCAGATCCACCTTGGCCACCTGGCACCTCCCCCGTCAGAGAGAAGATGGGGTAGGAGGCAGCAGCTTGGAAGATGCAGCCCTTGGCACCTCTGAAAGCCAAGCAAAGCCCAAGACAAAAGGATTTGGAGAGCCACGCTCATTAGAGAAGGAAGTGAGGTGTTTTTCCCTTGTGGATGTGAGCTTCTATTCATGGTACCTCATTAGGGCTCGAACAACCTGTGGAGCCATCCCAACTTTGGGTTGGCAGTATCTGTGTTCCTATCAGCTTGGAATTGTCCACTGGGCAGGTCACTCGAGGGAAAAAAAGAAAAAATCAAAATCCCATGCAATTATAAACCAGGCCTTTCCTTGTGCTCAGTCTCAGCTCAGTGGGTGCTCTCCTGGGGTGACCCAAGTCACTGACCTGGCCCTTCCACCCTCTTCCCATTCTCTCCATGGGCTGGCTAAAACCAAGACCGAGGGATTTTAATTAAAACTTCTTTCCAGCCACAATGGTGGGCATTTAGTCTGTTAATTGCAGAGCAGACAGGCTCTCAGTGAACCACTGGCTGTCCAGTTGGCCAGTGTAGCCCTTCCAAGTCAAGAGTTGGGAACATTAGCACCGAGCACAAGAAGGCTCTTTCATGGTAAGTTCACGTACAAAACGAGGTGAATGGTCATCGTCATCATCATTAGGAGGCAAAAAAATGAGAAGAACATTTTCTTCTGCTGGGTAGGGCTGGAAACTGGGCTCGGAGCGCATCTCTGCCATGTTAAAAAAAATAAAGAAGGACATATCTGACCCTCACAACAAATTCACTCGTGGCACAACCAGGACAGCTCATTTCCTTTGTACTCACTCCACTCTTTACATTTCCTAGGGAAGGATGATCAGGTTTGTATCTGCTGCTCCAGTCGAGGTCTTGGAGGCTCTTGTCCTGAGGGTTTTAAGATCAACAGAGAGGCCTTGTCACCCGAGTCATCTAAGGATGCATCTCCATTTTTTCATGACAGCATTGAGGCAGTGGCTCCCAGGCACTGTGAGATCCACAGACAGCCAGAAACCCTTCTCTGGTACCTCCATACAGTGCAAAGTCCTATCTCATCATGTGTTGTTGCTCCTCAAGCTCAAAGATGTCGTGTTTTACAGTGCTGCCTTTCTTATCATTCTTGTTGCCCCTGCATTCCAGATCACCCAGCTCTTTCTTTCAACACTTCCAGTGCTGTTGATACCCCCTCAGCTCTGCCTCGTTCACACAGCTCAACATTGCTCTTCTGCTTTTTTGGGTCATTGACAGAAATATCAAATAAGCCAAGTCCTGAAACTGATGTTTGGGTACCTTCCCTTGGCCTCACAGTTCCCCCTGCAGCTCCAGCCAGGGCCACCTGAAATGCAGCCAGCTCGGACCCACCTTCATCCTGCTCTCCAACCCCACACAGGTCGCTTCAAAATCCATTGGAGATCTTGCAGCCTTCCCTGAAGAAGAACAACTTGGCTCCTTCAGTGCAGTCCAACCATCCACAGCAAGGACAGGCATCCCCTGCAGCAGAGGATGGGATTTGGTGGGGATGTCAGAGCCAGGTTTGATGGGGCATTGAGGAACCTGGTCTAGTGGGAGGTGTCCCTGCCCATGCAGGGGGGGTTGGACTAGGTGATCCCTGAGGCCCCAAACCACTCTGTGATGGTATGAAAGGAAATCTTCTAGCTAAGGATTTTCTACCCAAAAACAACCTAAGGCTTGGGCTGTTTGCTGCTGCAGCACCCAGCTCTTGCAGCATGGAGAAATCCCACACCAGGGAT
Organism: Picathartes gymnocephalus; assembly: GCA_013390045.1. Classification (NCBI taxonomy): domain Eukaryota; kingdom Metazoa; phylum Chordata; class Aves; order Passeriformes; family Picathartidae; genus Picathartes; species Picathartes gymnocephalus. Next base: position 1,113,686 of record WEKY01021085.1, on the reverse strand, counting down.
TTTGCCAGGAAAGAGAGTGACATGCCTCCCAGTAGCAGCCCACCTGAGAGGGACACCATCCAGCTGCCAAACCCACCTCCCTCAGGCCATCCACTCATTAGGCTGATTATAATTACCTGCCAACCTAATTGCACCCTTTTCCTAGGAGAAAGGGAGATGCTGAGCGTGGCTGGGAAGCTACTGGTAATGAGAGGGATATTTTTATAACCTATACTGAGTGCCTTGAATCAAGAGAGCAGAGCTAGGCATGCAAAAAACTGGTGTCTAAAGCACCCTGCTCGTGCTCCTCACGACTAAACAGCAGCAGCAGCAGCAGAATTCACTTGGCAGGAAAGGAAAACCCCAGCTCTGCCTTCGTGGTCTGGGTGACAGGGTTTAAAGGATGTTGTGTTGCTTTGCTTACTCAGTGTTTAAACCTGGCTTTGCTGGGTAGCACAGGAAAATGAAATGCTCTTTAGCAACAGCACGAGAAAATTCACCTTGAAGATAAAAAGGCCCCTCCTCTCCATTTCCAAGCACAGCTTCAGGAAACCATAATTTGGTCTTTATGCCCTCAAATCATCACCAGCTTTCCCCTGGAAAACTATCCCGGTGCATTTGTAATTGAAGGATGTTGAGTGGAGGATGAAAACAAGCTGGTAAGGAAAGTTTTCGCTTTCAAATGCTACAGCTTTGCTGTTTGGAAACTTTCTCTTTTCCATGTTCTCCTTCCCGTCCAATTCACATTTTTGTTTCAGTCTTTACAGGGCCAGCCAGGCACTTGTGTGCGGAGCTGTTGTTAGCGTGTCATGGATAGCAACACATACCTAAGGGAAGGAGTCAACATTTGCTGGAAAAAGGCCTGGCTGCACTCCCTTTCCCCCTCCCTCATCCAAATGGCCCCCAGCTTTGGAAAAGTTTTCCTTCAACTCTGAACTCGCTTGGCCCCAACTGCTATAAATAGTCAGAACAAAACCTCCTGGGCCAAATGCCCCGAGTGTTTCGAAAGCTTTGATCCTGTGCTGCTTTTTGGGAGCTGGAGCCTTTTCCACTCGTGCAGCTGGAGCCCATATTCCTGCTCAAAGCAGGGGCAGGGAGAGCTGTCCATGGGGCTGGGAAGGCGTGTGGGAATCCTGTGTGAAGCCCCTGTGCAGACCCTCCTCAGCTCTCCCAAGGTGACCCAGCATCAGTGAAGGAGCAGGAGAGAGGGGGCTGAACTGGAGCCATGATACTGGAGTCCAGGAAACTTCCAGCATGGAAAAGGGGCTTCCAAGGAGGTTGGGGAGGGATTTTTGACAACGACATTGAGTAATAGGAAAAGGGGCAATGGTTTTAGACTAAGAGAGGGCAGGCTTAGATTGGATGTTAGGAAGAAATTCTTTATTCAGAGAGTGGTGAAGCACTGACACAGGTTGCCCAAAGAAGTGGTGGATGCCCCATCCCTGGAAGTGTTCAAGGCCAGGCTGGATAGGGCTTGGAGTAACCTGGTCTAGTGGAAAGAGGGTGGACTACAAGATCTTCAAGGTCCTTTCTAATCCAAACCTTTCGATGATTCCATGAATTTCTGTGAGGAGAGGCATCCCTCAGCCAGAGCTGGGAAGCAAACCCTCCTCCTCCTCACTCCCACCACCAGGTTTGTGTTTTGTCCCTGCTCTCGGGTGGGCTGAGGGTTCTGTGCTTCCCCATTCCTCCCTCTGGGTGTGCCTGGCCCTTGTGCCTTGGCACTGCTTGCCTTGGCCAGAGACGGAAGTGGAAAGACGCAAACACCAGGGGGAAAAAAAAAAACCACCCAAAACAAAACAGAAAAAAGGCTGCTCTTGCAGTATTTCCAGCCCATCAAGCCCAGAGTGGGAATCCTACGAGAAAGCTGCCTCTCACAAAACCCCAGGCCAAGAGGTTTGGAAAAGCAGTCCCAGGATTTGCATCTTCCCTGCCACCAAGATTCCAAGGGTTTTGGAGCAGCAGAGCTCAGGCACTTGCAGGGGTGCTCAGCAGCCAGAGCAGGCACCCCGGCACGCTGCTCCTCAGGGCAGCACCTCCCTTCCTACCTCTGCATTTCCATGGGTTTGTGTGTGGTGTGTGTGTGTGTGCCTCAGAGCCCCCACATCCCGGCCAGGGAAGCAGCTTTTGGCCCAGATGGCTTTTCCCCTGCCACAGCTCTTCCTTTTGGGAACAGAAGTCGGCACAGAGCAGCACAAGGCTTGTGGCAGAGCTGGGGCAGGACAGCTCAGGATAACTCAGCAGCAGTGCCCTGGGAGAGAGGGGACCTCGCTGCCCACCATGGCTGGCAGGACAGGGGGTACAGCACCAAACCATCCTCCCTTCGTGTTCCTTCAGCAGAAATAGCGTTTCTGAGGAGTTTTGCTGCACTCCTCACACTAGGCCAATGCTTTCCCCCAACCAAGTGACTTCAGGACACTTTGTTCCCAAGCGCGAGGAACTGTTGGAAGGGTTTCAAACCCCACCAGCATGTGCCCCCTGCCTTCTCACCTTGTCCTGCAGCAGGACAGTGGTGGTGAAATTGTGGTTGTTTGGAGATTTAGGGGAGCTGGCATGGGTTTGGGCTGGGCCTCTGAGGAGCCAGCTTAGCTAATCCTGTGTTGGGAAAGGGCTGAGGTCAGCCCCATTGCCCTCTGTCACTGGCAGGGATCAGTATGGGGGCAAGAGCGCCTGGAAATTATTCCTCAAGGGAAATGATAAATAAAGCAGGCCAGCTTTAAGGGAGCACTGGAAACCCCCAGACAGAGCCCACTGCAGAGAAGAGCAGAGTTTGACCTCTTCCTCACCCTGCTGTGCCCCATGGTGGGTCAGACAGGGCTCGGTCCTGCTGCCTGGGACTGCGCCTTGTGGGGCAGCTGGCCAGGTGACACCCAGCCCAAACAGTGGCCACACAGTGTCCAGCCTGGTGTCACTTTGGACAATCCACCTTGGCCTCTCCAAGCTTGTAGGACTCACCACCTGAATCCTGCCAGGAACTTTGGCCTCCCATTTCCCCGCTCATCAATGCCACAGGGCAACCCTCACCCGGCCCACCAAAAGGGCTGCAGCACCCAAACCCTCACCCCGGGTGGTCTCCCATCACCTCCTGCGTCCCAGCCCGTGGCACCCCGGGTGGGGTGGCTGCTCCCCAGGGGAACAGGCTGTCCCGCGGGGGGTTTTTGGCAGCGCGCTGCCTCCGAGGCCAGAGCTGGCTCAGGGCTTTGTTTTATGTCCTGTTTATCCTGCCGAGAGAAACAGAGGAGTTCAGTGTGCAGGAATCTCGCGTCCTCGCCCTGCTCCCCCGCCGCATGAAAGCTGCTGAGCAAACAGGAGAGAATCAAAGGCGGCTGCTCCCCGCTGGGTTTCCGCACCGCCGGCCCCGCTGCCAGCTCTTACATAAGCTGTGCTCGGGCCTTTCTCCTTGTAAACCAAGCAGCCACCCCAGCAAAGACCCTGCAGCTGTGCTAAGCTCTCTGCTCATCAGGGAACACCTCCTGGCCATGCTCTTGGGGGTTTTGCCCCCTCGATGCACAGTTATGGTACGTTCAGCTGGTTGTCGGCACGGTGCGGGGGAACAGCCAAGCTGGGCTCTCCCCGCAGCACCCTGCACTCCCCAGACTCCACACTTCAGCACCACCACTTCATTTCATCTCGTCTCAACAATTCTGGTGTCCCCAACGTAAGAGTGACATGGAATTGTCACGATGAGGCCCACAGAGTTGGTAAGAGCATCTCCCCTCTGGAGACAGGCTGAAAGAGTTGGGGTTGTTCAGCCTGGAGAAGAGAAGGTGCCATGGAGACCTCAAAGCACCTTCCAGCGTCTGAAGGGACCTACAGGGAAGCCGAGGAGGGACTCGTCGTCAGGAACTGTTGTGACAGGACAAGGGGGAGTGGGTACAAATCGAAAGACCGCAGGGTTAGATGGGATATTAGGAAGAAATTTTTCCCTGTGAGAGTGGTGAGGCCCTGGCACAGGTTGTCCAGGGAAGCTGTGGCTGCCCCATCCCTGGAATTGTCCAAGGCCAGCTTGGATGTGGCTCTGGCAGTCTGGTGTAGTGGAGGGTGTCCCTGCCCATGGCAGGCCATTGGAACTAAACCATCTTTTCTGTCCCTTCCAACCCAAACCATTCTGGGATTCTCTGATTCATCTCACCTCACCTCACCCTCTGCAAGACTCAGCATTGGGGCATCTCACCTTCCCTGCTGGAAAAAGAAGGTGCTCTGTCCCAAACCTGCTCCCTCTCTCCTTTGCTCCCAGAGCAGCACAGGTTTGTCACCAGTGGCCTGGGTGTGTGACCTTTCCACCAAGCACAACCTGAAGCACCAGAGCCTCTCAATCCTGTCATCTCTGGCTGTCAGGCAGTCCCCAGGTGTCCCCAAAGCTGTGCCCTGCGTGGGTTATGAGGATTCATTTCCCCAGCTCTCCTGGGCATGACCTCTCAGCAAAACAGGAATGAAAACCCCGCAGACATAAAAACACAAAGAATATTAAATCCTCTACGTCTGTGCCCTTCACCATCAGGCATGGCCTCAACTTTCCTTCCAGCTCAAGGTCATCCTCTGATTTGACAGGGATCAAAGGATAGAGAAGAATGATGTCACTCTACCTTCTCTCTTCATCCCTACCTCCTTTTCCCCCCCTCTCTGTGTGCCTTTCACTGCGAGAAAAGGAAGAAAGAAGGATTTTGTGCTTTGAGAGGTCCCTGGGAGTCAGGGCGTGAGCAGAGGTGGCTCTCAGGGACCCCCTGCCCCCACACCAGTCCCCCAGCCCTGTGGGGTACCCCAGGAACAGCTCCCCAGTCCTTCCAACTCTGCCTAGACCTACCATCCATCCATCTGCAGTAGCACTCTATCATCCTCTACCACGCAAAAATATTCCTACTTCCTATATTTTTAAACTCTGTTTAATAATTTCTAATTAAAAGCAATTTTAAAAGCCTCAAAAGGCCATTTTCCTGGGTTTCCCCATCATTTAAACTGAACAGCACACAGCCCTGTTTACCTGCATGCTCCCTGGGCCCTCAGTGGGGAACTCCTCACTTTCCAGTATGCACAGCAGAGGAATTAAATCAAATTAACTCATATTTGAAGCAGCGGCAGGATCGGGCAAATCCTGGCTTGGCTTTCTCTCTTTAGACTGCATCTTGCAAACAGAAGGGCTGGAAACAATTTTGCTTTAATTGCTTTTTAAAATGCAGCCAGCAGATGGTTTGGTAACCCAAATTCATGACTTTCCACAGCTCCAGGCTGCTGGCTTGGGAACCAAAGCCAAGAAGAAGCCAGGTAGAGAAGGACCCATCCTGCCTGCTTTACCAAAGTGCTGGCCAGGATGCCCAAGGCAGGATTGTCTGGGCTGGCCCAGAGGGACAATTTTCAATTGTCAGGGCCTCCTTGGCACAGAAACACTCTGGGCAAGCCTGGAGAACCCAGGAGTGCAAAACATGGGCCACAGCTTCCTTGGAGAGCAGGGCACGGTCTCTCTGCAGCACGGGGGACACGGCTTGGCCACACATCCCTTTGTCACTTTGTCCCTGGGGGCTGTTCCCATGGACCCACGCCCAAGAGCATCCGACCTGCTCCTGAGAGGCTCATGGGTCAGGCAAGCAGAGTCCTTTTCTTGCTGGCTCTCGCCCTGAACTGCTCTGTGTGACTCCCCACTTGTCCCTTCACTTCTCTGTGCCAGTTTCCATGATGTTTCCATGCCAAACAAACTGGGAATGCTGACTGCCAGGCCTACGCTCCACTTGCAGACCTGTGCACCACAGCAGGGTTTTAACACGCCCAGGCTGACCCTCCTGACCCTGCTGGTTTATCCTTCACATGAAGTTCCCACCTCTCCAGGAACACCCAGGTGTTCAGCGTCCCACGGTGCCCAGCCCCAGAGCTCTGCCCCAAAGCAGCCCCATCACAGAGCAGAAGAACTAAGTCCATCCAGAAAACCTCACAAACATCTCGTGAAGCCGGGTTGTTTTTCTCTTACCAAGTAATTTGAAATTCTTGGAAGGCAATCAGGAAAGTACAAAGTATTCCAGCTCAGGACAGCCTGGGACTCATTCCTTAGAGGCACAATGGTTGTTTACTCAATCTCTCATACATTAATATCTAAAAATTCATGAGTTCAATTGTAAACAAGAAGTACTGACTTTACGGTGGTGTCTATTTAACAACAGTGGTTCCAGCCTGTATGCTGATTTCGTTGTTATCCTTCTCTTAATCTGGCTATCAGAGGGTCGAGATCTTGCAAAATTACGGGAAATATTTCAAGCCCATTTATTTCTGGTTTTGAAAAGCATCCCTCTGAAACACAAGGCCAAAGAGAGACTATTTCAAATCAACATCGAAGAGCACAGGCAGGGAGAGGAGCTGTTGGCACCAGCACTGTCCTCTGGCTCAGGAACAAATGAGGAAAAAGCCGGCCATGGATACGTCCGTGCTGGAAATCTGTAGAAGATTCCTAAGTGTTGAGACAGAGGGTCCCCAAGGCAGTCACTTAAGGGGACAGCAAGCAGGTGTGCTGGCCAACAGCAGTTGAACATGAGCCCAGGTAGGCAAGAAGGCCAAGGGCACCTGGACTGTACCAGCCACAGCGTGACCAGCAGGACCAGGGCAGTGATTGTCCCCCTGTGCTGAGCTCTGGTCAGGCCACACCTCAAATCCTGTGTCCAGCTCTGGGCCCCTCGCTGCAGGAAGGACATTGAGGGGCTGGAGGGTGTCCAGAGAAGGGAACAGAGCTGGGGAAGGGTCTGGAGCACCAGGAGTGGCTGAGGAAGCTGTGAGGGCTGAGCCTGGAGAAAAAGAGGCTCAGAGGGGACCTTCTCACTCACAATTCCCTGACCAGAGGATGTAGCCAGGTAGGGATTGGTTTCTTTTCCCAGGTAGCAACAATAGAACAAGAGGAAATGGCCTCAAGTCACACCAAGTTTAGATTGGATATTAGGAAAAATTTCTTCATGAAAAGGGTTGTCAGGCATTAAAACAGGCTGCTCAGGGAAGTGATGGAGTCATCATCACTGAGGGTATTTAAAGGAGTGTAGACAAGGCATTTGGGGACATGGTTGATGACCTTAAAGGTCTTTTCCAACTTAAATGGTTCTGTGAGTCCACCTGCAGGATGGAGATGGCCCAGAGCTCATTGGAGTTCACCTCCCCTTCCATTTTTACTGACTGGCACTGCCACAGCCCCTTCTCATGGCAGGTCTGTGTAGCTTCCAGCTCCCCAGCTGGTCTCCCTTACAGACCTCTCTCCCTTTTGGGAGAGTGTCCCAGTAATAAGAGGCTGTGGCCTCCAGGAGGTTCACCAGGACATTCATGGATAGGCTGGCAGCATTTCCCAGCTCCTTTGCAGTCCTACATGAACACACTTCTGTTTCAGGCATTACTGTGCCAGGGAATGTGGTTTTAGCTCAGCTTTCTCATCTCTCCTGAGCAACACCGTTTAGGCAGCCTGAACAGGATGAGAGCCACCCCTCCGCTTGCAGAGTCAGAGAGGATCAGTCCCCTCCACCTCGTGCAGAGCTCAGGCACCTCCACACAAGCTCCTGCTCCAAGAGGGTGAGGAGAACCAAGGCAGAGAGCTCTTTCATGGGTGATTAGGGCCGTGTGTGATTCCTCAGCTGGTTGTTCTGGGACAGAGCCCTGGAGCAGCCTAATCTCAAGAACTGCAGGAGGAGGAGGAGGAGGATTCCTTGAACAGGAGGTTCGTGTATCTTTATCTTTGCTGCTGTCAAAGGGCAATAGCTGAGATTGCAGTGTCTTGGAAAGCCTCCACGAAAGCTATCTCGAGGACATCAACAAGTCTGGAAACCACCTTCACTCTCTTGATAAAGGTTTCGGTCAACAAATGCACTCCAAGGCAGGTTCCCAGGCAGGGATGACTTCCAACTGGCTGGAAACACGTCAGTTTATGTTTTAGTGAAGCCTTGGGCTGGCTCAACCCACAGGTTCCTCGTGGAGGTGCAAGTGCCTGGTCTCCTGCAGGAACCAGCCAGACAGGTGGGGGTTATGGGGTGGTCACCCAAGTGCTGCCAACTTGCCATCCAAGAGCTCTCAGACAAGCCCTGATTTCAACCAGGGAAGAAACCCAAGGGGAAACACTCCAGAATTCAATCACTCTCCCTTCTTGCCCCATGGAAGGCAGTAGAACATTCCATCCAAGAAAATCCATGAGTCTTTGATCCTCCCTGCAGCCAGAGACCTCCACCGAGGAGAAGTCACTACTGCATCAAAACCTGCAGTGCTGCAGCAATGCAAGAGGTAGCACCTGGCCCCTGTTCACTCCAGCAAGCAGCTACTTCCACAGGCACCATGGGGATGTCCACTTTGGGACATTTATCTCTGTTTGCACACAAATACTCTCGTTGGAAGAGCTCAAAGCCTCCAAACAGCCCCCATCTCACCAAGGAGGTTGGTGAGATGGAGCCACATCTGCACCAAACCCAGCTGGGACCATGCTGATACCACTCAGGGTGGTAAATACCCTCTTAAATACCCATAGATAAGTTATAAATATAAATATCTGCCTCAGGCCATGGTGGGAAAGGCTCCTTCTGCTCCTGCAGGGGTTAGGGCACCATCCTGCAGACTGGGCAGGGTGGGAGCTCCTCCCTGACCGCCTGCAGTGACCACAGCAGAGCACAAAGCCAAACTGCTTTTATGGCTTTGCCCAGACCGCCGGCTCTCGCCCATCCCGCCCGCCAGCCAGTCCATCCCAGAAGGCAGCTCCCTGTTTGTCTTGGATCGCCTCCTGCCAGAGCAGAGCTTTCCACAGCACGGCTCTTCTGTGTTGCCCGAGGGCGGATTTCCTGCCGTTTGATCTAAATTTTCCTGTCCTTTCAGCGAATGCCTTCTGATTTCCTTCATCAGGCCCGATCTTTCCATCAGGGAGGTGGTCCTGCAGCCCGGAGCTCTTTGGCACGGAGCTGGGGGAGAGGTTTGGTGCTCAATGAGCAAACACTGCTGGTCCACGCCTGGAGCTGGCGCGGTGGAAAAGACCTTCTCTGCCTTCCCAGGTGGGTTAAGCACGGACATGCAGTGCCCTCTGCTGATCTGGCCGCCGAGGGAGATGCAGGACGAGCAGCATCCAGGCAGCTTTGCAAAGCTCTGAAGGAGCAGCCAAGCCTCCCGTTTACCCACGAGCTCTCCTGGCAAGGCAGGAGCAGCACGTTCCTCTGCTGCTGAAGGGGTGTTTGTCACAGCTGGTGGAGCTGTTTGAGGAGCCGGACTGGTGCAAGAGGTCCAGGTTGTCCCGTTTCCATCTTCACACCTAAAGAAGCCAGGACATCTTGGACAGGTTGCCCAGAGAGGCTGTGGCTGCCCCCATCCCTGGATGTGCTCAAGGCCAGGTGGGACAGGGCTTGCAGAAACCTGGGATAGTGAATGGCATCCCTGCCCATGGCAAGGGGATAGGAAGGAATGAGATGACCTTTCAGGCCCTTCCAACTCAAACTATCCCGTGATTCTCTGATCTGCATTACCCTCTGCAGTCCCACTCACCAGGGAGCTCCCCTTCCCCGAGCAACAGGGAGAGGGACAGCCTGGAGAGATGGGCACAGCATTAAGGGAGGAGGAGCCAATCTGAGAGACAACATTTCCCTTTCTCCTTGAGCAGAGGCTCCTTTTCTCAAGGAAAATTGGCTGCTTTACCTTGAAATAGAGGAAAGAAGCAGCCTCGCAGGGAGGACAGGCTGGTGATCCAAACTGTTCCAGGGAGCAAAGGATCCTTACTGGGAACTGCATGAATCATGTATGAAACAGAGTCACTGCCCGTACCAGGACCTCATAAATTACTGCTCCTGCTACAGAAGCCTTCCTGGGAACACCAAGACAGACATTAATTAGACAAAGGGCCAGAAAGGTCCTTTGCAATGTTTGTGCTTGCAGGACTGAAGGCAGGGGCAGCTGCAGCCCAGCATTGTTACGTGTTATCAATGGATTTAGCACTGCAAGGAGAGTTTGGTGTGCAAGTGCCTCTGACAAGCTCTCCTGAGCCAGCCAGGGGAACTGCAGAGCAAGGGCAGCTTCCTGTTCCAAACTTGGGCAAAGAACATCCCAGCTGGTTTAGCTGGAGTTGGCAGAGCCCCTGGATCTCCAACTCTGCTCCAAAGCAAACCTGGAGCTGCTCCTGCAGCAGCACCCATGGGGCTGGCTGGACACCCACAGCTCAGTGCAGCTCACACTGGAAGAAACCAATTTGTTTTTCTTTTCCTCAAGCTCTCTCCAGCTCACTAGAGGCAGAAAAGCTCCAGGTGAGGTTTAAAGGGCACAACACAGGCAGCAAAGTCCACTCCTGGTTAATGGGATTCACTTTAGGAGATAAGGCTTATTTGCATCTGGAGGATGATAGGGGTTTATAACAGTGGCAGCAATCTGACCCCCCAGCAGGTGTACGTGGCACAAGCAATGTCCAGCCTGATAGGCATCTCCTGGTCCTGGACTGGGACTCCTTCCCCTGACTGCAAGGACTGCACATTCCTTATCTCTGAACATCCCTGCCAAGATGCAGTGCATTCAGTTTGGATTGCTTTCTCCTCTCCACTGATTTTTCCAGGACATCTAGGCGATCGAGTGAAAAAGAGTCTGGCTTAGTTTGTACTTCATACCAAGGCAGAGTTTCCTTCCTCCTTGTTTTAAGCCATGGCTTTTCCAGCACTGCCAGTCCCCTTCTCCAGGTGGCCACACCCCCTCGCTGCCATCAATCCCTGATTGTTCCATCCCACACTCGCCATTCTCCAGGACAGGGGAGCCCTCTGCACCTCCAAACCGTGCCCTGGTCTCCTGGGAGCTCCTCCAGCTGATACAAGTGACTCAGCCACGGGCTGATGTGTCAAGGCAAGCCTCTCCTGGAAACCAAAACAAAATTCCAGAGGAGAGAAGCACATGAAACCACACACAGCATCAACACAGAGGCCAGCCCCAAAACCTCAGGGCCTCTCTCAGGACCTCTAGTTCAGTCTGACCTCTCTTTTGAGCACTCTTCATCGCATTTCATGGATATGTCAGCCCAGGACACTCCTCCTCCCAAAATGCAGCTGCCATTGCAGCAAAGCCTGGCCACTCTCTAATGAATGACAACAATGCCATGCGTCAGGTGAAGAAAACAGAGTCACACAAATTCTTCTGAGAGGAAGAAATTAACCTCAGAACACACGGACTTGATGCCTCCTGGCATAAAGCCTTAATTTTCTTAAGGAGCATCCCAAACCCAGCACCTTCCAAGGTACTCACACCCTTTAGGAGAGCCAGGGATAGAGCTGGGAGTGGGTGAGTGGACACCACAAGGACACCACTGCCATGACACACAAAGCCCTTTGCCAAAACCACGCCTGGCCCACGCATGCTGAGAGTGCACAGTCACTCTGTGGCTGTACCTGATGGGGAGGTACCCGGCCAGGACAATGGGCTCTGCTCTCTGCATTGCATTTTCCTGTTATCTCACACCTGTAAAGTGCTGCCTGAAGGAATGCTGAGTCAGGACTGCTCAGATGGAGGAAATTAATTTTTTTTTTTAGCACCTGCATGGCCCTGTGCCAATTGGAAGCGTTGCAGCTTGGGGAGCAGAGGATGTGTAACTCAATGCCTTGCACCCCAAGGAGCAGCCTGGTTCCAAACCACGATGAAACGTGCTGGATCCAGGCAATAGGGAGGCCAAGGGGACCCACAGTGCCCCTTTAGGCAACTCAGAATTATTCCCTAGCACCTTCTGGCCTCTCCTTCATAGGCCTGTGATGAGGTGCCTTGGCTGCTGGAGGTACTTGCAGTGGCAGCATGCTGATGCCAGCCCTGTGTTCTGCACCACTGGTGCACTCACCAGCATTTTGTCAGCTCAGAGAAGTCAACAAAACCCACAGCCACGCCTCAGGAGCGTGCCCCAAGCAGACACACAGCTCCCATTTCCCTGAGCTCAGCAGCCCTGCCTGATAAAAGATGGGATGGAGCTGCTCGGAGAAAAGGAGAAGAAAACATTTCCAACGCTGGCTCTGCTCCCATCAGATAAAGAGTGCACGGCACAAAGTCCCTGAGGTGACTCTGGCATGACCCTGGGACACCACCAAGCCAGGCAGCGACAGGGAACACCCAGGTTCCCATCCCACTGGGGCTGTGTGGGGCACAGGCAGGAGATGTGGCCCTCCAAATCTCCCAGCTGCTGCAGCTGAAAACACCTGCTGGCACCAGGGTGAGTCAGGGGGCAGAGGCACAACACCCTGCCAAAGGTCACATCCCAGCCATGCCCAGGCTCAGCGCTGGGAGCAGCTTCACCCCGCTGCCCAAACAGCAGCTGAGCAGCTCCAGTACCTCTCACAGGCACTGTTCCCTGCCTCAGTCTCCCCAGCTGTCAAAATCACTCCACACCAAGGCCTGGCAAGAGCCAGTCTGGACTCTTTTCCATCGGAGCTGCTCCAGCTGTGGCCAACCCACAGCAGCCTCTGCCAGGCAGGTGGGGAGGGAGCAGGCAGAAAGGACTGTCCCTACCTGTTCCCTTGCTGACCTGTCCTGCCTGGGTGGCCATGGCGAGCAGGGACCCACAGTAGTCTGGGTCCAAGGAGCACCTCCACCAGACACCCAACGCTTCTGGAGACCTTACGGCTTCTGCTAAAGGAGCTGGACCCACCAAGGGGGTGGCTTTGTCTCCTGTCCCCAGCTGTCAGCACAGCAAGCATCTCCCTGTATCCCTGCGGTTCCGGCAGGGCGACATTGCCATCTGCTGCCTGCTGCTTGGCAGGACATGCCAAGCTTGCCTCTGGCACCCAGGCGTGTCCCTCCTCCAGCCACGGCTGCGGGGAGGGAGCAGGGGCCCGCCGGGGACTGTTCCTGCAGGGACCCTCCAGTGTTACCAGCTCAGGGACAGCACCCGCGCCAGCACCTCCACACCGAGCTCCCAGCTCCAGCCCGGCACAAGGAGCACAAGGCTTCATCCCACCCCATCGCTCCAGGTCTGTCCTACTCCAGGGAACATGGCTGGAATGCTTGTCTGAGGAATGTGCCACCACCCAGCAGCACAGGGACAGTGCGGCCAAACGAGGGCCGTGTCCCCTGCCAGCAGCCCAGCTTCCATAGCCATGGAAGGACAGGATGGTGTGGGATGGGAGGGACTTTTTCAACGTCCTCTAGTCCAACCACCCTGCAACCAGCAGGGACATCTTCAGAGCTCAGGGCCCTCAACCTGACCCCGGATGTTTCCAGGGATGGCGCATCCACCCCATCTCTGGGCAGCCTGTGCCTGTGTTTCACCCCTTCCAGTGTTTCACCCCTTCCAGTGTTTCACCAGCCTCCTGCTCTGAGCTGCTGTGACAAAACGCCGCCCTTGGCTCTGCTGGTGACTCACCCACTACATGGGAACACAAACTCCTCCGGCTCTTCAGCCTTGGGCTCTTCATCTGGAAGCACAAAGCTGGTATTTTTTAATTCACAGCCACGCCAAGAGATGTTCGCTTATTTTAAACTTGAAAGAGCCTACATATTGTTTCTACAGCTTGAGATAGGAGATGCCACCGAAGGGAGGAGAAGAGTAGTAATTATCTGCAGTTCAGAAGTTCAGCCTTCAGAGGAGGAACTGGGCTCCCAGCTATGCTTGCCACATGTTTTTAAGCTGATCTTTTGAAAGAGGCTATGCATTTTATAATTGAGATTGCCCACCTGAGACAGGAGCTCCCCACGTCACTCCTGGGTTTATAGGTCAAGGACACAGACCAAGGCTGATGGCTTCTGAGAGGGACAGAGCCATGGAAGTGCCACAGGGAAAGCTCGAATATCAAAAGATGCGATCCTCACTATCAATTCCCACTTTATATCTGAACAGCAGCTCAATCTACTGAAGTGGGACCTGCTAAAATACAGTGCTTGAGGACCAGCCAAGCCCAGAGGCTGATGGCTGTGCTTTGAAATGCACCGGAGGATTTCCACTTTGAAATCCATTGGTAGGAGCTGACACAATCAAGTGCTGAGCAATATACTCAAAAATATATCCAAGATATGGGACTGAGCCCCTGCAATGAGGGGTAAACAAACTGAAAGCAAAAAAGGACCTTGAATAGTACGGTACTGTAAGTATTAAAATAATAATAAAGAAAAAATATAACCAAATTTAAGGTGTTTCTCCGTCTCCAAACAAGAGAAAATGCTTTTTTCCATGGGGACGGATATGTGTCCTGCTATCAGGAGTGACCACAAGCTAAAGAGTCCATGTCACCTCCACCTTCAGGCTCTCCTGAGTTATCACAAGAGATGTGGACACCACTGATGGCTGGACAGGTCACTTGGCCACACACTTCAGTGCTGGTGTGCGTGGACATGAGTGGAATTGTGCTTGTCTGAAAGCAAAATCATCTTTTCCCCCCTGTCAGGGCTGGCACTGACATTTGCTGTGCCATTCCTAAACCCTGGAGTATTTATTTCCTACATTTTCCTCCCAGGTGGCCTCAGATATGCAGCCCGCCCAGCCTCTCACCCAGATCCCAGTCTGCCCAGTTGCTGGTGTGTGGATATACCACAGCCCCAGTGCAGCTGTGGCACAGATGCCCAGGAGCTGGCCTTGAATATGTTCCAAAAATCTCAGGAGAGATGCTCCAGCTGCCTTCTCCTAACGACCTGTGAGGCTGGGGGGTCTCCTGAGACAGCCCCAGGGAAGTCTGCCAGGATTTCTCCTGCTCTGAGCCTGTAATTTGGTCTCCTATCTGCCTTTGTCTCTGACAGCTCCTGCAATGGGCCTGGGAGCAGCTTGGACAGGGTATGATTTGGATTTCCTCCCACTGTTGCTTCTCTGTGGACAAGCAACGCAGTGTTTATCCCATAACCTAACACTGGTAACCAGGGATAATACCAGGAGGATCTCAGAGCAGTCCAGGGACTGCAAGGGAAAAAGAAAAACTTCACAAGGAAAAATAAAATTTAAAAAAACCCCAAAAAAACAGGCACTGTCCTGCATTCTATAGATTTTGTAACATCCCTTTCTTCTAAAATCATCATTTTCTCACCCAGGCCATATGACTTTGTGCTTTTCTAGTGTACAGCATCCCATAAGGCTTTTCCTTGGCTCTGGGTCCAGCCCAGAGCACAGCTGCAGGGAGAACCAGCCCAGGAGAAAATGTTACTCACATTTAGGGAGGACACTTTGCTGTATTTCCCCTATTTCAAGAGGCTGAGGGGAGAATGATAATCATCAAAATTGTTTTTCTTCTGCAGCATTTCTTGCTCTTTTGGGAAAGAGCTGGGCATGGGAAGGGACCTCCCCACAGATACCCCAAAAGAACCAGCATGGCTGGAGGGGGATCAGTAATGCCAGGATCCCACGGGACTGTGCCAGCCTGGATCTACTTTGAGTGGCCCGTGCTGGAAAGGGAATTCCAGCCCTCCTCCCTGCTGTCTTTATAGCTTGTGAGCCTGTCACTGCCAGCACCTGAGGAGGGGTCTGGCTCCAAGGAACCCAGGGCTGTGTGAAGCGTGCCAGGGCCGTCCACAGCGCAGCCACAAGACACCTGAGATGGAGCGCTGAGGAAGAGGAGAGTGCCTCACAGTCTCTTGCATTTGAGTCCTGGCCAACCAGGAATGAGAGGAGAAAAAACAGTAGTATAGTAGTAGTAGTTGAGTAGTAGTATAGTAGTAGTAGTCAAGTTAACTCTGTAGGTGAAAGTAGGGGTAGTAATTAGTAGTGCTTCCTGCTAGAATTTAAGGGAACAGGATGAAGGCCATCTCATGCCTTCTATTCCTGTTTAGTTAATAAAAGACACATGGGAGTTTAGTATAGGAAGTACCTTAGGAAAGCCAAGGGTTTAATGTTAGGATTTCTAAAGGCTTAAACTGGAGTTTGCTTTGTAAAGAATAGTAGTAGGAAGCCCTTTTAGTTTCTAATAAATAATATTATTCAGCATTAAGTCTGGAATATGTTCCTTAGTCAGTTCAGTTGTACCTCTTGCTATGTTAGAACAGGTTAGATTAGATACCTTTATTGAAATAAAAGGACTGAATTCATAAACCAGGAGTGCTTGTTGTTTTCATTGCACTGCAGTCATTGATTTGGGGATGAAATCCTGAAGGCTGAAGCCTTTTGGTCGCTGGGGCACTGCCGTGTGCGCTGTGTGGGGCAGAGGAGAGAGGCACTGCCTGGGCCAGGAGGGATGTGGGGACACCAAGTCCTTGTGACTTGTGGCACAAGGCCTTTGTTTGATGCAAGACCCCATTTTTTTGTGTCCAGTTCTCCAAGAGAGCTGCCCTGGTGCAGAGATCATTCTGTAGCATCTCTGAGGGAAGGAGTGCTTGCCTGGCATTGCAAATGGCAGCTCCTCAGCCACCAGGAGAAACAGCCACCAGATCTGAGAGCTGGCAGAGCCCCAACATCTCTGTAATTCATAACATCTGCACTGTGTTTTCTGGTTGTTCTGTAAGAGCAGGAAAAGGGTTAACAGAGTGCCGAAAATAAAAGTCTGTGCTTTCAAATGGCCATTGTAGCATGAGTAAGGAGATCAGATCTAAGCATGGATCCATGTGAGTAAAGACAAACCCAGCTCCATTAAGAAGCAGCTGCCCAGCTGCTCTGCTACTCCTACCTGACATCCCCTCCTGCTCTAAAATCCAGGTTTCTGCAGCAATGGCCCTGGGAAGGGCCTCCTGGCCTCATGCAGGTGAGGAGCCCGGGAAGCCTGAACAGCCTCAAATGCACACAAACAAAAAAACCTCCTGTTCAGCCAGCAAGATGGGCCCTGCAAAGCACACAATCCACACAAACACAGGGCACGCTGGATGAGGGAAGTACAGAATAATTTGAAAAATATTTGCTCCCCTCACTCTCCTCTCCAGAGAGCCCCTTTCCAAAGCAGAGGTGCACTGAGTGCTTCTCCAGCAATCAGCTGCTTTTGGAACCAAGGAACAATTGGCAAAAATGGCTTCTTTCAGGTACCTGAGAGCTGAGGCAATTAAAAGAGACTTAAACTGACATTTCTAACTTGCAGCACAAGAGGGATGTGCAGTGGTGAAATAATTAAGAGCTTCTGCTGGCAAAATACTGTTTTCACCTGTCTGCTGCAAAGAATAAAAGGGCAAGAAGCATTTTTGGCTTTTTTTTTTTCTTTCTTCCTTGTTAATTAGTTGCTATTTACTGCTGCATCCCCAAATGCCAGAACCCAGGGGTTTTCCCAACGATGAGAGAAAGATTTAGTGGTCAGTGCCTGGTTTATCCAGCCTCACCTGGTGACCAACAACATTTTGCCAGGAAGATTTCCCTGTTCAAGTGATTGCCTTGAAGGGCACAGAGCTTCATTTTCTGGTTTATAGCACTGGCTTGAAAGGTCTTTCCAGGTACCTGCTCCCAGTTTGGGAAGCAGCAGAGGGAGGACTTTGCCCTTGTGCTTTGGTGGCTCTGACCTTTACAAGGACACTGCTGCCAGCACTCCCCGCTGCACTTTGGGAGGATGTCCCACACTGCCTGAATGTTGCTTCTGCATTTCTTATTCTGCCCTTCACAGTGGTCAAAACCTGCTGAAGAGCCGAGCCCTGGTCTCTGACCACCTGGCTACACAGTGCTATTGAAGTCATGTGAATATATCTATGGCTGATAATATAGAAATGTGCTTCTAATAAATGTGGTTGTAATGTTTCATAGGATTGTAGCTTCCAGGGATGGGGGAACCCAGCTGTATTTTTCACTCTTGCAGTGATCACTGTGGGATCATTACAGGCTGGATGCTGTGTCACAGGCTGCAAACAGACAAGGAAATGATATAGGTAAACCTGGGGATATTATTTGTGTCTACATGAGCTCCCCTGTCCTGGTGCTATTTTAGAGCTGCTGTTGCATCTCAATTGAATAAATTGGAAATAAATACTCTCTATCTAGTCATGAATGCCATGAACAGTCTAAAAGGCTGCACCAGGTGAAAAACACCCCCACTCCTCTGGATTTGGTGCCAGTATCTGAGGCAGGGTGGTGGCAGTGCCCTGCTTTTCCCACAGAGTAGCTCTAAGGAAGATGGTTTTTTTACAATAAGGGTGGTGAAATGCTGGCACGGGTTGCCCAGAGAGGATGCTCCATGCCAGGAAACATCCAAGGCCAGAACCCACGGAAGTCACTGAGCCATTCCCTAAGAATCCCTTGCAGCCAACGGGATGTGTGCTGGAAGCTTGAAGAGAAACAGAACAAATCTCCTGCTCTCAGGTGGAAAGCACTGGAGCAACAATTCTGATAGATCCCTTAATGAGAAAAGGAATTGATGGCTTTGATGATTCTTTCAAACAGATAAACAACAAAGCCATTACGTGAACAGGAGCACACTGAGAACACCTTCCTCTGGAAAACAATATTCCCACAGAGGTGGTTCAGCAGCACATCCTACAAGGAATTTACAAGTGGGCTGCACTCTGGTGCACAGACCTGTGTTAGCTGGTTCAAGGGCTTGCTCCCATTCAGGGCTTGCTCTTTGAACTTTGCACAGGCCCACAGTTTTACTCCTCAAAGCATCAGACACAGCTGAAATCAGCCAAAAAAAGACATCGTTCTCCTTTCTATTTCCAGAATGTTATCCTAGGAAAATGCTTCTCAACTGCTGTTCTGTTGGTGAGAGCTCAGCCCCTGCTCGGTTTCAGTCTGGAAGGAGGAAAAGCGCAGTGCGAGCTCCTTATGCCAACAGAAACTCTACAAGATCAGAGGCAGATGAAGCCTCACTTTAAATAAAAGCTGCCTCCTCCAGAGATTTCAGTGCCCTTTTCTGGGGTTAACTGAAAAAGGATGGATTGCTTGGTGCTCCTTGTTTACATGGGAGACTCCTGCTTCAGACTTCTCCTTGCCAGGAGAAGGCAAAAAATGTCAGAGGAGGAGGATGGTGTGCAGGGGGGCACAGATTTTACAGCAGCAGCCTTTCCTTTGTTCAAGGTGCTGCATCCACACTCCTCAAGCATGGACGTATTTACCATCAACACCTTTGGTAGCAAAGGCTAACAAATTTACCACCAACACCTTTGTTAACGAAGTAAGAGAGCAGTACTGCAGCTGCCAAGGACTGGACAGTGATTCCAGGTCAGTGAGGACCTGGAATCTTCAGGGCTGCAGGTATTTTATCTTCTTAGTCTTGAGATCACTTTCCTGTGATGGAAATGAGTTGGGCAGAAGCGATGTAGGCAGGCAACAGGAAAATTAGCAAAAAGCAAAGGTTATTTTTATATTCCACTGTTGACAGACACTACCCAGTGATCAAATCAGGATCCTCTGCCTAGCTCTGTGCTCCAGCCCTGTGCTCATGTCCAAGGGCTTTCTGCAACACCCTGGCAATGAGTGCTCTATGAACACAGTGCCAAAGGAATTGTTTCTTCCATAGCCCCCCCAGATCCAAGTGAGGTAACAGATATTCTGGCCACTATGGACAAAGAAAAATTACTTCTGCTGAAAGCAGACCCTTCAAACCCTCCCTAGTGCTGCAGAGCAGGTCTATTTGCCCCATGTCAGATACATGTGATGATTGGCTGTGTTTGTTTTAGGCTATCACCCACTCTGACTGACACTGTGAGAGGGTCAGAGCCTGGGAGAGACTTCCAAACCTTTACGTGAAAAATGTAAAGTGCAGAAGTGCTGATCTCTGGGTTAAATTAAGCTCCACGGGGTTTCCTGTACCTTGCATAGGAGCTGGTGGAAGTTTCTTTGAGGAGAGTTCCACACACTTTTCCCAGAAACCATCACACATTTTAATTACTCCTTTCACACATCCAAGCACTTTATATGCAAGTCAACCTTCCAGGCAAGTGTCTTTTTAATAACCTTTTCATTAAGCCTGGTACTTTTCATTCCACCAACCATTTACTCTTCCCATATAATAGACATTTGTTCAAAATACTTCCACCATTATGCCAGAGGTTCAAATTCCACTGAATGCTAGCACCAAAAGGCAGAATAACTGGATGTTCCCAATTACCACAACTGCCTAAGCAGAACTGTCACACAACATAAAGGTGTGCATAAGTGGTGCAGTTTAATTGGGTATTAAACAACCCTACAGCAGGAGCATCCCATACCCAAAGGCAAAGCAGGATGATGAACAGGTGAGATTGCAGCTGATAACTTCAAAATGGGATTAGAAAATGAGTGTGGAAACTTAATGCATGATAGCCTCTGGAACAGCTTTGTCACCTTGCTGTCTGCCCTCTCTCCAGGTCACCTCAGACAGTGCTGAACAGCACAGAGCATCCCTGGTGACCTCCCTCTGCAGAGCACTCACCAACAGCCAGCCAGGATTCTTTTCATGTAAAGAACTTTCCTCTCTGAGAGGCTGCAGATAGGACTGAGCTGTAGCTAAGGGGCCCCATCAAAGGCCCTTTGCAAACCTAAAACCAAACTGGAGCTTCCTGCAGAGGGGAGTTTGGAGAAGTCTCACTCAGGGATGCAGAGGATGCGCATCAGTTCCCTCACCTGGAAATTTCTTTGAGGAATGAAATGGAAATGATCCATTAGTGACACCAATTAGTCTCTCACTTATTATCAAGCTAAAGTTTTGCTGTGGGCAGTGGTGCATCTTGATCTGACACCAAACACGACAGGACCCACTGTGTGACACCTGCTCAGCTGCTGCACAGGTGGAAGGTGCTGAGCTGCCAACATCCCTTTTTATTCTATGAAATATGGAAACAAATGGAACAATCTGTACTTTATATTAAATAACCTGCTAATAAATGCAAAGGTACATTACCCTGGAGCTTTACCTTCACTCTGCTGCACAACTTTCCACTGAAGAAGCAGAAAGCCCTAGAAAGAAATTAATGAAATTATGGCAGCTGGTAGGGAAGAAGGAAGCAAAGCCTTCTGACATGGGAAAGAAATTCAGGCTGCAACTTAAGGACAAACTGGATGCTTCTACCACAGTGGTTAAGAGCAGATTTAAAGTCATTATTAAGTTTCAAAGTTAAAGCCCCACTGCTGACACTGAGGCATTACACACCTCCTGGACGTTACAGCCTTGGAGGATTTGTCAACACCTGCCCAAGTCTGCCAGGCTAGTTTCTAAGGAAATTTTTCTTCACTAACCATTTGAATCTAAATCAAAGTGAAGAGTCTAACAGACACTGTGGGCAGTACTTGGACACACCACAGAACATGGGTTTATTATGGGGAGCTTCCCTGCGTGTGAAGACATTTAAATGAAGAAGGTTCTTATGCAGTGGTAGCAAAGGTGGCTTAAATTTGGTCTTTTGCTCTTTGAATTTTGTGTCCTTAAACATTTCCTTCCACAATACCCAGCTGGATAGATTTAGTGTGCATGGTTCCATCAGAGACACAAATGTATTTGAACAATAGCATGCACCACCATAGCCAAAATAAAGCTTTCCCCATTATTAACAGACATTCAACCCATCATTCAAAAGTGCAGAAAGTATTGGTACTCCCTCAGATAGAAACATTCTGAAATACAGCTGGTAACTGTTGTGTTTATTAAGGAACTGGTTTGTAAGTGGGGTTTGTCTGGTTTCTTTTAATAACTGACATGATACTGCCCCTTCCAAATAAAAAGAAATGTAACAGAAAGAAAAACTCAGCAAAATGCAAGGAAAGAAGGGCTAGAGCGACAGCTGTGGACTGTTCTAACTTAGCAAGTTAACAGATCTCCAAACCCAGTGTCAAAGAGCCAACACACTCAAGAAGGCAGGGCCAGTTTATCCAGTGAATTCCCACAGCCTCTTGTGCTTGCACATTCCTGCACAAAGCTCGAGCTGATGCATCGCCAGTGCAGCAAACAGAGACAGTGCAAGTACACGTGAGTGATTTCAGTCTCCTCAAGTCTCCCATTTCATTACTCAGGGGTAATTAGGTTATTTTTTCATAGAAAGCAGTTCAAAGCCAGGCAGTGCAATCTCCCCCAGTACAAGTTCCAGAGCTCCCTGTGATGCAGCACTCCCTGTCAGCCACTGCTGGGCAGTGGATCCGCATTGGGCAGAGCACCATAGGGTGCTTTTCCAGCCCAACTGAGCAGACCTCGTTCAGGTACAAAGCACCCACAGAGACCACAAATCAAGGTTTGTCCAACTTGTGTGTGCGCTCGTGCCTCCGTAGGGTCCCTGACTCGGTGAAGGAATGCCCACAGAAATTACAGGAGTAGGGCTTCTCTCCGGTGTGGATGCGGTGATGGCGCTGGAGCGATGCCAGCCGGGTGAAGGTCCCCCCACACTCCTCACAGTAGAAGGGCCGTGCCCCAGAGTGAGTCTGCTGGTGTCTCTTGAGCCTGAGCAGCTGCACAAACGCCATGCCACACTCCTGACACTTGTAGGGCTTGTCCTCCCGGTGGATCACCTTGTGCTTGGACAGCAGGTTGGGCTTATCAAAGCCTTTCCCACACGTCGGGCAGGCGTAAGGTTTGAAGTCATCTTCCTGAGACTTTGTATTTTCGGGACAAGCCTGACCTGGGCTCTCAACGTTGCTCTGGCTGCGGTGCACCACGGACCAGGGGTTCCTGGCCATGCCATTGCCCAGGATCACCATGGAGCGCTCAATCTTGTGCACGTTGCGGAGGTGCCTCCAGACATCAGCCGTGCGGATGAAGCCCTTGTCACACTCCGGGCACTTGTGTGGCCTCTCACTGGAATGGATGAGCTTGTGCATGCGCAGGTTGGCCGCGCGGGAGAAGGCCTTGGCGCAGATGGGACAGCGGTAGGAGTTTTCCAGCAGGTGAGCTCGCCTGTGCTCCCGCAGCTCGCCGGCGCCGCGGAAAGAGCAGCCACACTTCTTGCACGGATAGGGAAGAGCCTCCTCGGGGACAGGCTCCAGGTCCTCACCAAACACATCCCCAAGAGCGGCGCTTTCCTCATCCTCGCGGAGTTTTGTTATCGCCCGTGGTTTCCTGGAGTGCTCAGAGGAACAGTGATCGAAATCCTGATCTTCACTCTGCAGGTGGAAGTTGGTGCCGGAGGGGGCAAACTCCCCAGCTGGACTCTCACCTTGTTTCTGGCAGTAGGTGTCACAGGTTTCTTCGTCTGCACACTGCAGCTCTGCGGGAAGCTCCTGCTTTCCTGCAGGTGCAGCAGAGTTTCCAGGAGGGCTGCATGGGTAACTCATGTCCACCTCTTTCTGCAGGCTACAGGTGTGGCCCACCTGCTCCGTGGCCTTTCTGGGATAATTTGGATGCTTCCCACCTGTGCCACAAATGTTGTTCTCAGAGTCCCAGTCCATGCTCACGTCCATCCTCTGAGGCAAACTTTGTATTCATTTGCAGCTCATCATCACTCAGAGCTTTGTGTCCTTCATGGTAAGTCCATCTCATCCTCAGCTCTCCTGCCAGTCCTCCCTAGAAAATAAAGCACCTGTTTCATCAGTGATTCTTCTGATATTATAAACTTAGAACAGTGCAGGTATTTTTCTGATTCAAAGAGTGGGACAGACTATTAGGTATGCACTAGGAGAAACAGAATCGTCTACTATTAGATACGTAGAAAATAAACATTCAGCACACAAAACACAGACAAGGTTCAATAAAGTTAAATCCTCTACCATCAGTCAACCCTCACTGCCAAATATAAATTGATAATTCTGATTTTAAATTCTCCTAAAGATGAAAAATCACAGAATCTCAGAATTGTTTGGATTGGCAGGGATCTTAAAGACCATTTTGCTCCAACCTCCTGCCATGGGCAGGACACCTTCCACTATCCCAGGTTGCTCCAAGCCTCGTCCAACCTGGCCTTGGACATTTCCCCAGGTCCTCGCCACCTTCACAGTAAAGAATTTCTTCCTAATAACTAATCTAAATCTCTCTTCTTGTAGTTTAAAAACATTCCCCCTTGTCCTATCACTATCTGCGTAAAACGTTGCTCTCCTTTTCTGTAAAATCCCTTCAAGTACTGGAAGGTGGGGTAAGACACCTCTGAATATAAACATACATATAAATGAAAACATATATGTAAAAACATAAATATTTCTGTATTTCCACACACACATAAAAGTAAAACTTGCCTATTTAGTTTCAGCAGGCTTATAAAGCACAGTTATCAAGGCAGTGCAGCGATGTGCATTAAGTGAAAGCTCTTATTCACAGAAAGGCTGTCTCCAGCAGCCACACAAGCCATGCTTTCTTCTGCTGGAGACATGGAAAACAATCTGGATTAGTTCTCATTAGTCACTGCCTGGAACAGTGTGGCTCGATC
The DNA here is from genome assembly GCA_013390045.1 of Picathartes gymnocephalus. Classification (NCBI taxonomy): domain Eukaryota; kingdom Metazoa; phylum Chordata; class Aves; order Passeriformes; family Picathartidae; genus Picathartes; species Picathartes gymnocephalus. The sequence goes on along the minus strand of WEKY01021085.1, from coordinate 1,089,626 downwards.
ACCCCCAACTCCAGCCATTCCCGACAATTTTATAAGGAGCTGGTAACAGGAGAATTCCTCATCTCCAGCCCTCTAACTGGGCTGCCGATGCCTTTGGGGTGGGAAAACTTTCCAAGGGATTCTGGCGCTGCTTGGCTTAAGAGAACTCCATAACCACGGCTGCCCATTTCCTGCAGCAGGGGGATGTGGAAATCACGGCGCGGGCTGAAAAACCATAACAACAACAATAAACACATACCCATACATATATACGAATATATATTTAAAAAGAAGGGATTTTTTTTTTGT